>OZ020615.1:13477995-14077995 GCA_963971575.1 Liopterus haemorrhoidalis
ATGGACCTCTTGTCCGAGCTTAGAAAGCTATATCCCGGGTATAAAGTTAAGCTTGTAGTCCTGATAGTTGGTGTTTTGGGTGGCATGAAAGCCTCCTATCGAAGGGAAATCGAGTCCATTCCCGTCTGCAGATCTTCTGCCAACTCTTTGATCTGCAGGATGCAGAAAGCAGTGCTGCTCGGGTCGCTCCGCATTGTGCGGGCACTGGATCTGGCGTAATTTCCGCGGCTGCATATCGCCAGGGTTTGGGATGCAGTCGTGTGTATTTAGCTCCACTAGTCTCTAGTATGACGCGGCTCAAAAGGTTGCTGAAGTTTGAGATTAGTGGACGCTTGTCAAGACCTGACAAACCCCAAAATAATAATAATAATAATAATAATAATAATAATAATAATAATAATAATAATAATAATAATAATAATAATTATAATAATAATAATAATAATAATAATAATAATAATAGAAAGCAGTGCTGCTCGGGTCACTCCGCATTGTGCGGGCACTGGATCTAGCGAAATTTCCGCGGCTGCATATCGCCAGGGTTTGGGATGCAGTCGTGTGTATTTAGCTCCACTAGTCTCTAGTATGACGCGGCTCAAAAGGTTGCTGAAGCTTGAGATTAGTGGACGCTTGTCAAGACCTGACAAACCCCATAATAATACATTTATTTTCCACATTACATAAAATATGTTTACAGTCAGTCTTAGTTAAATAATGAAATAATATAAATTAAAAATAAACATTATTAAAGTGATCAATTTCATAAATGGGATTTGTCAATAAATATTCTTTAAGTTTGTTTGTCAGGTATTATATTGAAAAAATTTAATGGCGTAGTAGTTTGCGCTATTTCTTGATTTTTGAAGACGAAGGAAATTACTACGTATATTATTTTTTTGCCCGTGGTTGGAAGAGGGGAAGTTACATAAGTTCCTGTGCATGAACATTAGACATTGGTAGATAAATAAGGCAGGTAAAGTCATTATTTTTAATTTTATGAAAATATCACGACAGTCAGCTCAAAAAGGAGCACCAGCTATGACCCTAACAACTTTTCGTTGAAGAGCGAAAATTCTATGGGCTGCTGGTGAGTGTCCCCAGACAAGAGTGCCGTAGTTCATGTGTGACTGAAATAACGAAAAGTAGGTCATTAGCACGACTTTTTGGCAAACTTCTGCTTTCAAATTGCGAATTAAAAATACTGTAGACCTCAGTTTTCGGCTTAAGAATTCACAGTGCTGATCCCAGCGACGTTGTGGGTCGATGTGGATACCAAGAAACTTGACGTACGGGGGTAACGAGAAGTAATAGCCGTACATCACAAAATTATCGAGAAAAAGGCAAATTAAATTTATTTGAATTTGATTGAAACGAGTTATTGGATTAGGAACTTCTCTAGTAGGGTACCGTTCTCTGTACATATTTATCGCAACACGAGAATTCTTGTGACACAATATGTAGGTACACTTCGAACATATAAATTTTTTCGTCATGAGGAAAAATATTCATTTTAATTTCAAAATACTAACACAACAAACAGTATTGACAAATTGCAACAAGTATTGAAACAAAACAAAAATGTCCAACTGTTATCATTCATAACACTATTGTTTCAACGAGATTTAAAAAAAATCAAATAAATTTAATTTGCATTTTTCTCGATTATTTTGTGATGTAAGGCTATGACTTGTTTATATGGTTGAAATCAGAATAGAATACTCTATCGAATAAGTGTGTGTGAATAAAACGTGTGTTTCTAATTAAAATAAGAAAGTTGTACAACGTACCCAGCAAACATTCAACTAACGGCCGAATGCCGGGAAACTGCTTTTATGCTGGTAAATTACTGGCACCAAAAGTAAATGCAACGCCAGTATTAATAATGTACTTCACATTTGTATTTCGCATTCCGCCTATACGAAGTACTTTACCAGCATTTTATAAGCACTCTTCTTCACTCATACTTTTTACTTAAAACCATCAGAAATAAATCTTGCAACTAATGCGATTATTTTCCACTTTACCGTTGCTGGGCCGGCAACTTATACATCAATGGGCCAGTAACGGCTACGGGGACACCGGGGTACTGGCCCATTACTTTCAATGCCGGGGAGTATGTGTTTTACCAGTACTGGCTCGTATAAAAATGTTTGCTGGGTACTTTCAGAACCACTGGTCGAAATAAAAAATTGCTTCACTCATTGCTATTTTCCTGTAAAATAGTATTTGTTGTATCTTATAATTCTCGAGATAGCAATGGTGAGCAATTTAAAATGAACAGCCTGTACAATGGAGAAATGTGGGTAGGGTTAGGGATATGCGATACTGAGAAAGTATCGATATTTGGGTATCGATAATATCGAATAAAAATTATCGATACCCGTATCGTATCGAAAAAAAATATCGATATTTTCAAGTATTGAAAGATGAAAAGAATATGTTTTCTATAAAACGTAAAAAAAAATGTATTCTTATAATAACAATCTAATTGTTTTACAATAATAAATAGATTAAAGTAGTATGGGTATTATACTAGTATACATGACTGAAAAGTGACAGATGATCTAGATAACAATAAATTGGACACCTACAAACAACGTAGGCGAGGAAGATTCGTTCATGGAATAACTAATAAATAAGAGGCCTTCATGAAGAGAAGAGGTAGACGAGGCCATGGAGCCTAGCAAGAGTTCATATACACACCAGTTTTGCAAATGAAAGATCGGAAATCCTTTCGTAAAATATTTCCTAATTAAAGTCCTAGATTTTTACTAATTAAACTTAACCTAATTACCTAAATTGATCATATTTATTATTTTTAATGGGCTTATATTTGGGAGAAAATAAAATACTGTATACCTAAAAACTAAGTAATTAGCTTAGGTTTAGTTAGTAAAAATCTAGGACAGCAGAATTAGGAAAATTAGGAAAACGATAATAGATAATAAACATTTACTAAAGGATTTTTGAACTTTCACTTGCAAAACTGGTGTGTATATGAACTCTTACTGAAGCCTATAGGTCTGAGTGATTGTTTAAAATAGAATTAAACACTCCACTCTTCTTCATTGCAAGCACCGAGAAAGCTCTTTGGTCTATTTTGGTTAAATTGGTCCACACTTCGCTCCTTGGTGGTGACATTTTTAATTAAAATACAAAATAACCAATTACATTTCATAATCTCAAACGTAGAGAAAAAAGGCGCCAAACGCCAGAAACTTCTAAACCGTTCAACGAATTTTTCTTGGCGTATTATGTCTTATGCCGTTGCGATTGCGTATCTCTCTTTACCAGTTGTTACAAGAGTGCAATTTTTAGAAGTATTTCTTATTGAAAAAAATTAATCACAGGAATATTTAATGTGTATAAATAAAAATTTTACGATACTGTTTTAATAAAAAAAAAGAAACGATACGATACTGAGTCAAATGTACTGATATTAATAAAGTATCGAAAGATTAGTATCGATACTAAAATCGCGATATCGAAAGAAAAATATCGATACTGGTATCATACAAGGTGTCTCAAAAGAAATTTTATATTTATTTAGCTTACTGCGTGAACGCAACGTATCCGAGGGGCGCGGCGGTTATGTCAATCGGTAGCCTGGCTCTTGGGAATTCAGTCGCTATGGAGCGTTTCTCGGGAGCAGACCGCGCGTTATGCGTGCGAGAGTTTTACAAAAACGGTGATTCGGCGACTGTAGCGCGTAGAACATTCTGCAGTATTCGAGGTTTTCGCCACTTAAATGATGCGCCAAGCATTCCTCTCATTCGACATTGGGTTAAAAAGCTTGAAGAGACTGGTACAACGCTGGATAAATCAAAATCCGGGCGACCTAGGTTATCAAGAACGGTAGAAAACGTGGAGAATGTTAATCAATCTGTTCGTGACGACCCGAAACTTTCAATTCGGAAGCGCGCAAGTGCTTTAAATGTGCATAGATCATCATTACATCGCATTATGCACAAAGACCTAAAGCTGCACCCCTACAAAATTCAATTGGTGCAAGAATTAAAGCCCCAAGATGCCAGTCAGAGGCTTAATTTCGTAAATCAGGTGGTTGAGCGATTTTCAACGTTTACCAACATTTTGTTTTCGGATGAAGCTCATTTTCACCTTAATGGCCACGTAAATAAGCAGAACTGCCGCTACTGGAGTGCAACGAATCCGAAACGCAAACATCAGAAACCCCTACATTCGCCTAAAGTGACCGTATGGGCTGCGATGTCGGCGCGAGGAATTATCGGCCCTTACTTTTTTGAAGACGAAAGGGGGCGTGCAGTTACAGTGAATTCAGAGCGTTATGAGGAGATGTTAGACAACTTCTTGGTACCTGAACTGCAAAACTTTCCTGGCTATAACCAAAGAACATGGTTCCAACAGGACGCAGCAACTTCACAAACGTCCAATATGTCTCTGCCACGTGTTCGTGAAATTTTCTCAGGCAAATTGATCTCCCGGAGAGGTGACATAAATTGGCCTCCACGCAGTCCAGATTTAACCCCTATGGACTTTTTCCTATGGGGTTATCTTAAATCTAAAGTTTACGCTAATAAACCGACTTCACTGGCGCATTTGAAAGAAAATATCCGTCACGAAATGGCAGCCATCCCTGAGTCCACCTGCCGAGACGTCATAAGTAATTTTACTGTTCGGGTCTACATTTAGACGATATTATTTTTAAGAAATAAATCCCCAAAAGTGTATTTTAATAATTAATAAACATTTTTTCTATATACGGCTTACTTTTTTTTTAATCCATCCCCTAAATATAAAATTTCTTTTGAGACACCTTGTATTAGTAGTATCGGAATATCCGTAGGTAGGGTGCCTTAAATTTTCATATTTTATATAAGGATGCCGTCACTTGAAAAATGTTGAGAACCACTAATCTATAACGACGGATGTTGATAGACAGGGCTCGAAATGTACTGGAGCAAACCAGAAGGGTGTTTCAGTTAGTAAAATTTTGGAAAATGTCGTTCCAATTTGTGAAATTATTGAAAATATTGAAAATGTTTATATATTGTTTAGTTGCACAATCATTTTGAAACGATATTCAGTTTGTGATATTTTCTATTTCAAGCCCTGCAAACAGGCTACAGAATAGAATTATTATAACATATGTGACCTTGGAAGTTTACAACGCTGGTTAAGTGAACAAGTTTTGTTCAGAATTACACCATTACTCTCAAAAAGGGTAGCAACGATAATTCTAGAAATACTCTAGAGTAAAACTTTCAAAGTAAGAGACTGAGAATTAAAAAACATATATTCTAGCTATACAGTGTGGACACTTTTAATTTGCTTATAAATAATTGGTAAAACATTGTGGACCTATGTTTAACCCTATCGTTCCAAAAGGGGTACAAAAAATACCCCACGATATCAGATAACTATTAATGAATTTTAGTTTTATAGCAATGCTTAATGTGAATCAATTAAACAATTTAAACAATATTTTTTAAATTTAATGTGTATTTATTTTTAAAAACAATGACCAATTTTATTGGATATTTTTTCCTTGCATAATGATGAGCGCTGCACCAGTAATAATTAGTGTGCATTAGTCGGGTTAGAAGCGTTTCTTGCTCCAATATTACTCCAGGAAAAAGTTTTGGGTATCGTATTTTGCGAATAAAAAAAAATTTTTTTTTCGGAATTTCAAAAAAAGAAAAAACATTGGATTCGTTCAAGAAAATGTTCTTTTGAAATATCTCTGTTCCATGCAAAATAAAAAAATAAATATACGAAGTCTGTTCAAAAAGTATCGCGAATTTGGAATTTCCGCGGGTTACGTATATTTGATTTTCGATTTTTTTGTGGATTTTTTTGTTGGTACTCATGTCTCTCACTTATGCCGACAAGTTCGACCATGTTCAGTTAATTTTGCTTTGCTTGCACGTGTTTTGGCTCGTCTTCGATTTTTGCCTATACCAAAAAATGGATCAAAGAATCTGTATCAAATTTTGTGTGAAGAACAAAATTAAGTGCGCGGACGCATTCCGAATGTTGACTGTTGCATATGGTGAAACTACCTTGGACCGAAGCAACGTTTATCGGTGGTACAAAATGTTCTCAGAGGGCCGAGAAGATGTGAACGACGAAGAGCGTGCCGGACGCCCGAGCACGTCAACAACAGACGAAAACATTGATGAAGTGAAGAAAATAGTATTGGCCAATCGTCGAATCACCGTTAGAGAAGTTGTTGAGGACCTAAACATATGGATTGGCTCGTGCCATTCGATTTTTTCCAATGATTTGGGCATGAGACGGGTCGCCGCGAAATTAACATTGTTGTTTGTGCGCGAATTTTTGGCCAAAAACAACACACTAATAATGCCGCAGCCAACGTATTCCCCAGATCTGGCCCCCTGTGACTTTTTCTTCTTGCCGAAACTGAAGAGGCCCATGAAAGGACGACGCTACACTACGAGTGAGGAGATAAAGACGGCATCGAAGGAGGAGCTGAACAAGATCACAAAAAATGTTTTTTTCAAGTGCTTCGAGGATTGAAAAAAACGTTAGCACAAGTGTATAATATCTGGTGGGGATTACTTTGAAGGGGACAAAATAGATATTCATGACCAAATAAATAATTTTTGAAAAAACACAAAATTCGCGATACTTTTTGAACAGACCTCGTATATACAGGGTGTTGACGGTCTTCTTATTTCTCTTTAAATGGGTGACACTACCGGTCAAAAGAAGGCGAAAAACCTTAAAAAGCCTTAGTAAAAATTTTATAATAAAAGAGATATTGTTTTTTTAAGTTTTTACAAGGAAGTGATAAATTCATGTTAGAAAAACTTGTAGTAACCCGCGAACTAACAAATTTTATTTGTTTTTCAATTTATAATAAACTTTTTCATTTTTTTTTTTTTTTTTTCAAAATAATTTGCCAGAACTTTTAGAAGATATTCCATTAAATGTACGTCAAGAAATGTGGTTTCTTCAAGATGGTACACCCGCGCATTTCCGCCGTTTCGTTCGTCATCCCTTAAACAATATGTTTGAAAATAAGTGGATTGGTCGGGAAGGTCCTGTTCCTTGGCCTCTCCAGTCACCAGACTTAACACCATTAGACTTTTATGTGTGGGGGCATTTGAAGACGATGGTATACACCACCGAAATTATGGATCTGGAGATCTCCGTAACCGGGTGGAACCAGCAGCGGCGGTAATTCGACAAGGCATGTGTCTTGCAGCATACGTTGATTCATGGATACGCCGAGCAAGTATTCGATACGTTCGGATACGTTCGAACATCTGCTGTAAAAGTGGTTATCGTTTTCTTTTGATCCCAGAAAAATAAAAAATTAATATCTCTTTTATTATAAAACTTTTACTAAGGTGTTTGCTGGTTTGGTCTGTCTGTCTGTCTGTCTGTCTGTCTGTTCGGTAAAAATTGTAGCCAAACGGCTAAACCTAGAGAGTTGAAATTTGGCATGCTTATACAACTCTTTGACCCGCACATAGGAAAAATACTAAAACATCTAAAAAACGTACCCCCCTAAAAATATAAACAAATATGTGGTCATCGAAAACAAAAATATTTTTTTTAAATTCTGAGTAGGGTATCAAATGAAAGCCCTTAGTACGTGGATTAACGATCAAATTTTTATTTTTGTAAAATAAATTATTTTGATTCCATTTTTGCCAAAAATGTGCAAAAAAAATTTTGTCCCACACCCTGTAGCCCAGATGGTTTAAACTAAAAATCTAAAAAAATTCTAAGTAATGTATATTGGTGTGAACCGAAATAGTACAACAGGAATTTTGATCAGATTATGTTTTTGGAAAATAACGCATTTTTTGTGGTTTTTGGTTCACAAAGTACAAAAGTTATACCAATGTAAGACACTCACATGCATGGCGTGCGATGGCTACATGCGTTAGAGCACTCTTAAACTGGCTGGAAAACGAAGGGTTTCGAGTTCGAGTACGGAGTGAATTTTGTTTTTTCTGTTTTTTTTTTGCATTTTTATTATGTTGAAATTATTTTTTCAAAATTCTAGTTATATTTTGACAAATGTTGTATTTAATTTTTATGAGCGTAAATTTAATAACCAGTCTTATTATATGATTAACAGACGATAAATTATTTTAAAAATATCGTTCATTTTGCCGTGATTACTACAAAGTAAAATTTGTCCTACACACTCAGCATACCGCCTTCACTTATTATATACCTGCGAAACCCTGAAATGTGTGAATATTCACACTTCACATCAATTTTTTTACCTATAGTATCGCCCATTTAAAATGAAATAAGAAGACCGTAAGACCCTGTATACTAAATTAAAAAAGAAAGAAATTCTCTGCAATTTAGCAATTCACAAGTTTTTGTGGGATGAACGATTTTGTCGCTAGAGCGACGTTGGTAAATTTTTAGAATTTATGAAAAATATTTTTCGGCTTATAAGGCTATCATCAGAATACAGATAATGGCCTCATAAGCCGAAATACGTATTAATAAATTAAAATATTTTGAAAAATTACCGACCATTTTATTTTGAGTTCTATTTTCAATATGTTTCAACGAGAGCCTACAACTAAATCTATTAATTTTATAAATTATTGATAATTTATCCCTTTTTATTTCAAGAAAGATATATTTTTTCGAATTTTGCAACGGAACAGAGATATTTTCAAAAAAAAAAATTTTTTTTTTGCACTTTTTTCGAGGTTTTATTTGTAGTTCCGGCAGAAAATTTTAGTCGCAAAATGTGATCTCGAAAACAGCACCTCAAGACTTATTCATCCAACCAATTTTCCAAACTCCCGTAAAACTTTCTCCAAAACCACCGTTTTGAACACAAATTTCCTGGCTAGCTATAAATTCTATCATTTTTCGAAATATCAATTTTATCAATTTTACTTATATACCTTAGGCAACGGAAGAAAATTGTGGTTATGTTTACTGCTTTACTGCCTGAAACAATCCGTTGATAAAGGACATCAGTATGCTACATTCAACTAAAGCACAACATCATTATCGTACGTTTAGGAAAAAAAAAAAACAAAAAAACATGATTTATATTTTTTATTTTTCTATAACGAGCTCAAGAATATATATAATATTAATCCTCATTCACATGGAATAAGGATATTTCATTTATTAGCATATATTTCTGGGATGCAAAAAAAGTACCGGAACAGGGCAGTTCCGGTCGGGAAAAGTTAAACATAGAACAGACTCACCAAATTCACTAGGCTCACCAAAAATAGAAGAGCAGTAATGGAGCTTACCTGAAAAAGAAGGAGTATTTTAGTTAAAATATTGATTAAACAAATATTGATCAATAAAAATTAAAACAAGAAGTTCTTAGACATGTAGTACAAGGTGTCTCAAAAGAAATTTTATATTTTTTTAGCTTACTGCGTGAACACAACGTATCCTAGGGGCGCGGGGGTTATGTCAATCGGTAGCCTGGCTCTTGGGAATTCAATCGCTATGGAGCGTTTCTCGGGAGCAGACCGCGTGTTATGCGTGCGAGAGTTTTACAAAAACGGTGATTCGGCGACTGTAGCGCGTAGAAAATTCTGCAGTATTCGAGGTTTTCGCCACTTAAATGATGCGCCAAGCATTCCTCTCATTCGACAGTCTGTTCGTGACGACCCGAAGACCACAAAGACCTAAAGCTGCACCCCTACAAAATTCAATTGGTGCAAGAATTAAAGCCCCAAGATGCCAGTCAGAGGCTTAATTTCTTAAATCAGGTGATTGAGTGATTTTCAACGTTTACCAACATTTTGTTTTCGGATGAAGCTCATTTTCATCTTAATGGCCACGTAAATAAGCAGAACTGCCGCTACTGGAGTGCAACGAATCCGAAACGCAGAAACAGAAACATCAGAAACCCCTACATTCGCCTAAAGTGACCGTATGGGCTGCGATGTCGGCGCGAGGAATTATCGGCCCTTACTTTTTTGAAGACGAAAGGGGGCGTGCTGTTACAGTGAATTCAGAGCGTTATGTGGAGATGTTAGACAACTTCTTGGTACCTGAACTGCAAAACTTTCCTGGCTATAACCAAAGGACATGGTTCCAACAGGACGGAGCAACTTCACACACGTCCAATATGTCTCTGCCACGTGTTCGTGAAATTTTCTCAGGCAAATTGATCTCCCGGAGAGGTGACATAAATTGGCCTCCACGCAGTCCAGATTTAACCCCTATGGACTTTTTCCTATGGGGTTATCTTAAATCTAAAGTTTACGCCAATAAACCGACTTCACTGGCGCATTTGAAAGAAAATATCCGTCACGAAATGGCAGCCATCCCTGAGTCCACCTGCCTAGACGTCATAAGTAATTTTACTGTTCGATTAAATGAGTGCCGAGAACGCGAGGGTCTACATTTAGACGATAAAATTTTTAAGAAATAAATCCCCAAAAAGTGTATTTTAATAATTAATAAACATTTTTTCTATATACGGTTTACTTTTTTTTTAATCAATCCACTAAATATAAAATTTCTTTTGAGACACCTTGTATAATTGGCGTCATCCATGTTACTAAGTAAATTGCTATTTTATTTTTATTTATTTTTTTTTTTTTTATTATTATACCTTTATTTAAATATTATAGATACAAACTAAATTCATGTTATATTTACAATAGGTACACAAATGGATCTACATATTATATATGAGATATTACACCACTGATGGTGCGATTATGGTCATTTCAGTTAAATATTTATTCTCTTTAAATGTGAAGATCACAGGCTTTAGCGTGAAGTGCAATTACGGTCACCATGTAACGTTAAATAAATGCTTAAATTTTTCTTTAAGCTACAGCCAGATATATCTCTCCATAGCGCTAAATTTGAGGTTGTGTTTGACACTGGATCAGACTGTAACGTTTCCCGAAATTGTATTTAAAGTTAAACATTTTTATTTACAAGAAAATTGAATTGATCCATGTTTTAGTTCATTTAATTGCCGAAGAAGATGACAACAGGACAAATTTATAAACATTATAAATTATCAAAAATATGTACTATGTAACTTTAGGAAAATCTTCGCATAGAACGAAGATTTATAAGAGACACAGAAAATCCATTTGAAATGGCTAATGAGAGTTTTAGAATTTTTTTTCGGCTGTCAAAAGAAATGATTTTCTACGAAATTTTGCAACCACTACATAATGGACAACCTACAAGGCAAGACGAACTTCCACTACATCTTAAAGTGTTAGGAACTATCAACTTTTTGGCAACTGGTTCTGACCAAAAATCTGTGGGAACTCCATTTTTAATTGCATGAGCCAGAGTAGTTTAAGCAAAGCTATAAACCAAGTATGCAGGATCATTACGAATCGCTTAAGCCATGTGTGTTATTTTGTATGAAAATTACCTATGAACATACATTTTCATCTTAAAATTATTCTTTTACTATTTATTATTTTTAGGTAAATATTGTAAACAAGGTTTAATAAATGTATTTTGAATTCATTTTGCTATGTATTTTTTGTTTTTTTTTTTTTTCAATAAATAAAGATTTTAAGTTTTTGGTTATATATATAACGTTATATGTTCTGCCAGCACTAAAAACACTAAATTAACATGTCTTTACTATTGTTTCTCTCTTTATTCAATGCGCACACGGAGAGACAGACAATGCTCAGTTGAACGTTACTTAATTAACCTCTAACAATGTCACAATTCTGTAACTGAAATATTTAAATTTAGTTGACGATAAAGCAAAATTTTAAATAATTTAAATCGAAGTTAAAGATTCATTTAGCCTTAAATTCTGTAAGATTTACATATTGGACCATAATCGCACCATTAGACTTAGAAGTCGATGTGTGGTTTCCTAAATCTTAAATTTAAATTATAAAAGTTCTTATTTAAATTCTAGTTATGTTTATAAAGGTACAATTACATGATAAATGATTAATAATACAATAAATGAATAGTACAATAAATGATTAGTAATAATTAAATTCCCAGACTTTCATTTATTAAATTCTCAATTCAACATATAATGTGATTGGGTCCACGATTCTAATGTCCAGTTGCATCAGCTTTCCTTAAATTTTAAGCATGTCTAAACCTAAACCTTAACGCAAAAAAAACCTAGCAACACAATGCGTAACTACGTTATTATCGCGATTAGATATTATGCTTAGAATTTAAGCCTCGTTTTTAATAGATACAGAATGTTTAGAAATGGTAAAATGATTGCCGTGGCAACGGGCAGTCTTGTTGTAGAGAGGGTGACAAAAAACATAATTATCAAAATATGAAAAAATGTTATTATGTGAGTATGTTAAGGTAGCGACTTTACAAATACGTCCACATGCACATATCAAAATACATCAAACTAAATATTTTACATTCATTCATTTTTCAATCAATTAAATATTTCAAAAGTGTATTTCCAAACAATAAACAATTGAATTTTATGTCAGTGTGAAAATATATCGCAAATAATATTCAATAAAAGTTAACACAACACATAGCAGAAGCATAGCACGTGCATAGATATGGGTACAAAGAGAGATAATGTTCTAAATATCTTTCTAATAAGCAGAACAAAGAGAGCTTTATGATTTCTATGTTATACATGTGCTATGTATCTGTTATAAATAAGGCTTTAAGGAAAGCTAGTGTAACTGGGCATAGAGTACGTTCATCTTAACTTCATGCCAGGGTATCATAAATTACGTCGCCAATTCTGCGTGAGAAAACAGCTGATCACATTGACGTACATTAGGGTTTTAAACAATTGTTGTGGAAACCAAACACACAAAATCATGTATTTCAAATACATTTTTACTCATTTTAATACACGGTATACCTTGAAACGTACGAGAAATAAATAAAAATAACGGAAATAAACAAACAACATCGCACAATACACGTAGTCAAACACAAGTCAAAGTTAGTAACGCCATTGAAATGTGTTAAGCTAGTTGTTGGAAATGTAATGGACCAAATTTGGTTTCAGCGCAAGTGACTGGTAATATTCGCCTGCATGAAGTTAACTTGAACGTACTCTACATTCATGTTTTATAAGGAATAGAGCGGATATTAGTTCACAATATACCGATAGAAATCGATGGAAATATCGCATTATGACATTTATCATATGTCAATTTAATTTTCTTACCGTTGCTGGGTGACAAATACTTATTCACCAATCGGAGCAAGGGAATAACTTATACAGTCCTTTATCTGAAGTGTCGTTGGCCAGATAAGATATTCTGGTGTTTATTCCGATGTTTATCCTATCCGAGCTTTATCCGATCAGTCTAAAAGCGATTTTTTGACTTCATGCCGGGAATAGCGTTATCTGTGCTTTATCCAACGATTGTAAAAGCGGCCCTAAATCAAATTAAATAACTCATATTTAAATTTAAATAATAATATTTGTTTCTTCCTTTTCGGATCAAGTAAATTTATTTATTTCACATCTTTTCAGATATTTTATTGCTATAATATCGTCTAAAACACCCAACAAAATGTTTGATTGCTATTTTTTTCCTGCAATCTTCACTACAATCCATTTGCCCACTTTTATTTCAGCTGAGTTCTCACCATCAGGGATTTTTTCTGGCTCAATGTGTTCTTCATCTTTCCTATTGTTTCTCTCGGAAATTAAATCTTCGTCTGCGTTGGAGTGGGAACTAGGAACTACAACTTCTGAAATAGACGAAGACTCAGAATCTGATTGGAGCACTTGTCTTCTTACACCACTGGTAGAGGGTTGAAAATAAGTTCAGGAATAGGGGATACGCATAAAATTTGTATTTCCTTAAAACTACATTATTTTGATATGTTAATGTTAGTTATGTCACCTAACAAAACAAAAATCACATTTTAATTAATATTATAGCCAAATTTTTTAATTAAAATATTGTAAATTTGAAATAAGCCGACCACGCCGCGAAGGTTGCCGTGTAAAAACGACTGAGTATGACGTCAAACGATACGGGTTTCACGTCACACATACAGCTACAACATAATCTTAACACGTGTGTATATTGTATTGTTCGAGAGTTTTGTATTTGTTTTTAAACAATTTTTCACGCATTTATTATTAAAATGGCAAATAAAGATTTTGTGATACCCTTTTCACACTAGATCTTTAAGACGAGTGAACTTTAAGTTCACTGATGTTTAAGATCGGTATGCTTTCACACTTGATGTTTAAATCTCCGGTGCTGTCATCAGCTACAGTAATTTTGTCCTTAAGTTACCGTCATGAAATTACCAGTTTTGAACTGTCTGCGCAGACGCACATTTTGAATTATTATAAACAAATATAGATATTTCATTTCATTCTACAATAAAGACACTACAATAAAGAATATATTACACCTGTATTAACATGTAAGTCGATAAATTTTATGTCAATTATTGTAGCTCTGTATTTTATTAAACACATTATTAAAATAAATAATTTTATTATAACAATAAGTATAAACTTCTTATAACGTCGATATAATACAGTATTCTTGTTTATGATAATATAAAATGTTGACAGCACAAATTCAAGGAGTATTATTTTATAATAGAAATTAAGTTGGCAATGCGGACGAAGTTTAAGACGCAGATCTCTGTCTTAAACATCGCTTGTATTTAACCGAGGCCATACGGTTTCACATTAGCGTTTAAAGATACATTCACTTTAACATCCGATCTTAAAGATCTAGTGTGAAAAGGGTATTAGGGCTCAGAGTGATAATTTACCCAACATTGATGCATTTATGCACACAACATAAAGTATACTTTTTTCTGAAATATCGGTTTTATTTCGCCTCATAGCTTTCAGCCACAAATTTCGCCTTTTCTGTTGTTTTTCGCCATCAGGTAATGATATAAATTGTTTTTTTGGATTTCTAGTTGAACTAATTGTGCACATCGGTACTGAACAATATTTTCGATAATGTTTCGAAGTACTGGGGCCTGGATCTTCCATATTTATATATTTTAATATAAAATTTAATTCGGTAAACATGTATAAATTGTTTTTATAGAATTAAACTTTATTTTAATTAAAATCACTCTAACTTTACATAAACTATAAAAGTTATACAAACAAATAAGTTCAGAACAGACTATGTACGCTGGGTAAGCTAGTAGTGTCATGCGTCAGTCAGAAGGGGTATGACGTCACACGTCGTTTTCGCGCGCTACATACATTTATGATTTTTTTAAGCCTTCCAATTTAAAAAAAAAAATTACAAACTGTTTTTTATGTTTATATGCAACAAGAGGAATATAATAAAAAAAAAATTAAAAAATCATGCCTATCCCCTATTATTCGCAGCGACTATACCTATAATGATCGTGTCGGTCAAGTTCGCTCTATTTTTCATAAATTTTGCATAATTTCATATTTAATGATGAAAAAATATATAAATTATGAACGTAAAGAAACACTAACTATGGGGTCGTCATATTGATATATTTCGTTACTGTAAATTACCTGTCAAGTTTAAATACTATTTATAATGTAGAATATATTACAGATTTTTTTTAAGATATGGTGTAAGCATACAAATCGGAGAGTAGCTAAATAAATATTTTTTTCTCTGTAACATTTTTAACCTTCAAGCGGGCGCGCGGCGTCGAATCAACTACACTTGATGCATTTTTGTTTATAATTTTGATTATTTCCGCCACAATTATTTCTCGTCTCAAGTAGCCTCTCCTAAGTTCACTACAAACAAAAACAACTATATACCCCTCTTCTCCCCGCGTCCTTTGTTGGCCAAATATCTTTTGTTTCCTAAGCGGCGAAGGCGTCGAAAAGACTAGACGCGCCCGTCGTCGAAAGGGTTACGCGCGACTCTGTTTGCGAAAATATTTTTTCTTGCTGTTTCAACTAAGTTGGTAGTCCTATTAGTGATAGGACTATCAACCTATTAGTGATTCCGAGATAATTGCGCAAATACAAGAAGAAAATATAGAGAGTGAATCAGTGCTCAGTTACGTAGGTTCAGAAGTTTCCGACCACCTTTCTAATGTAGAAAGTAACGAAGGAATTCAATAGGTGGAAGAAGCAAGCAGCTCGAGTTCGGACGAAGAAGATGTTCCCTTATCCCTTATCAGAGATAAGCAGTTTTTTTACGGGAAATAATAAAGTGACAAAATGGCAAAAATCTAATAACAACATGGTGAGAAGCAATTAACCAGGCACAAGTTCCACTGCATGCAGAGGAAGCTGCAAAATATGTCCAGCTAAAAAAAGGAGACAATCTAAGACACAATGCACATTTTGTCTAAGAAATATTTGCAGGGACCACACTACATTTGTTTGCAAAGAATGTTACCATGACAAAGAGACAGATGAGGAAGAAAAGTTTAGTTTTCTTCCTCATAGCAGTATATACTAGATTTTTGATTTTATAATTTTGATTTCTAATTATAACGATTTATCTTCCCACATTTATTTATAATCCAAAGATAAATATTGTAGTAAGTTTTTTGTTTTTATAATTTTGATTTTGTTTTATAATTAGGTATATACATCTTACCAAATAATTTTTTAATCCATAGAGATATGTGTTGGTTTTTAATTTTTTTAACATTTGTATTTTGTCCTAATGAAAAAATAAGATTTATGTTGTCAAATTGTGACCTAATCCAAAGGCAATTTGTTTTTTTTTTTTTCTTATTATCATTTTAATTGCAATTACTTAGATTAGAATATTTTTTTATAACTAAATAGTTTCCTAACCGAAAGATAATTGTTTAAATTATAAAAAATAAATGATTATTTAATTATTTGATGTTTTAAATCCCTAAAATCTTCTATAGGTCTTTTAGGTTAAGCGCGACCTCTGCCGTTCCAAATGCGACCACGCGCCTGCTTGAAGTTTAAATCAACAACCGAAACGTATTGTATTGTAAGGTGACACTGATAATATTAAAAAAATATGTAATTGTTAATGTGAAAATATAGTTAATCTGTTAATATTTTAAACATTTTTTGACTTTTTGGCCAAGTTCACCCAATTTTATAGTATATCTTAATTTAGGAGTTTTGAAGATGGAAGCTGATTTTCTTCCGAAACTGTTAATAAAATTATTATGATAAAACAAAAAAGTAAAGACCATTGTTTAAAACAACCACACTGGGAGACCTATGTCCAGTACAGACAACTCTAGACTGAAGAAAGAGAAGAAGAATACTTGTTGCAACTTCAGTTAGCTGATCTGCCCATCGGTTGTATTTCTACTTGATGTTGAATGATTATTCTTTTTTTCCAAATTCAATTAATCTTCCTCTCCACTTTCATCTTTATACAATGTTCTTTTCACTATTATAGTCTATAGTTTCCTGTCTAATACTGTAGTACATACTCGAATTTCGTCATTATTGTGGTTTCCATTTACCTTTTGCTTTTTGGGTTATTAATATTGATGTAAAAATTCGAGCACAAAGTAGATTGTATAAAAGAGATTTTCAGAACTTTATAAAGTGTGTAATAAGGTTTTAGAATATTGAAATAGAACTGCAAAATTTCTGGTTTATTTCAATTAAGGATCTACCCGCTTTGAAAATGGCGCAATTTAAGAATATTACCAGGAAATGGTACCGCATATAACAACACAGATAGAATACAGTTGTTGAAATTAAATTTCATATATGAATGCAAGCGAGATGTTAGGATGTTTAAAAGAGAAGTTGAAGTAAGCCAAACATATTCTAGTTAACCTAATTCGATTCCTGGGAGATGTTTAACTTTTTATGTTCTTAATACAGTAGGCGCTCGGTTATGTGAATACTCTGTTAAATGAACCATCCATTATTATGAACAATAAAAATGTAAAAAATTAGTTTCTATGGAATTCTGACCAGCAAGTGTGATACTTTATATCACAAAGTAGACATTTCCGAATAAACATGTTACTAAAAGTCAGTAATCTATATAAAAACTATACCTGTATACGAGGGTTACCTTTTATGTTTTTACAAACGACCACTAGATGGCAATATTAAAATGATATAATATAATATGGCAATATAATTTGACATTTGTTAGTGTAAAATTAGTGGCAGCTTATAAATTAACAGAGTAGTTTGTTGATAATGAGCGTTAAAAAAATAAGTTTGTGAAAAAATTGATATTACTCGTGAAGGTTTTCGTTGGATGATTTATTAAGTAAAGGCCTAACTCAACAACAATGCATAGATTCTCTTCCTTCAACTTTTGGTAATGAAGCAACACCAGAAAAGACTGCTTACAATTGGTTTGCAGAATTTCGTCGTGGTCGTGTGTCGGTCAGTAATGAATCTCGTGAAGGTCGACCAAAATCGGTTGTGATTCAAAAAAACATCGATGCTGTGCGCAAAATGATTGAAGAATATCGGCATGTGACTTACTGTGAAATAGAGGCTTCCTTTGGCATACCGCAGTCTGCAATACAATCGATTTTGCATGAACATTTAGCTGTGAAAAAGATCTGTTCCCGATGGATTCCGCATAATTTGACCCAAGCTCAAAAAACGGCTCGTGTTAATTGGTATAAGGGGATGATAAAAAAAATCAACCTAGCACTGCCAAATCCGTATACATCACTACAAGTGACGAAACTTGGATTTATTCATATGAACCGGAAACTAAGCAACAATCCACTGTATGGGTCTTCCAAGATGAACCGAAACCCACAAAAGTTGTCCGTTCACGAAGCACTTCCCAGAAAATGATCGCTTGTTTCTTCGATTGTACTGGACATGTCGCAACTATTCCTTTAGAGGATCGGAGAACAGTTAATGCTGAATGGTATACAATAATTTGTTTGCCAGAAGTCATCGACAAAATCAAGAAAAACAACCAAAAACGTCGCATCATTCTTTATCATGACAATGCAACACAGCACGTCAAACAATTGATTATTTGAAGGAGAAAAACATCGAATTAATGTCCCATTGCCAGTATTCACCTGATTTATCCCCTAACGATTTTTTTTTCCACCAATGTCAAACAAAAAATGCTTGGACAGCGATTTTCATCACCTCAAGAACTGCTGAAGTCTTCGAAAACCACGTTTTTGAGATACCAATTTCAGAGTGCAAAAAATCTTTTGAGAATTGGTTTGAACGCATGCAAAGGTATATAAATCTTTAAGGCGAATATTTTGAAAAGAAAACAGTTTGCTCCAAAAAAAAATAAATCTTTTTTAGTTTTTGTAAAAACTTTTAAGGTAGCCTTCAAGTTTTTTAAGGTAAATACTAAATCCTGAAATCCGAAAAATTACCATCAATTTGTTCATCGTATTGTTTCAAAATCAGCCTTGTATATGAAGCAACTTTCATTCGCGCGTACTGTGTTGTTATAAGAGATTTAATATTTCAGGCTGTAATTTAGTTTTGGCACTTTCCAATACAGAAACGTAATTGATAAAACTTGTATAAATATTTGGATTTTTAACATTTATTGAGGTCGTGTAGAGGGTTAACTAAGTGTATGTTCAAATGTTGAACTCTGAGGGAATTGGAACGAGCACTCATATATATTTTTAAACGGTGCCTCTAACAGAAAATCAATGACTGAACAAAGGTTGTACTCCCAACCGAATATAGCCAATTTACATTTTGCACTACCTACGCAAAAAATTTACACAGAAAAAAATTAAATGTACACACAATAGAGAAAAAGAAATATTTGCTGCCAAGTCGCATGATATATTTTACATATAAAATAAATTTTCTATATTTTAATAGTATTTTCAAATATAAACCATTTTCATCATCATCGTATTTTGGTTTAGTATTGGACATATGACACCCTCTTTAAGGTTTCGTAGGTAAAACTATAAAATCTTACCGTCACTCATGTGCAGTGTTGAGCATTATCTAGATAATTTTATATAGATAATGCATTTAGATGACATATTATTATCTATCATCTTTTTACTTGCCCGACCTTAATATATAAGGGGCAAGTATTGTAATCGCGAAAATTTTCGATGTCGAGATTTTGACGGATGACCACGTTTCATGGTCCAGGGAATCCAAAAAACCTATTTTCGAAGTGCCGTCCGTATGTGTGTGTGTGTGTGTGTGTGTGTGTGTGTGTGTGTGTCTGTCTGTGTGTATACACGATAACTCAAAAACGGTTTAACTTAAAGAGTTCGTTCTGGTACTAAAAAATTCTCCTATTAAATAGGAAGAACCCTATTGTTTTTTATGAAAATCGGTTGACTAGAAATGGGAGTTTACTCGTGTCGATTTTAATATTTTTGCGAATATTTAGCAACAGAAAAATATTTCGAAAAAATTTATTGAACAAAAGTTACTATAAATGCAATAACTAATAACTTTTATTTGAGACGTTTTTTGATAAAACGAAAAATTTCCAAAATTTTTTGTAAAATTATTTAAAATTTTTCCAAGTCTCAATTTTTTCATACTTATATGTAACGTTTCCATGGTCATGATAATTAATTCGTAACTAGTAAAGCAAGCCTTGGACAAAAATTTGTATAGAACATAATTTGATGTATTTTTGAAGATTTATCTAAATATATAAATTTTTTTTTTTTTTTAGTTTATTTTTTTTTAAATATTTTTTTTATGGGAGGGCAAGTCTAGCGGAGGTTTCCTTTCGCCACTGGTTTAGTTACCGTTTTACATTTTTATCAATTATCTCTAGGTATTTTCATTATCTTTATCTGTAATTTCAGATATTTTTTATAGATAATAGACCATTTTAGTGTGACGTCACATACATGTGCTGCCATGGCAACGGTTTGCTTTGGATTTTTTTGGGAGATTTAAAATACATTTATCATTACTTTTGTTACCTTAATTCTATGAATATTTTCAATTTTGGAGCAAAAAATTTATATCTTTGATAAGTATATACTAATATATACAGTTCAGATACCTTATAGAATAATATTTTTATAAAAATATAAGTAAACAAGGATTCGAAGATGTATTTATAGGTTAAGTTTTTAAATAATATGAAAATCGAAATATCTTTACTATATTTATTTAATTAAAACTAAGTAAACATTAATATTTTGTTTCAGAATCATAATGGTGTATTATATTACTCAAAATTGGAACCATTACAGTCACATTCTTAAATGAAAATTTTTTCGTTTTTTGATAAGTGAAAATGAAAATCAATAATTGATAACATAATAACGATATATTGTTCCTTCAAACTAATTAGAAATTGCAAACAGACTTGCTATGTTACTTGACATAATACCAATTATTAACGTAAATTTTTCAAAATTAACCTGCAAAATAATATTGTTCTGCAAAAATAATGACGTATTTAATTATAAATTATAGAATAAGAGTTTTAATTAATAAATATTGACTCGTATTTTTGATGTGAAGCATTTTCTTACTTTATTTATACTTCCAAATAACAATTTCCCATGAATCCCATTTTATGACGTGGTTACTAATATGGTCTATTTAAAACTTAACCTCAATATTCTGTGATGTTTTGCAAATGACAAAACTAAGTGGTATTATCTTATCTTTGACTAGATGACATTTTAAGTTATCTATGCTCAACACTGCTCATGTGTCTGTCTGACAATGACAATGGCTATATGATTGAAACTAGAGACCAAAAATGAGGCATTAATATAAAGATTTTGACCCATATATAGGAAAAAAGCCCAAGGTGTCAGGACAGAATTACACAGGAAAAAATTACACGGTATAAAATTACACAATGAAGAAATTACACGTAGAAAAAATTACACAAGGCCGAAATTACACATAATGTTATAATGGATTTTTTTTTCTTATGATATGACAACCAAATAATTTTATAAATTTTAAATAAAAATGGAAATGTGTACATTTTTCTTAGTGTAATTTTTGGATGTGTAATTTCTTCCTTGTGTAATTTACTGCCTGTGTAATTCTGTCCATGTGTAATTTTAGTAGTGTAATTTTATCACGTACAAATTTTTCCTGTGTAATTTTATCACGTAAAAATAAGTGAGTGGAGTTTCAAATAAAAAAATTTTATAAGTAGACTAAAAGACAAAACCACTTCATTAAAAAAATATATTTGGTCGTGATTTTAGCCAAAAATATACCAAAATTTCTTTTTACCACACTTAGTAATAGGGATGGGAAAAAAACATCGATGTATCGAAAACATCGATGTTTGTTTTAAAAACATCGATGTTTTTACCATCGATGGTCAGTTGGCGATAGTATCGATAAAACATCGATGTCTACTACCGATGTCGATGTTTAAACTTTGAAATTCAGAATCTACCGCTAGAGGCGCTGGAATCTTAAAAATTTAATTTTTATTAAAATTAGTTCACAAAATATAAGCGCCATCTGTTGTGATATAACAATACTAATAGTGTTAGTTTTTATTCTTCTTAGCAGTTAGCAGAATACGAAAAAATAAGAAGAAACTTCTAATTTTTGTAAACAATGCGAACGTCCAACGACGCCAATACACTTTTTCTTTTTGAGTCTTGTTGACACTTTCCCAGTTGTTATTCCTCCAATCCCTGGATTTTTGTAAGTTGTCATTAGCTATTTTTTTATATATTGAAGTTAGCTTTTCCTGAACAAAATAACCAAAAGCTTCAATTAATCGGCAAAAGTAACTAGAATTGAAAATCTAGTTCCGCCTAAACCATGGAACAGACTTTTTTTAAACTTAAAAAAGTATAAAAATAATTGTGTATGACATTGTTATTTTTATGTTAAATAATATAAAATTAACATTAAGATTACTATATTAGTATTGTCATAAAATCCAATATTTCATTTTAGAAATGTAAAAATAGTAAGGTCTGTTCCTTTGGTTTAGGCGGAACTAGATTTTCAATTCTAGTTACTTTTACCGATTGATTGAAGCTTTTGATCATTTTGTTCAGGAAAAGTCAACTTCAATATATAAAAAAATATCTAACGACAAATTACTAAAATGAAAATTGCGGTTAGTTCCGCCTAATCGTTTGGAATAGACTGTAGGTACAAATTAGGATTATTATATTGGGTATAATAATATTAATGTGAAATTAATTACTATTAAAAAGGAATATTTCTATTTCAAAATCTAATAAATGCTTTTTGTGTATTATGTGTTACTTTTTTCGTATTTTATCTTTACATTATTAAATAAAACCTATATAATATAAAGAAATAGTTTTTTTTAATATTAATAAAACATCGATGTTTCCGATACATCGATGTTTTTCCTTCGATGTTTTTTCAACATCGATAGTTAAGCGCCGATATTAACATCGATGTTTAACATCGATGTTCGATGCATCGAGCGTTTTGTTTAATCTCCCTGTTTCTGATTCAACAAAACGCTCGATGAGTCGGCTTTTTAATGTGCTGTAAAGGTCTTCCGTCGGAGGATTGAGTATAATATCACTCACTTCCGCGAGGACATCGCTATCTATGGCCGCTACGACACAATGATACTTTGTTTTGTCAGCCGAGATATTTGATACCACGAACTGTGACTCGATTTGCCGAAACCAAACGGCAGGATTAATCCTCCATAAAGATGGAAGTTTGACAGATATTCTGCTAATTTCTTTTGAACCTTCCATGGATATGATCATGAAAAAGGAAATGTTGCTCGTTATTATGTCAATGTTGACAGTTATTACATTACTGTGGTTTTTTTTCTGTTTTTTTTTTCTGTTTACTTTATAGTAAAAGGTTTCGATATGTTATTTTTTTTATAACAATGTTTGTGTTACTATACCAAAGATCTAAATCCTGTTTTTTACAAGACTCAGAAAATATTTAATATTATTTATTAATGGTTGAAATAAAAAACATTGTAAATTTTCACTATTTTTATTAACTAACTGCTTACTAGTTTCGGCTTTCACCATTTTCAAAGCAATGAACTAAGTTACAAACATAACTACTTAAATACTATTTACAGGTAATGATAATTCTATGAGAGGGGAGGTAGACAAGTCGGTCATCTCATTAAGGGTTTTTCCTTGCTTGTGCAATTTTATAATCTCGTGTGCCTCCAATAAATTTAATTTTGGACCTTTTGGTTGTGAATGAATAACATCTGGCTTGAAAGTTGTAAAATCTTTTTCTAAAAAGTTGAGATGTACAGCAAATGTGGAATCGGTTTTTTGTTTCTTCCAGGAGGTTCTATGCAGAGACGGACTTACACTTCTCGGGGCCCCTGGCGCTAAACGCATGGGGGGCCCCTTCCCCGTTCCTCCAATATATTAATTTGTACTAAATAAGAAAATAGCAAATAAACTTAGGTAGGTATGAAAAAAGTTAAATTTACTATTTCGATGTATATTTTATAAAGTATATTTTTCAATATTATACATATACATAAAAGTATGAAAAAACGAAACAAATTAACAAATTAAATTGCAGAAACAATATATAATAAAACAAAACCATAAAAAAATAATGAAATGAAAAAAATAATATACTTGTACAATGTACAATAAAAAATAAACAAAAAAGAATTAAATGAAAAAAACTTATATATGCTTTCTTCTGCATTTCTCTGCAGCAAATTTGTCTATAATTTTTTAAACATTCATGTCTTTCATCACTTGTTGTTCCACGTACAGAAGTGCAAGATTCGACAAAGTGCTTCGGAGATAATTTTTGATTCGCTTCAAAACCGAAAAGGATCTTTCTCCTGATGCATTTGAAATTTGTATAGTCAGAAATATCTTTAAGATTATTTCCACGTTTGGAAATGTGAATATTAAGTCGAGGGCAGCTTTATATATTTGTAATTATTTCTGTCATCTTTTAAATACAACAAGAAATGTTCCACTTCTTGACTGAAGCAATTCGTATCTATATCTTTTTTATAGATATTCTTTAAATTTTCAATATATTTCTTTTTAATCTCATTTTGTAAATCAAAATCAAAAAATATTTTAAAATTTTCGGTTACATCTTCCTAAATGTGATTTCTTCGAGCAAGTTCCGTTGTTTGGCAAGTTCCGTTGTACAGATCACATAAAAAGCGCGGGGCCCTTCTCCACCGTGGGCCCCTGGTAGGCGCCAGGTGCGGCACCCGTTAAGTACGCCTCTGGTTCTATGTTCTTCAATCCGGATGGCAAAAGATCTTCCTGTTTGGCCACAATAAACGGAGTGACACGTGTAACATGTTAACATGTAAACGCCACTCTTGTCCAGTATATTTGATTTGTGTTTGTTATTTACTATGGATTTTTTAGTACCGTTAACGGTTCTAAATGAAACTTTGATGTTGTTAGAGTTAATTTTGTTAGCTAATTTGTTACTGATAGGACCTAAGTAAGGCAAAGAGGCGTATTGGATGGGATTAGATTCGTTAATTTTAGGGTATATTTTGTTATTATACCATAATTTTACAATGTTTTTTATTTCAACCATTATTAAATATACAACATTTTCACAAAGTTAATTTGTCGACATTAAATTTTATTTAATATTATATTAAAATTTGTAATCAAATATCATTATTTAATTTTATAATGCTTATCAAAAAAATGTGGGGGGCGCGCCTAACTTAATTTTGCATCGTGGCGCCAGGTACCCTAGTGCCGGTCCTGGTCATGGCTCCTTGGCTCTTGATGAGGAGCCGTCACTGATCCAAAATACCCTTATCAATCCTCCGGTAACACCATTTCGAATCCAACATGCCAAACCCAGCATTTCCATATCTGAGAATATAATGAATCTACGTACTGTCATGGTCTATTTAATTCAATGCATTCTTGCCTCGGTATAATAAGAATCAAGAGCTATTCTCATTTTGTAAAGTCTGGACAATGCATAAAACATTATAATTAAACAGATCAGAATACCGTGGTTGTTGCTGCGCTGGCAATAGCTCAGTGAGTTCCACATAATTCTGGTCTGTAAATGACACAACAATGATGATAGAAATTGATGAAATAAGCTGATATTACCTGCATACAATGAAATATTACTGCACTGGACGCACCGTTTCACTGATACTATTAAATGATTACTAACAATAATGGATGCTGGGTATACAATAAAATTTAATTAGATTTCACTTAAAAATAATTATAGTTTGGATAGTTTATGGCATAAACTGTCAATAAATTAACGATAATGCAGGACCAACTTTACTACTTTCAATGTAAATCACATAAATTAACAGGAAAAACTAGGCACAATGTTAGTAAATGGCTCCCAGATGCCATAGTAACTTGCGTTTACTATAATCTGCAATACATGCTGTTACCTTTTGGAAAATATCTCATGAAAGGGCTGTCTTTATGATGCGTATAGAGACAGCACTATGATAGACAGTGACAGTTGCAAAGAACAGTCAAAGAAACAAGCATCAATTCACATTCTAAAGTGGGTTTTACACGATTAAATTTATTGATCAACTAGCAGTATACCCGCTGCTTCGCTACCGAAAAAAATAGTCGTAGCCCGCTTAGATCGGCCCGATCTGGGCCCCATTTCGAAATCTGTTCAAGACTGGTTGCTGCGAATCGTCTTACATTCAAATATATTTATTTGTTTTAATCTACCATTGTATTAATACGTGCTTCTTACACAAATAATTTAAGTACGAATTTCTTTGTAAACATTGGCAGCATAGACATTTAGTACCAATACATATAAGTGTCCCGTTGTGTTAATCCAGGAAAATGCCACATAAAATGCCCATGTGAGAATCTCTCATCGCCAAATGCAGCGCCGATCACGTGAAACATTTTATGTTGCACCTTGCGAAATTATTTATTATAATTATTATGATATTTATTATAATTACTCCGTGATTATTCCTGATTTATAAATCGTACCTATATAGGTCGGAGCACTTTTTTTCGTTAGTAAATATTCTTGCCACCCAAGGAAGTTTTTTTCTTCGTATTGCTTTAGGGGGTTACAATAATGTTCAACAGCGAATTTAACGTTATAATTGTCGTCAAAAATGAAAATAAAAAAATTTGTGATATATATTGTCGGGAACATTTTTGTAGCAATATTAAACCCTAAAATTAGTTAATATATATTTTAAATATGTGTATCTTATATAGTAGTATTTTTTTATAATACGGAAAAATTTTCCGACTTTTTTCTAAATATTTCTTAATTGATCGGAAGCCTGGTGTCATACAGCGATGATATATAGCTTAAAATATTTCCAGACAAATTTGCAAGACTGTTGCAAATAGCACTAAAATCGGTTAAGCCGTTTTTGAGTTTTAGTACATGTACAGATTCTAAACAGACGTCTATGTGCCGAAAAGAAATAAAACACAGGCCATACGAAGCGTTTTATAACTAACCTTGAATCTAGATTTGCCGTTTATGGGTTGATCAGGGCAAAATACGTTTTTGTACATGTGTATGGGTAACCTTTGGAAGCAAACACCAATTCGATATCTCATTATAGGTCTGATATATTAAGGAAAGATTTGTTTATTTATATTATTGATATCATAACAACTTTTGTTATGCACATGTTTAATGTTAAGTCAATAATAAGAGAGATATATAAGTAGCGCTCCCTCTGTTCCCCTAAATATTCAAAAGCTACACTAAACAGAAAACAATCGTTCTTCAATTAAAAAAAATTGTCTTTATAAATTGTTGATGTAAAGTAAATAATAAGCTAGATGTTTCCAGTATTTTAGTTTAAGCACCCACCCCCCTCCACCGTATCTCAGCTTCTCAACCAATTGAATAATTTATGGACAACATATTACATTTGTTTTTTTTTTTTTAATTTTAAACAACTTTTCTCATGTGCGTTTTTGCTGGTAAGTCAATAGTAAATGAGATATTTCAAAAGTTTAATTTTAGGTTGTCCCTTCGTAACTCCCGTAATATCAATCCAATTGAAAAAAAAATCATTAAAAAAAATTATTTTGTTTTTATAAGCAATTTTTCTGTTAAGTCTACGTCATAAGTGATACAATTTTTTTTTCTTCTGATTTTCGATTTGCCTTCTTATTTTGACTGCATTTCCTACCTATGTATATACCAAATTTCAACTCGGTATACACAGATTTTCTGTTTTATGTATATAAAATATTTTACTATTATATTTAAATATCTATATAAAATAATAGATAAAAAATAAATAAATAAAATTAACAAAATTCTTAAAAATGCGCAAAAATACAAAACCAGAAAACAGATGCTCGACTTAAGTCTCGCTCTGCATACACTAAACATAAATTTTGTTAAATAACTGAATAAAATCACCTATAGCAGAACAATTATTAATCGTGCCGAACGATATTGGCCGATGTTCTACGAACTTACTATAGTTGTCCAAACAACCAATGAAACGAAATTCCCGCGATCTCTCTGAACGCATCATACATACTTCGATGGTCCAATATAATTAAAAACAAAATTATTAATTTCTCGTTTCTGATGGGACTTTTTTGAGATTTTAGATTTTTCTAGTTATGATGAAAGCATTCCCTACCTGTATGCAAAATTTCAACTCTGTAGCATATCTGGAAGTGGGTTAGAATTTCCGGACATAGCCACAAATATTCTCTTTTATATATAAAGATTAATGGAAAAAGTTGACATTCAATTAATTGATGTGTGTAAAGTGTAAAAATTTCATCAATTAATTGATTAATTAACTGACAAAAAAATTGATCAATTTATTTTGAAAATAGAACAAGTTCTATTTATCATCAAATTAACATCAATTTTTTAGGGAATTCTACGTATATTTTTATCTGTTAAGATATTGGCAACTCTTTAGTTGTAGCATAACCTAGAAATATATAGTTTGTGTTTCGTTTTCAAATGTAACAGAACCTCAAACATTCTAATTTACCATCATCTAGGTTAGCGATTCTTAAACAGTGGTCCGCGGACCCCTGGGGGTTCGCGAAACAATTTAGACATTAACTTTACATCCGCCAAATTTTCGCTTTTATTCAAATAACTCATTTAATAAAAATCCTACATGGTCAAGAATTTTTGCATTTGTAATAACCTAACCTAACTAGTTATTGACACAACTAAACAATAATTAGTAAAAATTTAATTATTTTTATTCAACTGCAAATTATTTACAGAAAACATATTATAATAAAATCTATTTTGACCAATATTTGACCAAGAAATGTTTGTATGAGTTTAACGTATTACAATTTGTAACTTTTTTTATTCTTTTTACTACTATTTTTATTAATTTTATGTTTTTTATCCTATATGCTAATAAAAATGTTGCTCTATAAATGCACAAGACCATTTATTAAAATAACCAGCGATACATTTTTACCAATATTTATTACAACGTAGTGCCTATGAGATTATAGAGCCAGGAATTAAATCTCAAGAACGACGTAAAATGCCTAGGGTTGGGATGGGGTCCGCAAATAGAAATGTTGTTCAAAAAACTGGATCAGTTTATTGATCAATTAATTGAACAGTGTAAAACCCACTTAACACTTGTACATAATACTTATTAATTAATGCAACAAACTTAAATACCGCTCATCACATTCGGATATTAAAACTGTAGAAACGCAGCTGCTTTCTTTATGTGGATATTGCACTAGACGATCATTATGTCTACTTCTCTATTGGCCAGAGCTCCGCCGACCCGCGCCCTTGCGGCTTTTTTCAAATTTTTATTGGATTTTCGCCAAAAATGTATAAAAAAATTTTAGTGCCTCCATCCTAAGGTCTCGGGTTTTTGTTTAGGCATGAAATTTTTATTGTGATAAATTAGAATTTTCCTGGCTGATTGCCTTAGTAGCAAAGACCACAAACGTAAAATAAAAATGAAAAAAAATTAATAAATAAACTCTGGATACAGGTGTTATTTTTTCAAAAATATCGAATTTTATGATTTGTATCTGCATCCACAATTTTTTATCACTTATTAAAAACCTATATAACCCTGAAATGTGTAAATACAAACTTCACATCAATTTTTTAGATATACAGTAGGTGACCAGATTATTAGGGACAGTACACCTCCCCTGCAATTTTCAAGTTTAAATGCATTTTGTGAGAAAATAAATTGTTTTTAAATCATTTTTCTTCTATATTCTTACTGCTGGTATCATTATTATTTTAAAAAGCGGGAGGTCGCCAAAGAAATCATCACCACCAAGCGGCAATTGATAGAAACTCTTATCAGAGAGTGGCATCACAACCACAATCTCCGACACAACGTCTGCATAGAAAGCATACCCAAACGCCTGGAAGCCGCAATCGCAGCAAAGGGGGACATTACAGAATATTAAGATTTTGCTTATTTTGTTAAATTAACACTTTTTATACAAAAATAAATGGTTATAAATAAGCAATTATGTCGTTTTATATTCTAAATAAAGCACTCTAATGAATAAAAATAAATACGAGACCCAAAGCCAGTTATTTGAAAACTACAGAAAATCTGCACTGTCCCTAATAATTTGGCCACCCACTGTACTTTATATCAACACTCGCTAGATATTCTGTCAGTTGTTTGCTCAATTTTTCTATTCAGTAGCAGGGTGCTAAGTCTTCAAAGATCTTCTTTTCTTTTCTGTACTCATCACCCGCATTAACTTTTCTTCTTCCTACAATTTTAAGTATACGTTAAATAAAACTGCATGAATTAGCGTTTATGAAGGTTATTAATTCTTCTAAATTGTCTTTTTCATCGGCTTTTAATTTAGCTCCTGTCAAACAATTACTTATTTTAAAAAATATCAAATTTATCTTCCCCATCTTCCACACCCCTAAATAAACAATTTCCTGAAAATAATTTCCTTATAATATACCCAATAGCTTATCTGTTGTTTTTCAGGCTGGTTTCCAAGCCTACCTGACTTGATAAATGTTCGCCTGCTCGGTAGTGTAGGCAACCAGTCGTACAGCACTGTGTTCCGGGCAACAAGATGCATTATTCAAGATACAACACAGATTTGTACCTGTACTCGCTTAGCCGAGAAGTTAAAATTGAGGGAAAATATCTAGGGACATTAACAGGATATCTGGAGGGAAAATGGCCAAATAAAATGGTTTGGGGAAGAAAGGTAATATTTCAGGTAAAGAATTAGGGTTCTATTTTTCTGTACAGGTGCATTAAAAGCGATATTAAAAAGATTGTGCTTGTTTAAACAAAATTATAAACACAGTGCTCACCGATTATTGGAATTCCGGATAATATTGTCATTCAGATATAAATAATAATAACAATTCATTTATAGCCTTGCGGCTGTAAAAAGTGTAATTTATATTATATTTTGCGGCTGTAATTAAAAACAAAAAACAAATACATAAAAAATAAACAAATAAAAAATACACTATACAAAAATTGATGTGAAGTGTGAATTTTTACACATTTCAGAGTTTCGCAGGTATTTAGTAAGTGAATGATGATTATTTGGGATGCCAAAACAAATTTTATGTTAAAATATTTTTTTTGTTAATTTTAATTCGAAAGCCTAATACCATTATTTAGGTTTCTAAATATGTGCAGTATTATATATATATATATATATATATATATATATATATAGCAAGGTTCATTAAGATTTTGAAAATTGCGCCTATGGCTTCCATTGCTTGTTTTAAATCATAACTCCGCCCCTCCGATTTCATGTATTCAATTTCAACAATTTCCACTGGTTATTAAATTTACGCTTTTAAAAATTAAATGCAACGTTTACCCAAATATAACTAGAATTTTGAAAAAATAATTTAAACAAAATAAAAATGCAAGAAAGCAGATAAAATAAAATTGACTCGAGATCGGATCGAAACCTAGTTTGCAAATTAGAACGCCAGAGTGCTAACCGTTACACTATCAAGCCATGCTGGGTAACTGACTTAAATACGTTGTTAAATATTTTGCATGGTCAAGCAAAAAACACAAAAAATGCGTTATTTTCCGAAAACATAACTTGATCAAAAATTCCTGTTGTACTATTCCGGTTCACACAAATGTACATTACTTAACATTTTTTCAGGTTTTTAGTTTATACCATCTGGGCTACAGGGTGTGGGACAAAAAATTTTGCACAATTTTGGCAAAAATCGCATCAAAATAACTTATTTGCAAAAATAAAATTTTGATCGTGAATCCACGTACTAAGGTCTTTCATTTGATACCCTACTCAGAATTTAAAAAAATATTTTTGTCTTCGATGAGCAGGTATTTGTTTATATTTTTAGCGGGATATGTTTTTTAGATGTTTTAGTATTTTTCCTATGTGTGGGCTAAAGAGTTGTATAAGAATTACAAATTTCAACTCTCTAGGTTTAGCCGTTTGGCTACAATTTTTACCGAGCAGGCAGACAGACAGACAGATGACAAAATGACGTTATAAGGGTTTTTTTGGTCATACTTACAAAACCCGAAAAATGAACGAAAAAAATAAACATAGTATACAATAAACGTGTAGAATGATATAAAATTAATTACATTTAGTACTTGTACTTCAAAAAATAGCAATTAGAAAATATTATGAAGCAAAAAAACATTTTATTTCATAAGATATTATCTTTTTTACAAATAGCGTAATAAATAGGGTTTTTAGCTACATCCAAAACACCAGCGATATTCCAGTACTGTGGCCATCTTCATATAATGGCGCAGATCGTATCCAGTATCTCCTGGCCACATTTTAATTTTATTTCACAAAAAAAGACTTCTAGGAGTTTAGAAATAACTAAGATGGCTAACTAATAGCAAAAGTTTATTTATAAATTAGTTATTTGTGTTAAAACTTTTGTTCAAACGGGCATTATTTATTGTTACAGCCTGTTTAATGAACAACAAAAAATATTTATTTATGTAGACATTGCACTACCTCCCATTCTTATCTTGTCCTAATAAAACGGTTAAATCATTTTTTATCAGCCCTTAAAATACAACATTAAGACAGTCCCATTTTTTTTTGTCGGCCAGTTTACACGTTTTTTTTTTTTTTAATTTCTAAATCGATTGATCGAATAATTGATTATTTCTTACCAATTTAATCGAAAATCGATTATAACATTTCGATTAATCAAATAATCAATCAGTCGTTTAATTAATTATTATTGCCTCTACACAAGCACTAAAAAAACTCGTATTCTTAAGGAAGACACTTGATTTTTACTCCTTCATTCAGCTTCAAAGTTCATGAGCTTTATTTTCACTTCTATTTTGGAAACGAGGACCGTTTTTAGGGTTTTGTAAGTATCACCACCAAGAACCCTTATAACGTCACTCATGTGTCTGTCTGTCTGTACGGTAGAAATTGTAGCCAAACGGGGCTTCTTATGGAATTTTTGCCAAAAGAGTGTCCAAAAACTTTTGTCCCCTACCCTATCACCCAGAGTGGTGACCTAAAAATCTGGAAAAAAAATCTCCGTAATGAACATTTATGGGAACCGGAATAGGTCAACAGAGATTTTCGATCAGATAAGTTTTTCGAAAAATGTCGTTTTTTTGTATCGTTGATAATTTTGTTTTTAAATTTATTGTGTGGTATCAAAATAAAGATCTTAAGACGTAGATTAAGGAACAGTAGATATTTTTTTTGAAATTCCTTTTTTTTAACACGATTTTAAGCAAAAATGTGCTAAAAAAGTTCTTGTCCCGCACCCTTTTACCAAAAAGGGTTAAACCAAAAACCTGAAAAAAAATTAGGTAATGTACGCCAAGGACGTACGAGATGAATTTTTGATAAGATTGTGTTTTTGAAAAATATGGCAGTTTTTGTGTTTTTGACAAAATGAATTATCGTTTTAATTTATGGCTAAATTATGGCTAATAATGTTATGGATTTTTTGTATTTATAGCTAAGATAGTGCGTGTATTTTTTTGAAATTAAAAATTTTAAAAAATAATAATCTTTTTAAATAGTTGCGAACCGTGTTACACACCACACCACACTACACTCAGTACTTCAGTTCAGTTAGGAATTCAGGAGTGTTCAGTTATTTTATTATACTATTATACTATTATACGCTGTGAATTAACCTATTTTTTGAATTAGATATTTGTTTTTAAAGTATCAAAGAGGAATAAATCATTTGTAGTAATAAAATACATATAAATCAAATAACACATTGTTAATAGTGAGAAATACGTTTCTGAAATTAAAAAAAAAAAAAAAATAAGTCATTTATCAATTTATTTCTTATTAATCTAATGAAGACTTGAATACGAAGCAAATGCAGAAAAAAACGCTGGGAATTTTGTCAGATAACGATGAAAAGTGATGTATATATATATATATATATATATATATATATTCTTTATTCCCTAGGCCTTGCGGCGTTCAGGGTATTAACCATTACAAAAAATAAAACAATCAATCCCAAAAATAAATAAATAACAATCCAATGCAATTTACAATGTTTTTTCTCTTTTCTATCTTCTTGCTCCAATGTCCCTCTCCTTCTTCCTGTTCTCCTTCTGGTTTCCCTCTCCGATCTCCTTCCTTCTTGCTTCCAGTTCTCTCGCCCATCTTTGTTTTATTTCATTCTCTTCCCTTCCAACCATTTCTTCACCCCTCCTACTATCTCCCCTCCTTCCTCCCCATTTCTAGGTAACCTCATCCCCCTTCTTTCCTTCCATATCTCCCCTTCTGCTTCTCACCGGGTCTCCTCCTTCTTTCCTTTACCCCTTCCTGTTATCCTTCCCCAATCTCCATCCTTCTTGCCTCTAATTCCCTCGCCCACCTCTCCCCCTTTCCATCTTCGTGCAACAGGTCTAATGTGCTCCACGACCATACTGTCATCTCTCTTATTAATAATTATCAAAAACTGTTGATTTTGATGCGATTATAGACCAAATATTCGTAGACATCCAGTATTATGTTGTCTTCTTACCCTTATTATATCCCTACAAAACCCTGAAGTGTGTAAAAATTCACACTTCACATCAATTTTTTTGTCATAGTATGAATTTTGAAGATAAAGTCCATTTTTGGTTTTGATCAGCATATGTTGTGCTAGAGTAATGCGCGGACCGCTTTAGATGATCCGGTCGGGTCAGTAATTTCCTGATTAAAATGTAGGTCCTGGCCTATTCCCTGCCCCTGTAAAACAATTTCGTCTTCTAAGCCCCACCAATTCAGGGTGCGCGCCTGCTGTTCATGGTTTATACCTTATCACTCGCGTTTCTCCACCCAGTGCTAGTGTTTTTTGTTTAGCAGTGTAAATCATGTTTAATTACTCTCTGCCTTTTTGGGACTATAGTCAAATTGATTGCCAACAATTACAATATTCTTTTAAAAGTAGATGGAAAACAAAATCACAAATTAAAAAATAATTGCCTTCTGAAAGCTTACTCGCAAATTATATTTTTCAACTCGCAAAATGCAAATTCAAGAGTACGAATGGGTTTTTCGAAGGTTTTTTTTTATAGTTTAAAACCAAAAAATTGCCATTAATTATTATTATTATTATATTATTAAATTAAAATGTTGTAATTTATTTATTTTCTTGTAATAAATAAGTTTACATTTATCTTGAACCCTTTCTTGAAGATTAAAGTTGTAAATTCCCCAGTCATCAATATGTTTGAAGGACGTATGCGGTGGTGTGAAAGTTTGGTAACCGCTGGCCAGAGCCTGCAGGGCTACATATGGCCGTATAGTGCATTGCGGTATTCTGTCGACACTGATATATGCTGTACTGGGAGACTGTACTTCGATCACTCCATACAATAAAAATTTAAACGAAACTGTTGTACAAGTTTTCATCTTTTATGGATACATGATGGGATTATTTCATGGCATTTTCCATTATTTAGTTTATGGATTGCAAAGGAAAATTTCAAATAATGTTACGTGAACGTGAATGTTACGGATATATTTTAAAATAATGCTACGATTTACCTGCGAGTTTTTTAAATCGTTTTATAAATATCCTATTGCTAAAACTACACAGGGTGTTCAACTTTAACTTGGTACAATTGCTAACTGTTATTAGCAGAGCTATAATAAAGATTAAATGCACTATAGTCTTAATTTCTTGACGTGATGTGCAACTAGATTTTGAAATTTAGTGACATCTCACAGTTTGAATGTTACTTTCTGTTAATCTGTTTTTAGTAATAGCTGCTTGCAATTCAATATTTCACTGGTACAATGGATATCCGACGCCTCGGTTTATTGCTTCTGCATGCCATTTTTCTTTAAATAAAAATCCTTCTTAATGTATTTGTACTAAGCTACTAGATACAATACTCAATCATACACCTTTTGTGTGATATTGCATCAGTTGGAAACAGAACAGTATAGAATGAAGACACTAAATGGTGATAACTAAAAACATAGTGAATAAACCAGGATTTCCAATAATTATAAGTTAACATATTTTTTATTTGAGGGGTCTACGAAGTCTGTTCAAAAAGTATCGCGAATTTTGAATTTCCGTGGGATACGTATACTCGAATCGAGAGACTCATGTCTCTCACTTATGCCGACAAGTTCGGCCATTTTGAATGTTCAGTTAATTTTTGACAGTTGCTTTGCTTTCACGAGCCAAAGCTCGTCTTCGATTTTTGCCTATACCAAAAAATGGATCAAAGAATCTGTATCAAATTTTGTGTGAAAAACAAAATTAAGTGCACGGACGCATTCCGAATGTTGACTGTGGCATATGGTGAAGCTACCTTGGACCGAAGCAACGTTTATCGGTGCTACAAAATGTTCTCAGAGGGCCGAGAAGATGTGAACGACGAAGAGCGTGCCGGACGCACGAGCACGTCAACAACAGACGAAAATCTTGATGAAGTGAAGAAAATAGTATTGGCCAATCGTCGAATCACCGTTAGAGAAGTTGCTGAAGACCTAAACATATCGATTGGCTCAAGCCATTCGATTTTTACCAATGATTTGGGCATGAGACGGGTCGCCGCGAAATTCACATCGTTACTTGTGCGCGAATTTTTGGCCAAAAACAACACACTAATAATGCCGCAGCCACCGTATTTCCCAGATCTGGCCCCCTGTTACTTTTTCTTGTTCCCTAAACTGAAGAGGCCCATGAAAGGACAACGCTACGCTACGAGTGAAGAGATAAAGACGGCATCGAAGGAGGAGCTGAACAAGATCACAAAAAATGATGCAACTTAGTACGCCAGCAATCGTATTACTGTGAGTTAACAGCGGTTTTATTTTTGTAAAAATGAAATATGTGCAAAGTGCGGAAGCCATTTTTTAGTCGCTCTTCTACCGATAAGACTGAAATAAAAAGACTTGGAAGACCTACTCCAAATTTAAATGAATAGTAATTTGTCTTAAAATAAATTATTTTTTTTAGCTACTATAGCTATGGTCCGTTCAAACGTTAGAATGCAGTACAGGGCAAATGGGGTAGTTCTTTTTCATACTAATGGGTTCCGCCAGTGACACTATCCTTTTCTTTCTTGGCGAGGTTGCCAGCTGTTGTCGCTGATCGTTGAAAACGCAGTACCAATGTTTATTCCCTGATACGTTTTCCATTTAATTTCAATAAATTATTAGCAAAATAATATAAAATTACTTTTAATATTGTAACATGTTCGGGTTCATCAAACAAAAACGCACAATTTTCCAGAAGATAAAATTTATTTATCCTTAAAATATTACACTTATATTTTTGTAGCATACGGGATACTAACAACACTTTTCACCCGGAGGCACAAACTGTCAATATACTTGCTTGAACAAGAACAAAAAATCGACTGACTATATAAAAAAATCTCTTTACCAAGTAAACTCGGTTTGATTGTTATAATGTTCTATGTTTTTCTAGAGAGTTCTAGATTGTTCCATGGTTTCCATGAATATGACTTACTAGAACTTTCCAGAATGTTCCACGAAATTCCATGATAAGAATCCCATGAGGGAAATCAATACATTTTCGTCACAATATTTTAGGTTCATTAGCATTGAGACTTTTACAACATTTGGCAACACCGCTCCCATTTCTCATAACAGCAATACTGCATACTAACGTTTGAACGGACTATATAGTTGTGATATGCCAATCCCGAGATTATATTTCACTTTTGCCATCTTTAACAACTTTTTAAAATGACTTAACTAGAGAGGGTAGTTTACTCAGTTTATATTTATCCTGGTACCGGATGTTATAGTTACTTGTAAATGTATGTGAACCATTTTGAACCGTTTATATATTAAAAGGAGTTGAATGTAAAGCCTGCTATATTATAAATAAAATATCCGAACAAAGTCCCTAATGCATCTTTTGTAATTTGAAGTTGTGTAACTATATCGCATTTCCTAACTCCTCTGTAGTAATTATACATTACTAAAGGAATTACAAATATATTTAATTATAAATTACAAAGTTCGCTAAATTAAAATATAGCCGTAATCTCCACCCTTTTCTAAGCTTTTATAAATTATTTACGAGTAAGGAATTTATAAAACTAACAGTTTTTTTGTGTTTGTTACAAGTTTTGTTTAATCAAAGAAACAAAAACTTGTATAAATTTTAAAGTTGTTGTAAATTTAATTGGTAGAAGATGCTACTTAGATGTTTCGAAAGTTTCACAGTTCTCAATTTGCTCTAGGGTGGATTCATTAATGTACAAAACAAATATTAAGATTTACAGATGGAATTTAGCCAAGAGAATTATCCTGAAAAAATGTTCACCATTATTTATTAGATTACTTGTTTGTAATATACGAGAGATGTTCGGAGTTGAAAATTTTTAAATAGCGCGCGTATGGCTCAGAATTAGATGGTGCAACTTCGATAACATTAGGTGTGTTCGTTTGTGTTATCCAATATGTTCTAAGTTGTCTAAATTCCAAAAAAGCGTTCGTTTGTATGTTCTGAACTGTCCAAGTATTGTTCGTTTGCCAGTTCAGAACAGGTTCTAAGTTGTCTAAACTGTACTACGTCTAGAGGAAGTACAAGTTTGGACAAGTTAGAATAAGTTAGTGACGTCACTCTTTAACTTTTTTTGACTTTATTTTGTTTGTTTAAATAACCTAAAATTGTAAAAAAAAATGTAGAACAAAGCATTTTTGGTCAAATGTTCAACAGGTGAAGCCTTAATCGAGGATGAATGTTATATTTTTTCTTGTGATAAATATAATAATTACATTTATAATCAACTATAACCTATAAATTATGTATTTTATCGTTTATTGAAGAATCATATGTTCAGTCAACGATTTTATAATGTTGACTATTTTATTTACTAATATATTTTTTATAGAAAATAGTCTAATAAAAGTAAATAAAAATCAAAAGTTAGGTTAAATTGCAATAACTTGTTCAAAGTACGTTCGTTTGTACCATCATCTATTTCCTGTGAAATAATATTCTGATGACGTCACGACCTTGTTTTAAGAACAAGTTAGAACAAGACAAACGAACAGACCTATTGATAAAGTCGAAGGGATCTTTAAGTACTACTTAAGGTCCGTAAACTATGCTCTCACTTCTGGCGATTGTCTCACTTCTGGCGAGGATGACCTTGTTACAGTGGCGAATTAAATTGCTTGGGGGCCCTGGGCGGTAAAATTAAAATGGGCCCACTATTATTTTAAATAGAATGGAAATATTTGTACATAGGCTTCGGTAGGACCCCCTGGACCCGTGGGCCCCGGGCGGCCGCCCAGTCCGCCCACCGCTTAATTCGCCTCTGCCTTATTAAGTATGTCCAATAAACAAAGTTTTTCCTAAGGAATTGCTAAGGCATTTAGCCAATACAATTCTAATTTTTTTGTTATAAAAATTCCATGCTTGAACATGATTCGAACCCAAAACCTTAGCAACGCAGGATACATGTATTACCAATATATACGCTACGCCGGTCGGCAAGTTCCTATGTTAAATAGCAAATAACGTGTGATTTAAATAAAAACCATCAGAGTAGACCAAGAAAAAAAAACGTATATCTTTGATTAAATTTCGAAATTTAGAACTACTCACATAATCTTTGATATTAAAAAGCAAGTGAGCAAATTTAAATTTTGCTTTAAACAGTTAGTTTTACTTAAAATTAAACCTTGTTTATTTATTTATTATTGTTTTTTTTTTTTTTTTTTTTATATAATAGAAAGTAATGGTATAGGTCATTTCTTTGGTTTAGGTGGAACTAAATTCTTTCGGTTTTCGTATTTTTAAGTTGTCACGAGATCAGAGCTTGGCTAGATTATTTCATTTTTCATATTGGGATTCAGTGGCGCACCAAGGAATTTTTGTTGGGGGGGGGGGGTAAGACAAGATAAAATTATTTAAATTATGAATAAGGTTCACACTTTTAAATTTCAAGTGATAATCTAAGAAAAAGGTCCTCGCTTGGGAAATACAAAGTGATGACCTAAAACAAAAAAGGTCCTCACTTCTAAAATACAAGTGACGACCTAAAAATAAGGTCCTCGCTTCGGAAATACAAAGTGATGACCTAAAAAAAAAAGTTCCTCAGTTCTAAAATACAAGTGACGACCTAAAAAAAAGATCCTCATCTCTATTTTTAAATTTTTCTATTGTGTTTGTGTATTTTTATTTTTATTTCCTTCCTTCTTAGGGGGGGCTCGGGCCCCCGTTTTATTCTAAAATTTATTTGTTTAAATCAGGTTTCCTAATTATGACATCTGTCAAACATTAACTTGTCAATATAGTAACATATACATATATCAACACTGCAAAACAGGTATGCCCTCCATTAATAATTTTGTTAAGGCTAACATAATTGCTAAAGCGGAAGATGGATGATCGGTGCAGCGAATTGCATGCTTTTATAAATAAAATGATACGCGTTTTGGGTATAGATGCCTACTATAATCTGTCTCATTTTGTAATACGAAACTAGATCTGGTTACTTTGGTGACTGTTGTGGTAAACAGACTTTTATGAAAACATGTGAACTTATAAATTTGGCTTTTAAATTTATTATTATTATTAGTATTATTATTATTTATTTAAAAAGAACTGAAGCCAATGGCTTGTAAAGTTCTTATAGAAAAATTACAATATTTCACATTGTTGTGATACAGGAAAGTTAGAAACCGAAACAAAACACTTTGAATATATTTGGTTAAGTTTTATTATATCGAGGTTATATTCACTCAAAAACTATATATGTCAGATAACAAATTGATATGCCAAAATTGCGATTGATATGTCAAAATTGTGATAGACATGTCAAATATTTTGAAAGGTGCCACTTCAGAATTACCACCCTAAGATCATATTTTAAATATACAACATAAAAAATGAAGTTTCCCTCTTAGTTTCGTATTACAAAATGAGAAAGATAATATTCAAATTCGAATAGATAGATTCACACTAGACAAAAAACGGTGTCCTATTTTTTTATGTCCTTAACTGTACATTACTTATAATTTGTCCAGATTTTTAATTTAACCCCTTTGGGATAAAGGGTGTGGGACAGTATTTTAAAAAATAGATTTTTGGAAAAAATCACTGAGTAAAATATTATCATGACACCTGGAAACAGGAGGCCTAAGCTCACTTCGGGCAGTTGCGCCAATGGTAACCGACGAGTTCATCGAAAATCAATTCATCGAAAGTAAATTCATCGAAAATCAATTCATCGAAAACGAGTTCATCGAAAACGAGTACATCGAAAACGAGTTCATCGAAAACGAGTTCATCGAAAGCAAATTCATCGAAAATCAATTCATCGAAAAAAAAAATAATATTCTTTAATTCTTTGATTATCCTCAAATTTGCACCAAAAATGATCTCACTAAAACTTAATTTAAATTTGCAAAAATTATATATTAAAAATGTGGTGACAAATAACACAACAAGTATCATTAATATTGTTAAACAATAATCCCCCGAGATACGTAACACGCGGCTTACGTAAATTCGCAGTTACGTAAAATGAAAATTTCAAAAAAATGGAAAAATATTTGAATAGAGTAATATACAATTTTACAAAGAATTATTTTCTATTTGTATGTATGTACATATAGAATATGTAAATGAATTTCAGTTTATTTTTGTCTTGTTTCTTTTATATATGTATTTATGTAGTATATATTTCTTTTGTTCCTTTATAAAAATTCCAATTCGACTTAAAATTCGTAAAATTCGAGTTACCCAAAAGTCTACGGTCCGCATTAATTAGGCATTAATAGACCAAGTATGATAGTTATTTAATAAGTGTAGTCTGTCAACTTTTATTGACCACTGCTTTTTGGGCTTCCCGATCCCCTCGGCATTCCTCTCAAATATTTCCTTTTTTTTTTATGAATTGACGATTCGATGAATTGATCATTCGATGAATTGATTTTCGATGAATTTACTTTCGATGAACTCATTTTCGATGAACTTGTTTTCGATGAATTCGTTTTCGATGAATTGATTTTCGATGAACTTACCGTAAATCGCGCCAATGATGGAGATGTTATATTCGCCGTGTTATCGTCCTCGAATAGCCCGTCTCCGTGTTGGTCGTTGTCTAGTTTACCATCGTCGAGTAGTCTGTTCCGGTTTAGTTTAGTAAGCTACCGTGTATTATTGGGGAAAAGAATTAAATACAATATTCAAAGCTTACATAACCTATTAGGGAAACTTCATGTTTTGGTAAGTTGTAAAGTGGCATAGTAATTTAAAATAAATAATAAAACGCAGTGTAGAGTAGTTAATTGCAGGTGGAACATGTAATTCAGTAGTTTAACTTGCTAGTTATGCCGTGTCACGTCTCATTGTAAATTTATTTAACCATGTTTGTACATACAACTTTACTCAAAGGTAAACTAATTTCATCTTGGTCGTTAATGAATTTAAATATAACTGGCTCTGATTATTTTCAACATCTACTAACACAAAATTGCCTACGCATACAGAATAAGAAATAACTTGATTGTTTTGATTATTATTTTAATAAAAACTTTCCTGAATTCACAAAGTGAGAACAATAATTAATTATGGGGGGATGCAAAAAGTTTCATTATGATTGTGAAAGCTTTTTGTACTTATAATTTTAGGTTAGAATAAAAACTGATGAAAGGAAAGCTTTGTAAAATAATTAAAGATACTTTATTGAGAAACGAGAAAGATTATTCCAGTGAATAGGACATATCATGTGGATGAAAGAATAATGCAGCTGTCATTTGTGAGTTGACTTACGTTGAGATTGTTCCGTTTAAGTTTCACAGCGGTTTTTGTAATTTAATTTTCTTTAACCTGTTGACGATTTTTTAGATTAAATCGACGAATAGCGTGGTTGAGCACATTGTACTTTTGAAAACAGCTTTCAGAGGCCGAATCACTTAAAACAATGTTCAGCAAACCGTGGTCTGCGGACCGGTGCCAGACCGCAGAAAATTTCAGCCGGTCCGCGAAATATTTCGACCGAATCATGTAGATGCACACTTCTATTCCCAAGTATATAGCACATTTTTTTTAGTCGACGCAGAAGCTAACTTTTGTCCAAACCATGATTAATTTAATATTTACTAGCCCCAATACAACGCCTCTCGGGGCTATTTTTCATACTTCTGAAGAAGCTAGCTCTTTGGGATAGTCGCTTATAAGAGGAAGATATAGAAATGTTTCCACTTTTGGAATAAGTTTTGATTGCTATTGATATCAACCAGAAAGTCCTATTCAACATAATAAGTCAACATTTAAGAGCATTAGCTGAAAATTTGAATAATTATTTCCCTGAAAATGAGGATCCTCGAAAAGGTAATCTCTGGATTAATAATCCATTCTTGGAAGATATAAAGTCATGTGCACTTAATCTTCATAAAAAAGAAAAACTGATCGAGTTGTTTTGTGATGTCACTCTGGTGTCCAGACATAAAATGCAATCATTGTCTCAATTTTGGAAATCGCTAGAAAAAGAATATCCATCTTTGAGTTGTAAGCTATCAAATTATTAGTCATTTTTTCGACTTCCTATTTGTGCTAAAAGATTTTTTTAGCCATGTCCATTATAAAAACCAAACAGAGAAATCGAATGGATGTTAATCCAGCGCTTCGTCTCTCAGAAACAACTCTGCAGCCAGGTATCTTAAATTTTCTAAGAAAGAAGCAGTAGCAGATATCGCACTTAAAATTGTAATTATATAACTTTATAACATATACCTATATAATAATAAGATATTATCTATATTGGTTTTTATTTGTGTCTTAGCTTTCAACCGGTCCGTGAAATATTTATCCTATTTTCACCGGTCCGCAGGGGCAAAAAGGTTGAAGAACACTGACTTAAAACACGCTTCAGTGACTCAGTGATGTTCAATTTCGAGCTAGTGTGAAAATAAGGTCCATATTCGCACTTAGTGCGAAATAAACTAAAGTGGAAAGGAATTTTTCTATTTTTTAGTAAATTGGTCATCAAATTATACACCGTGAATTTACTTGGCCGATGACGCTTAAAAAAATGTTCAACCGAGAAGATTATCAAAATGAAGCGATGTCATTCGTTCCGAGATTGAAAAATAAATATCGGTCGGTTTTAGTTGCTTTTCTAACCGGTAGGAATTGTGCGTATGTCGAGGAAATACTAAATAAACCTTTTTTTTTTCTAAAATTGCTAATAGTTCTAGTAAATAAGTTTATTCTGCTAAAAGTATTTATTACTAGTTGATTCTGTTACTCGTCTTAAATTAAATGTTTATTAAATTATTGTTTTCTATTACTAGTATTTTGAATTATCGGCGAGTAACAATATTTATTCAAAAACTTGTTTTTATTAATAATGACGCATTTCACTCTAAAAAAAAGTGTTAAAGGGACTTCATGGTACACTAATAAATGAACTTTTAGTGTACCACGAACTCCCTCGCTTTTGTGTTAATTATTTACACTTCTGTTTTGGTTAAATTTAGTGTCAAGTTACACTTACATACTGGTTAAATTATAATGTTAGAAAATAAATAGGGTTAAAGTAGTGTTAACTTTAACACTGAAAAAGTAATATTTCATAAAAATAACAATATCTGAATAAATGAAGATTTATACGGTGATTTGGTTAAATACAGTCAACTTTTTTTAAGTGAAAATTTTAACACTAAAATTTTATCCAAACTGAAAATGAACTTTTACACTTATGCATTTTTTGCTGTGTTTGCTTACGTGTTGCATACAATACTTTATCTACGGCTGTTCAAAAGGCTGCGAGAAACAAATGAGAGTAATATTATTTTTCTTGACATATATACATTTAATTTGTAGACGTCAAAATTATAATTGGTTTCTTTAATTTAAATTCAATTTATATGAAATGTAAAAAAATGTGTTATTCTCACTCGTTTTTCGCAGCCTTTTAAATTGCAGTAGAAAAAAATATTGTATGTAGCACGTAAGGAAAATGGATCATTATCTTACTTGTTGTATATAAAGCTTATTAACTGATATATTAATACAGGTTTTTTTCACTTGTTTTTTTGAGTTTTTATAATATCAAACTTTACCGTGAGTTCCGTAAAGAATAAATTAACAAATATGTAATAAAGTTTGATATAACTAGCGCCGGCTTTGCCCATAGACGAAGTACAGGGTGGGCCATGGGAACCTGACGTTTTAAAACGGGTAGGAGGGGGGCAGAAGCAAGCGGTAGGTTCCATTCCAACCGTCAGTTCGTGCAGTTTAGTGTACATCATGGCTGAATGGGGTGTAAGACATCCTGTGTTTGTGTATGACGCGTTTGTCAAAAACGGTGAATCAGTAATAGCGGCGCAAAGAGCTTTTCGAATTGAGTTTAATGTTGAGCGCCGTGGAAGCATCCCAAGCCGAAACACAATTCTCAAATGGGTCAACGACTTTTGAACAAGCGGGAACATCATGAATATAAAACCGCCTGGACCCACTCGTACGGTACGACTCCCGAAAATGTGGAGAGGGTGAGGGAGGTTTTTCAAAGAAGCCCAAGGCGTTCTGCATGAAAACACGCTCAAGCCTTACTTGTAAGTCGTTCCACAGTCTGTCGTATTGTTAAACAAGATCTACAGTTTCATCCATACAAGTTGATTTTAGTCAAGGAGCTGAAACCAAACGACTATTCGCAAAGCAATGATTTTTGTTTGGCTATGCTCGCGCTGCTTGAAGTAAACGAAGATGCAGTGTTGTTTATGAGTGACGAAGCTTACTACCATTTGAATGGATTTTATGAGAACAAACCCAGAACAGTGGATGAAGTAAAGGATGCCATTCGTGCAGAAATCCGGGCGATTGACGAAGCTCTACTGGACCGCGTTCACCAAGAATTTATGAACAGACTTGAAACATGTTATGAGCAGAATGGCCATCACATGACTGATATAATTTTTAAAAATTAACACTAGAACTACCGATCGGTCAAAATGACCGGTTGCGTCAATTGTTCACAAGACTTTCTCATTAAATTTCATTTAATATTTTATGATAATATTATGACTTTTTTCTAAATTTATGTATTTAATAATATTATAAATTTTTTTGTTCCCCCACTTCCATTTTTCTGATATACGTATGTGGTATACCTAAATATACCAACCGGTCAAAATTACCGGGAAATTAAATTCTCATAATTTTGTGGTGTTTTGTGATTCATGTTTATTTATTGTTTTATGGCAATTGTTGCTTTCAGTTGAAATACATAGAGTTTTGTGAACAATTGTGTTGAATATATTTCTTTTCAATTTTACATTATTGTTGCTCACATTGGAAGTGACTTGTGTATATTTAGAATATTTTTTTCCGTTATAAAACTTTACCCAAAAAATGTCGAGACGTCCGAAAATACGTAGACTTTTAGAGGACATAACAAATATAAGAGATTTTTCTGATATACGATGAAGATGATTTTGATTCTGAAAATGGACTAGCAGATATTTCAGAGGATCAATTACAAAAAGAAGACGTGTGTGTTGCCTCATACAGCGATAGTGAAGAAGGGAACATCCTCAATATACGTAGACCAAGAAGAATTTTGAGATTGCCATCATCTTCGGATGAGAGGGACCGTCTGCAAACTGAAATTGCTCCTGATGGATCTATCTGGAATGAAATAAAAGCTGGATCCTCTCCAGGAAGGAGATCAATAAATACCGTTTTCAAAGAAGTAATTGGTCCTACAGGGTATGCTAAATGAAACATAATGAAAGGATCAGTAACTAGTGCTTTTTCATTGATAATCAATCGTCGAATTATAAGCCATATTATAACATGCAAAAACTAGAAGCTTTCCGATTTCTTGGTAAAAAATGGGACCTATCTCAAGAAAAGTTTTACGCTTTTCTTGCAATTTTATATGGGCGTGGTGCTTATGAAGCTAAGAACTAGCTAACTAAAAACTTGAAGCTAGACCATAAATTATCTTATTTACGGTCTAAAAAGTGGGGACCTGTTTTTTTTGGAAAAACTATGAGTAGAAAGAGTTCACAGATATTTTACAATTTATTTTTCTTTAAATTTTAATATTTTGTCAACTAAATAGGTATATATAATAATAAATAGGTATAGGTTTTGGTAGAAATAGGTATATAACAACTGTTGGTAGTTCGAGTGTTAAAATGGCATATAATTTACTATTAATGTATGTTAATAAAAAAATTTTGTCTTGAGAAATCATAATGTTGTAATCATGTAATGTTCATTCAAAAATCGTCAGGTTCCCATGGCCCACCCTGTAGGTGCTAGTCCGTAGAACAAAATCTGGAAATATTCCAAAATTTTGAAGGCTTGTATAAGAAATCCGTTTTTTAGTTTCTAGGGCGGAAAAATCTTGCCTATGACGGCAAAAAGTATAGCGCCAGCGCTTGGTCTTACGACATCGTAGCAGATAAAATATTTTTACGATCCCTAATTTTCACTTACCATCTTTTGGTGGCATGAACCCATGAACTTCACAGAATGTGGTAGGTCCAGGTGCTAAACTATGTCCAGGACTTGGTGTCGTTACAGCGGGCACTGCATTGTCTGTGATTGTAAAGAAGGTGGATTGTGACGCAACATCTGTCGTGCCACTGGGCGTCGTGACGCCCTGAGCTTCGCGACGGCACTTTGCGCACCGACGCATCTCGGACCGAACTCTTAATAACCACACCATACCGAATAGCGCCATAGTATTGTATGGGATTAACAACATGGCGACATAATCGCCTTGTTTAATCAATGGGGAAATATGAAAAATTACAACAATATTATTACAATGAGAATTGGCGTTATAAATTATTATCCTCTTATTTTCACACTTCAATTTCAAACCAGGGTGTATAAGATTTACTATAATAAGTAATATTTTGAGTTTAAAATTGTTAAAAGTTTTACTTTCAAGTATATAAAAATTTGAAAAAATCACGCGTTTTGTTTTTCTAAAAAGTTTTAATAATTTAAATACACTTTTTATTAAGCCTCTGTCTTTGTATTTAATAATAAATATTATCAAATTTTCTGATATTTTGATTGAAGTTTCTTTGTATATTTTTCTTTCCAAATGTTTAAAATGAAAATTATACCAAATTTTCTTTATCAATACAACAAATATTGGAAAATTGATTAGCAAAATTATCAGTAAAACCTTTATAAAATTTATTTCCTTAACTAAACTTTTATATAAAAATTTATTTATAAGAATCCTGATATTTTTTATTTTTGATTTTAATTTTATGTTTAATTTGGTGTTTTTATTATTAACTGCTTTAAAAAATAAATAAATCTCTTTTTGAAATTGTTTATTTTGTTTCACAAACTTCAAAAGTACAAAATTTAAATTGAAAATAATTATATAGTCATTAACTACCAAGAATTTTGAATATGAAATATTCGTTTTTCCAAGTTTTTCGTTTTTTGAATGAATTTTATCAAAATTTTGATTATGAATTGTTTTATATATATCACTATTTTTATCACTTTGTTTCGAGATGGTATGTAATGATTTAAGTGAATGAATGACAGATGGCGACACTTGTTCAATTCGATACGTTGAAACATGTACTACAATGACCTGATTGTCGTATTCGATTGGACGTTCGTACATGCTATAGAACACAAGCTAACACATTTGTGTTATCACTGTACACTTCACTTTGTTTTAGAAACTCTGGCATTACACCTGAAAAGGAATATACTGGGTAAGTAACGATTTATAATAAAAAATGACAGCATACGATCCTGCGAAACGAAAACTAAAAGAACTTTTTTACCCTGGAAACTGCTTTCCATTAAATTACATAACGGTAAACATAACTCTCACAGATATAAGTTTCTTATACGAAACTAACAATCTGAAATAAAATTAATAATCTGTACATCAAAAATTGCAGAGAATTCTTATCTATCTAATAGAAGTGGAAAGGTTGTACGGGTATCGGACATAAATAAAAACAACTATCTACAGCTGACCAGTTTCGGAATAGTTCGGAACTATTCCGAAACTGGTCAGCTGTAGATAGTTGTTTTTATTTATGTTCGATACCCGTACAACCTTTCCACTTCTATTCATTACGGACACGACCATCTCCACAACATATCTATCTAATAAGATATTTTTAATTGTAGAAAAAATTGTAAAAATGTTATCGTTCAATAACTTAATAATAGATATCAGACATCAATGTTTTGTAATTATTTAAATATATTTATCTACGACCATCAAATATTAAATGCATTATGTGTCCAACTATAAATACATAAAGCTGCTCATATTGCACACAGAGTAAATAGTGACGCGCATGAGTGCTCATCCGCGGAAATTGAACGTGTTTTTACAACTTTATTTAGTAACTTAGTTTTAAGGTTCCTAGTTCAAGTCCCCGCTGGTGATATTATTCGGGCGAGAATAATATGTTTACATTACTCCCATTTTCACAATCATTCACCCCTCTTACAGGTGTTTTTGCTCGCCCCCTGGCATTGGCGATTAGCCTCGTCGCAGAAATAGGCCGATGTAAAATAAATAAATAAATAAATAAATAAATAATAACTTAGTTTTAAAATGTTTAGCGGCCTATTTAAAATGTTTGGCGTCCTGCAACGATGGCTGTTTGCGAATCACATCGCCTATATTTATAATTATGCTCTATGTCAGCTTATAAAAATGTGTGTTTATATACTCTACGTGCTTATAAAAAGATAGGAACTTTATTGTCCTCGTTTCTGATTGGTTTAGAACACCATCCCTATTACAATGTTAAAATATTGTTTTTAGTCCAAGTTGACAGATGTTCAGTGTCGTACATTGGAAATATATATTATTTATATCATTTTATTGTTTTTGTATATTTTTTTATTATTTACATATTTAGACTTTTATTTATATTCTTGGCGTAGATTTTATGGAGAAAATTCCCCATGTAATTGATTTTTACGCAGTTATATATTTTTTAGGTTATCTGACATACAGTCTATTCCAAACGATTAGGCGGAACTAACCGGAATTTTCATTTTTGTAAGTTGTCATTAGCTATTTTTTATATATTGAAGTTGGCTTTTCCTGAACAAAAGCGAACAAAAACTTCAATCATTCGGTAAAAGTAACTAGAATTGAAAATATAGTTCCGCCTAAATCAAATGAACAGACGTTTAAATATTTTTTTACACTTGACAATTAGCAGATCAAGATATAGCACTAATGTGAGCCAAGCTGATAGTGCCCAAAGAAGAAGTTATTGATATAATTATTAGACTTTCATATATACATATAGGTATTTTTAATTTTTATTTACAATAATTGTAAATAGTACTTGTTTAATTTATTCTGCTTTATCAAAAAATATCTCAAATAAAAGTTGTTAGTTATTGCTTTTATAGCAACTTTTGTTAAATAATTTTTTTCGAAATATTTCTCTGTTATGAAATATTCCCAAAAATCTTAAAACCGACAAGAGTAAACTCCCATTTCTAGTTAACCGATTTTTACCAAAAGTTGATCAACTCGTGTCATTGATGTCAAAAGCTTAAATGAAGTTTCATAAAATCCTTTTAGCAGCATTTGCTTTGCACGTGTACACAGACTGATAGACAGACAGACAGACAGATGGACAGACAGACAGACAGACATCATGCTAGAAATAGACAAAACGTTATGTACGGACCTCAATTCGTGCAGATCCATCGAAATCTAGAAATGTCAAAATCGGTAATATCACAATACCTTCCTTATACCATGAATTCAAAAAGAAATTACATAAGGAATCACAAAGTGAGTTATTTCAAAAGCAACATAGCCACAAAACAAATGCTTATCGTATCCATAGAAAAGACAAAATATTATTTTTTTAAATATTTTTTGGACTTAGCTACTAAAGACATTTTTTTTTTTGTTTGTATTTAAATATAAAAAAACTTATAAAAATTAATTTATTGTCTCTAATTTATTATTTTTTAGCCGTCTAGGAACTTTATCATGTCAAATAACTTATATCTAATCAACATTGCATATCTGTTGCCATGGATATGAGCTTGCTTTCATAATTTGCTATGTTACAAATGAAATAACTCACTTCATTAACATTATATGTGAAACATGTATGTTGCTCCTTAAATAATTCACCCGGTATGTTGTCGGTCGGTAAAAATGAGTTCAAAAACTTGTAAAAAAAAGCATTCAGTACAATGACGATGTATTATACCAATGTTCTGTACCCAATACCTTTTTTCTTTTCTCAGTTAAAAACAGCTTCAGAAAAGAATTTTCTGTTAACGGTAGGCATAACCACCGTAGATCACAAGTTTCTGATGCAAAATTATCAATTTGAAATAAAATTAGTAACAATCTGCATATTTCAACATTTGTAGCAAATTTTTACCTAATTAAACCTGTCTAACAGAATATTTTTAATTTTTGGATTTTTTTTTGTTAAAATGTTACAGCTCAGTAAATAAATAATATACATCGGATAACAATGTTCTGCAATTTCTAAATATATTTGTGGGTTTCAAATAATTTGTATATTTAAGTAGTTTTGTGTAGAAATATTCAAATAATACGTCAACATTTTTTTTTTTGACATAATTGTTTTTAGTTCAGAACCTTCGTCGAAAAATATTACACTTCATGATAATAGAAAACCACTTGGTACCGGTGTACTTTACAAAAATTAATCATTTTTACCCACAAGATTTAGCGGTGAACCGCGGCAAATTCAAGATAACACCAAGTACAATAACTATAAGTAATTTTCATAATAGAACAAAATAGCTAAAATCGTATTTGTAGAATGAAACTTTAGCTACAGTTTGCAGCATTGAATGCAAATCAGCGTCTGTCGGTTTAGAATATGTGGTCTATAAAACAATTTGTTTTTTTACAATTACATATTTTTTTACAGTTAAAATTATTCTATTAGATTGATAAAAATAGGCTGCAAATTTATGTGAAACTTGTTAATAATTTTATTTCAGATAGTTAGTTTTGCAAAAAACTTTTGAGAACTATATTGTTGTGCATTCTAAGTGTTATAGTTTCAACCGCTGGCGAGTCTCAATTTAATTATTAATATTCCATTTGTAATTCAAAAATTACATGAAACAGTAATAAATTCAGTAAATTAAAATTGAAATTACATTATTTGGTTCACATAATTAGTTTCTATATATAATTCTAAATTACAATTTTAATAATTGAATAATAACACGAAATTAATAATTAATATTATTGAAATTTTCTATTTAATTGTTCTATGAAAACATACTGTACATAGCTCTACTTAATATATAAATAATAACTAACGATATAATTTCATTTTCATATTTTACATTAAATTTAATGTTGCAAAATGTTACACATATATGTACGAATAAGTACATGTACATACATTCATATATAAATTTATGTATGCTCACAAAACATACGTATAGATTAAACAAATATTTTTGGGATAATATGTAACAAACAATATTTGGCAATATTACAATTGTATCCCCTAAAATCCTAGATCAAGAAGGTAGATGCGTGGGACATTGACATAATAACTAATGGACTACGCTTTGCCTATTCTCATCATTGCAATTAGTAACGGAGACATGAGATAGATACAGGACCGTGCGAAGGAAAATCTGTGCCTGGAGCAAAGTCTGAATTTGGCCCCTCCTAACCCTCAATCCCCGTTCTAACCCCCGAAACGTCCGACGTAGTGAAGACATTAGCACGCCCTAGTTTAGGCGCCCGGGGCCAGCGCCACCTTAGCCCCTCCTCCTCTTTGCACGGCTTTGGATGGATATATGGCCCTTTCATTATGTTTATCTCACTCTCGCTGGTCTGCCATGAGATGGCTATATTTTGGAAAGATGTAACATTAACGTTAGGGCTATATCTTAAATATAAATGCTTTGCCATGAAATTTGCGAAGTTGTCGCTAAATATTTGAGTCGCAATGCTAATTTTGATTTAGTTTAATTTTTTGCTCTTATGTTATATCTATTATACCTACAAGTGCCTGAATAAGAAAGCAGCGCATAGTGGATGTAATCTCCAGATGCTTTCAAAATACGTCTTCTCGCCCATTTTGAGATTTTAAAGTTCATCTCGAATCATTTGGGCAGTTTGTTTCCAGTCAGTCAAACTTTGCCAAAGGCCAAAGGCTTCGAGCGAACTGCAGTCTTTCAACTCCATGATTAGCAAGCAAAACCGGGCAAGTTACAGGTCTTATGCCCTTGCTTACCTCATTCATCTTTGGATAACCAAATTTCCATATTCTGCGCGACGATGTGGAAGAAAAATTGAGGGCCAGTCACGCGTATGACAATTAGGGAAAGCATATCGAAGCAACTAAGTAATTGGTCGTCTCGAACGCTTGTAGGTCGTGGATGGCTTGAACCAGGTTTCTTTCTGTAGGAATCAGTTTCTAGATACATCAAAACGCCAGCGGTATTCGAAGACAGCGGCCATCTTCATGTAGAAACACATCTCGTGTACGTTTTCGGTACATATTTTAATTTATCGCACTAAAATCACTTGCAAGAGTTCAGAAATCTGTAAGATGTGTAACAAATGACCCAAATTTTATTTTAAAAATGAGTTATCCTATAATATAATACGCCTGTTTGTATGTTCGTATGTTCGACCGGTCGTTTCTTCATTCCCCGATAGAGGCGCGCATAAGTTAATTATTTATGTCAAAATTGTTTAAAATATATTGTTGATGCAATAATAGTAAATTTCCTACGAACACTTCTTATAATTATTATAAGATGCAATAATAGTGAATATTCTACGAACACTTTTTATAATAACTGATAGAATTGTAAGAAATTATTGTTTATGTATTGGACAGTAGTGTGCTGTGAATTTTTGTTTTGAGTGTTGACAATAAATTAGTCAAAATGACAGTTGTGTTTTTCATTAAAAAATCAGTTCACAATTATTAATTTAGTTGTGAAATACACGGATCGGTTTTTTTACGAAACAAAACACAGAAAAACGTTATCCTTCCGTGATATTCGACATTTTTGATTAAAATTATTATTAGCAGAAAAATAATTATTTTAAAAAATATTTGGTTTTGATGAAAGTAAGAAAAAGTGACTTTTTTTCTTTATTATTATTTTTTCAATGCTTTATTATTTTTTTATTTCTACGATTTATAGGACAAGATTTACAATATCCCACTGCAAACTCTATACAGATGGCAGCACATAACGACTACACTAAATAATTTAAGAATTATCAGTGGCTCTAAAACAATGGTTTCTGTTTATTTATCACATTAAAATATCATTTACCTTTTAGTTTAGATTAGATTCACCTTAAAAGCACTATCTTAGGTTATGGTTGATAACTGTTTATTTTTTTTTTTTTTTATATACCACCTTAAAAATAAATTGTATTTTAAGTGTTCTGTGCAGGGCTAGGGACAGTGATTCACCTTAAAAGCACTATCTTAGGTTATGGTTGATAACTGTTTATTTTTTTTTTTATAAACCACCTAAAAATAAATTGTATTTTAACTGTTCTGTGCAGGGCCAGGGACAGTGATTCACCTTAAAAGCACCATCTTAGGTTATGGTTGATAACTGTTTTTTTTTTTTTTATAAACCACCTAAAAATAAATTGTGTTTTAAAAGTTCTGCACAGTCCCACCTGTTTAGAATCTCTGTATATTGAACAAATGACGTGTGTGTGACGCATGCGCAGTGTTCAGTGGGATATTGTAAATCTACCCCCTGATTCGAGATATAGTGTAAGTACGCTTTTTTCCGTGTGCCCTTTTTGCCGTGTGTGTATTTTTTCATGTGTGCTTTTTTCCATGTGCGTATTAATCCGTGTGCGTTTTTTCCGTGTGCGTATTTTTATATTATATAAGAAAATGGAAAATTAATTTTAATAAATATATTTTAAATTTAACGTCTCAAATCATTTTTAGTTTTAACATTATAAATATAATGCACTGAGTGAAAATGAATCGTTTTCCCATCTTAAAAAGTTAATGAATTAATAATTCGGAATAATGCTCATTATTTGTCCAGTTTTTAATAATGGGCGAAGAGTTGATTCAATTTGAATTGGTTGAAGTTAGGCGTATGGCTAGAGAAAAAAGTCTGAGGTGTCGAGCAAGTTCCACATTAAGGTAATGATTTGTTTGCCAACACAGTTGGCAACAGGTGCACTAGTTGTGTTATAATACGTTTACTTAATATGCGGTATCATATGGTCTTCGTTCAATCGGAAATTATTTATTGTATTAACATGTTTAGTTAGGAAATATGTTTATTTATTTAAACTTGTTACATAAACATTAGCTTTGTTCGCGGAGCAAGTTTTTAATGTGGTACAAACAGTTAAGGAATAAGTTGATCAGCAGATTTAATGCGCATGTCTGATTTAAGACGTGTTAGATATTCTTGTCACCGCGAATACTAACATTATTGGACTGATAATATTATAATCACACTGTAAGAGTCTGGAATTTGCAATCTCCTAATTTTAATTTATAAGTATAAGTATTAATTTAAAAGGTTGTGAACGCAATCGTACAGTTACGTATAGCAAACATTTAAGATAATTCTAAGTACTAATTTTAATTTATAATTATGACATTGTCAGCATAAGAACCATTTAGTTTTGAGGTGGGTGTTTAATTTTTGAGATTTAGACCGAGGATCATTACCAAATGACTTGTTTTATCTTAAAAAATACAAGATTAGAAATAAGCTATTAGAAAGATAAAAATTCGCTACAAATAAAATGTATATATTGTTACTAATTTTATTTCAGACTGTAAGTTTAATGCACAGTACCTGGTTGTTATGAGAGCACAGTCTCATAACAACCTATGAAGATTCCATTAGTTATTGTTATAAAATGCTGTGGGATTCTCTGTCATTAATTCTCCTAATGAATCCTGTAATTTAATTATCATATTCTCAACATTAAAATTAATATTAGTTTGAAAATTTCATCTAACAAACATACATGCTGAGATATGTGAGCATATTAGTTGCAGAGCATTAGATGCATAATCAAGGCGCTGACATTAACATTATGCCAGATTTATGTCAACTTCCGACATGCATCCACACTGCACATGATTACAGATGGATGCCTGCACTTAACTTGTAATTAACTGCCTCTAAATTTTGTGCTGATAGACATTGTGCTTAACTACTACCAAGTCAATTTTCACTAAAGATTTAAATTATATTCAAATAGAACTCAAACTAGATCGTTGCGCTAAATTGACAAAAGCTGTGTTGAGAAACAATTTACATTGGATAAACAATCTATACAACAATATATATCAAAAGCACTGCAGTGTAAGACAGATGGTATCATCAGGACCTTTTTTTGCCCTTAGTACACGATGCAATTTCTCGTTTTGAATCTCGTACGATTTGTCGTACGATTATTATTGCATTGCGAATTTAGTTCAGAAAAATCGGATGTAAAATTATTGTAGTATACCATCCAATATGTAACGCTTTGAATTTATACCAGTTGATGCGTCTATCTTCGAAAGTTGACAGAATTCAAATACTGTCCGACAAATATTTCGTGGCCGGGCGTGAAAAATGCGCGTGAAATTTGTAGTGGGGATTATAACTTTGGCGAATTGCATTATTTCCTACACATGCTATTACAGTCAAGTGTATAAGTGCAACATTCAAAATATATTAAATATTTAAAATCATGGAGACAAAAAGCAAACTAGGTGGACGTGCTATTAATAGTCAAAAATTTTACATTGTTATGTAAGTATATTTAGCGGGAAAACATCTGTATTACATTATTACATAGAATGTAAGCCTTTATTGTTTACAATCTACTTGCTATTGCTGGAGTTTGGAAAAAGACGCGGGACGGGGGTGCTCTGGCCAATAAACAAGTCAACAAAGTGAACGTCAAATGCAGTAATCACTTAAATCAAGCAGCTTCGTTTCTATAGTTTTGTTGTTCGACTGTGATGGGAGGAACTTGTCTTTGTAGACGTACTTAACTGATAAATATAATGTACACGTGTAAGAATGTGAACTTGTTTCTCTGACTGTACTCTATATCTGACACTGTCTTTCACAGTGCCCTCTCTGTGCGCACAATAACCCACGGCCGGCCACGAAATATTTGTCGGACAGTAGTTGTACTTAACCTAGAGTGGACAGATAGTTTACCAATTTTTGAAGACTGATAATCTTATCTTTGTCCCGAATCAGTAAATCTTTTGGATTCGCAAAGCCAGACCGTTTTCTGATCTAATATATTTCATTTGAAATTGAAGGGAATTATTATTTTATTATTCTTGTCTATAAAACTACGATTTAAAAAAAAAAATGTTTCAGAGAAATTTCAGAGAAATTTTATCTATCAAATAAGAGTTTTTATAGTAAAAAAAAAATATGAAATAGTAAGTACAAAAATTGGATCATGGACGTCATTTTGTAAACCAATCAATGCATATTTGCGTACGAGGAGAAAATTTGTAGCTAAAGCTTTATTTTAGAAATGAGTTCATAGTTATTTTGTTCTATTGTGGAAATTACATATAGTTATTGTACTTGGTCGTCTATTTTCGCTACCATCTTATCAATCAGGTTCAAAGATAGGTGCTGTGAGTCAAATGATTTAATTTTCGTAAAACTACCAAGTGGAATTACATTATCATCAAATGAAATATATAATAAAGTAGAATGATAATAACTTCCTGGTCGCTAATAGCCCTAGTAGCTGAGGCAACCAATAACACTGATAAACACATTATTTGTGACATGGAAATTTTTGGCTATTTCTGATGTATTTTGATACGCTGATAACAAATCTGAAAAGTGAATTTTTCTATCACCCATAGTTTTTCTGTAAAAGGCAAATTTATATTTTGCAGTATGCAACATATTTCATATTGCGTCAATTCACGACATTTATCTGCGGTGACGGTACACAAGTGGTTAAGATCAGTTTATTCTTCTTCACAGGTCTAAAAGTATGCTTCTAAATAAATTGCGTCCATTAGTAAACTACAAGTATACGAATCTGTTGCATTTGCTATGTCGTGACTGGTGACTAGTAACTTTTTTGAGTTCTAAGTAATTCACTATTCGCGACTCAAAGTAACGTTGGCGGCGCTGCGTACGACAGTTGATGGCCGACGAGAATCGTATATTAATATTTATCTGTTCAAACAATATTTCGGCAAAAAAGTGTATTTAAGTAACTATATTTAAAAATAAGTCTTAATTCACATAAACTGCAGCACAGCACACTACAAATATTATACAAATTTACGGTTCTGTTTAATTTACCAAGCCGCCACCAGATGTCTCACTGTTATTTGGAGTCGCGAATACAGAAGAAGTGGCTACTATATCAGGCACTAACTCCAGGACTAAAAACGTTAGAAATGAACCATTGGTGGATCCCAAAAACCCAGCTTTCTATATTAAATTGTGCTTAATCAAGAATTTCGTTAAAACAATGGATAGAAATGCTTGCTGATTACTGCTGGACATTAATAAGGGATGCCTGAGAAACAAAATATCGACGTAAAACATCAAAAATAACATTTCGAATTTTGACATTGACAAATTTTACGGGGGATACACCATGTTTTATCAATGTCTCAAAAAATAAGTTCATTTTTGTTTACACTGGTAAAAATTAACTTAAATTTAAAAAAAAGAATAACTTCTGTAGGAATATTTTTGAAACCAGTTAAAATAAACTTTGTATTTAAGTGTTTCTGTGTAGTACATATCTTAATTACAATTTTCCTTTCTTAATTTATGTTTTATTACTTTCTTTTATGTCGAAAAATATAATTGACCTCCTTCCAACTTTGAAACTTTCCTTTCCGCAAGTAAATTTTGAATGTTATCTCATTTCCACTTGCTGAATTTTCATTTTGGTGTGGTCATTGCCATCTTCTAATTAAGAATTAATATTATCTCCCAACAAGTCATCCGTCGTTTATAATTGAAAATTTATCTAGATTTTAATTTAATTACTGTACTATGTACTGCAGTAATTCATTGCAGAATAAGAAGAGAGAGCTTTTAAGTGAATGACCCAGAAACCGTCAAACAAAAGTCGATTAATTGTGAACGCACCAGGACTTAACTTGTTCGATAGAGTGGTCGCTCTTTCTTTAATCACTTCTAAACTATTTTACTGACAGATGTAAATTCTACTTTAGTTATTCCACTGTTTGCGCACCAAATATATGAATATTTATCTAGTACTAAAGTTAATTATTAGTAGAATAAATATACCAATTAAGAGAAGTGGGTAAGAAAAAGATACTTCCAAAGGAACGACGTACAAATGCTTCTATTTTAGAACAAAACATCATCTATTACAGCGTTTCTCAACCTTTTCTGGCATGGGACCCCCCAAAATTATTTAAATAAGGTCTGCGCCCCCCCCCAATATATATATAGATATACAGGATGAACCGTGGCGTCAGCGTTTTTATTGTGTTTATGCCGTATTTTAAACGCTTATAACACGACTATATATTTGTAGAAATAATAAAAAAAAAAAAAAAATTGAAATAAAAGCAAGCTCGACACAAAGACATTTGTAAACAACGCAATGAAAAAATGTGATTTTTAAAAGTTCAGTTCTTTTCATTAACAGACGGCATAAAAACATATTTACTTTAGTAAGTTTTATAAAATGATGTTGCAAGATGGCACAGTAAAAAAGGCGATGTGTGAGCTAATTGGGAAAAATGTTTGATGACCAAAGTTTATCCAAAGAATTGAATGACAGTACCTATCGAAATTCAATCAAGGACAATTTTTTAAATAGGAACGTATATCAACTTTGATAGAATTTTTTCAAAGAAACAATTTTTTAAATATCTTTTATGGTTGACGAAAAATTGTATTCCCTATAATGACTTGAAGGTAAAGTATTTTTATTTACAAGTGTTCAAAGTGCCATCCATTTAGATATAATCAGTTTCGCTTCTTTACTCTTGAATTATCCGTAGCTCGGCACATAATAAATAATAATAATATTGCACTTTCAAGTCGTGCCCACTTGAAACTACAACTTACAAGCACTTGAAGTACCTCCAACGCGAACCGTTATCACAGAAACGCATCAGCCGACATATACACTTAATTTGACAATGATATTATTTAAATTTGTTATCAAAATAAGTATAATATATTTTATGTATGTTATGGAAGGTATATTTTTATGAATATAAATGTAATATATTTATGAATGGAGCACATTTGTGCAAAAATGACTGCATTCTATTATATTTTCATGCTTCGATCTTATATGACTTCGCGGCCCCCCGACGAAGCTTTCACGACCCCCCAGGGGGCCGCGGGCCCCCGGTTGAGAAACGCTGATCTATTACATGACTGTCCACAAGAATTATAGAAACTTGGTTAGGAAATTTTGGAAATTTAACTAGACGAACGACTGTAATTAAAAAGACGATAACAAGGCAATACAGACAAAATTTCCGGAAATTGTAACGGAACACTATTATCCCGTAGAACACCGGTTAAGAACCACTTCCTTAAATAAAGCACTATACAATACCTGCAAATGCGTGAAAAATATGAATAAGGATTTAGAGGTATGCATATACATATATGTCGTCGCCGAAGAATTATTAACGCAGTCAAAACGATAAATACAAAAATTGATGTGAAGTGTAAATTTCCACACATTCCAGGGTTTTGTAGATATTTATTAAGTGTAAGAAGCCAACTGGTTGTCTAAGAATATTTTTTTTGGTAAAAAGTCTTCTGATTTTTTTATTTGTGTATTAAAAGCTTCCATTTAATTTCTTTAAACTAAATGTAAATAATTTGCGATAATTTCATCAGGATAAAATTTACATTTAAAAATCCCAGCGATTTTTTCTGCATTTGCTTCGTATCTAAGTCTTTATTAAATTAATAAGAAATATATTGATAAATGGCTTAATTTTTTTCAATTTCAAAAACGTATTTTGCATTAATAAAAATGTGTTATTTGTTTTATAAGTATTTCACAACTAAAAATGATTTATTCATGTTTAATATCTCAAAAACAAAAAACTAAACTTATTCAAACAATAGATTGAATCATGGTGCATAACTGTAGGCGCTCCACCTTTGGGTTCCTTACACACCTGAACTCGATTCTCAGCTAAAATATATTATTATACTTTTAATTTTAAAAGAATACATATACTGTCAGCCACAAACACAAAAAATTCATAGCAGTATTTGCCGTAATTTAGCTATTAATTAAAAAATTAATGATTTTGTCAAAAACACAAAAACTGCAATATTTTGCAAAAATGCAATCAAATTCCTCTCGTACATTTCTGGATCAGATCATTACCTATAATTTTTTTTTCAGATTTTTAGTTTAACCCCTTTGGGTAAAAGGAACTTTTTAAGCATATTTTTGCCTATAACCGTGTTAATAGAAACGAATTTTACAAAACTACCTTTTGTTCCTTAATCTACGTCTTACGACCTTTCTTTCGATACCACAAAATAAATTTAAAAAAAAAATACCTTTTTTTATTCACGACACAAAAAAATCGACATTTTTCGAAAAGCTAATCTGATCAAAAGTTCCTTTTGTATTATTCCGATACCCGTCAATGTGCATTATGCAGATTTTTTTCAGATTTTTAGATCAACCACTCCGGGAGATACGGTGGGAGACAAAACTTTTTGACATATTTTTGTCTAAAATCACATAAAAAATGATTTTATAAAAATAAAATTTGCCGGTTAATCCACTTTCATAGGTTTACTCCACTCAAAATTTTCAAAAAATATTAAATATTTTCATTACATACATATTTGTTTATATTTATCTTGCGATGTGTTCTTTTGAGCTCTTAGTATTTTTCCTATATGTCGGTCAAAGAGTTGTATAAGCATGCCAAATTTCAACTTTCTATGTTAAGCCGTTTGGCTACACTTTCAACGGTACAGACAGATAGACAGACAGACAGACAGACAGACACATGTATGACGTTATAAGGGTTTTTTGTGGTCATACCCACAAAAGCACTTTCTATCATTTTCTAGCGTACAGACAGATAGACAGACAGACAGACAGACACATGAGTGACGTTATAAGGGTTTTTTGTGGTCATATCTACAAAAGCCTAATTGACTCTAAAACACATTTACATACGATTAGCCTGTTCATCTAGCGTTCTAGCGCAACCCGTCGCTAGGGCCAACCCAACCCTTAGATTCCGGGAACCCTGGTTGATAAACGTTGGTCTACTGTTTTACTTCTTCATTTACATATGACCAAAGATTCAGAGTCCAAAAACTGGTGTTTTAAGGTAATTAGCATGAAATTTGAATGAACATTAGGACTTAACACATAGTGAAGGTGATATCATAAACCCTTGCAAACGACTGAACGTCATAACCACTTCTCTTCCATTCTTCTAAATTTCATCAGTACTTCCCTCATTTATTCAAGCATGTTCTCTGTCATTCTACACTACATCTCTTGTTCGGAATATCTGTAAATTGCGAGCTAGCAGTTGAAGCTGTCACTGTACATAACTGCAGTAATAATAACCAAGCACCGAGTACGAATTGTGAATTTCAAAGAGGCCATGTTAGCCCTCTACCGCCTGTTGTTATTATTCATACGGCACAAGGACCTGTCTTTCTGATGGGTCACTTTATTCAATTATTGCTTTTAATACATTTTTCAAACTTTACCAAAAGATTTATGAGGGACGGATAATTTGACAGAAGAAATATTTCAAGTAAATGCCGGGTTATTTTTAAAGATGAATTTTAGGGGAAAATTGATGGAAATAAATTATGTATTAGGGTCAGAATTTTCTATATTAAGCCTCAGATAATTACACATGATGTTACATTCTTCATTAAATGAAAAAGAAAAAAAAAAAAATGGCAGCAGGTTATGGAAAATTAACGTAGTTTGTTTTACATAACCTCAACTATTACTATAAATACTATTAACTACACACATCGGAAAATTCTAGGGATATTGAAAAAAATATGAAAATATATTGCTTATTGTACATGTAATGTTGTATTTTAATTAAATTAGGCAATTATGAGTAGTTGGCTATGGAAAACAAGTAAAAACAATAACCAACAAGACAAAACAAATACAAATTTGACATTCGGTACGTGATCGCTGTAAAGCAGGTCAAGACAGATTTTTGGTCTTAAATGCTAAGACAACCTACTATTACAGCACCCGGTTTGGTAAGGGAGTTACAGAGAGCACATAACTTAACCGTTAGTCGTAATACTGTAAGAAATCGTCTCCACGAAGCTAATATTCTATCTGTATGACCAATCAGATGTCAACCTCTTTCTAGAGGCAATCGCAGAGCAAGATTAGACTGGTGTAACAATTTTTAATATTGGTGTGATAATGATTGGGCTACAGTTTTGTTTATTGATCAGTTCAGATTTGGAATTCATCCTGTTTCTCGTCGAACAAGTCTCGTATGGAAAAGATCCGGTAATTTGGAACGTTTGAGGCACGTCCAAGAAGTTCACAGTTACAGAGGTGCTACTGTTATAGCATGGGGTAGGATAATCATTGACGGTAGAACTAATCTCGTTTTTTCCAATAGATTTTGAACATAACAACAATATTTGGATAATATTTTTCAACCTATTGTGCGTCCATTTCGTGGTGCTGTGGTGATCAATTTCATAATGCACAGGATAATGCTCGGCCACATGTTGCGCGAATTGTAACGAACTGGCTGGATAACGAAGGTATTGATGCGATACCATGGCCAGCACAGTCACCGGATCTAAATCCCATTGAACATGTGTGGAGACATGCTGAAGAGAAGAATTACTCCACATATGGATAACATCCACGATAATTTTAGATTCAGAGAGCTTCTAAGTTCAGAATAAGCACAGTTACCTCAAGAAGACATCGATAGGAGAGTGGAGGTCAAACTCTCTATTAGGATTTGTTTTTATTTTTTTATTTTTTACAATTCTGTAAATAAATCTGTACATTAAATTTTTTTTTTTTTTTCAAATATTGATTATTTTTATAAATAACATTTAGCTTATTTTGTTGTAAACTATTCTTTATTGAGTATTTTAATTGATGGAATGCAAAAAAACGTACAAAAGAAACCATACGCTATTTATTTTCATATATTTTCTTATATCCCTAGACTTTTCCCAGAATGCAGCAATAGTTAAGTGCAATCCCGAAATGTAAGAGACAACCTTCGTATAATGTTTTACACAACCTAACAAAAAAATATCATTACCTTCCTCAGATGATGGAACATCGTGAACGGATTATAGACATTAAATTGATATAGTCAGTCAGCATTTGACTACTTGTATAAACTGCCCAGTCATTTTGCTGATCAAACATACATATTTGAATGTTTTCATAACTAATATTATTCCAACCCCAACTATTGTAACAAGTTAGTACTATCGGTTTAGTGTATATATGCATTACTAGATCAATCATGTTAGTTTGAAAATTAATAAAGTCAGTGTATAAAGTGTGCGGCATACCAGTTTATCTTGAAGTAGTACCACTGATGTATAATTCGGTATTCCTTTTAACTTTGATCTTGCGAATCTAGAGCAAACTGCTTCTGTGTGTGTTTAACGTATGTGTGTGTGTGTGTGTGTGTGTGTGTGTATATATATTAGGGAGGTATATAAGTGTGTAAGTGTGTGTATATATGTATGTGTGTGTGAAAGTAGCTCTAAGTGCAATGTTGTTTCAACTTGTGGTAGCAGAGTAACGTTGAATATGCTTAATATAATACTTATAGTCTATTAGCTTATTAACCAACTAGAATTGCTGAATAGTTTTACTTAGTTTCTGGGATAATTAGTTGTTTATATACTATACAATGTAACGTTTAATGAAACTAAGAATTCTACGCAAGGGTAGTTTATTAATTATATAAAGTTATTTTAAATATACCATGAGTTCAAAAAAAAAAAAATGATGTGAAGTGAGAATTTTCACACATTTCAAGGTTTCGCAGGTATTTATTAAGTGAATGATGAGTATTTGGGATGCCAAAATAAATTTTAAGTTAAATTTTTTTTTTGTTAATTTTAATTCGAATGCCTAATACCATTATTTAGGTTTCTAAATATGTCCAGTATTTTTTTTTTTTTTATATAGCAATGTTCATTAAGATTTTGAAAATTCCGCAGTCATAACCCCGCCCCTCTGATTTCGTGTACTCAATTTCAGAGCCGCAGTAAGGAAAACTTGCGCTAGGGGCAGAGCCGTGTTTTGGCGCCCTTGGTAAATAAAAACAAGGTTCTTATCTCTCAAAATTTAAGTGATGAGCAAAGAAAAAAGGTCCTCACCTCCCAAAATTCAAGTGATGAGCAAAAAAAGGCTCCTCATCTTTCTTCAAAATGGCGCTCCTTAGCAAGCCCGTCAGCGCCCTTTTCCTTAGTGCGCTAGGGGCCGTTGCCCCCTCCGCCCCCCCCCCCCTTACTGCGGCTCTGCTCAATTTCAACAATTTCCACTGGTTATTAAATTTACGCTTTTAAAAATTAAATGCAACATTTGCTCAAATATAACTAGGATTTTGAAAAATCTGTTCAAAAATGCTTGTTGTACTATTCCGGTTCACACAAATGTACATTACTTAGAATTTTTTCAGATTTTTAGTTTAAACCATCTGGGCTACAGGGTGTGGGAAATTTTTTTTTACACAATTTTGGCAAAAATCGTGTCAAAATAATGTATTTTGCAAAAATAAAATTTTGATCGTTAATCCACGTACTAAGGTCTTTCATTTAATACCCTACTCAGAATTTTTTTTTTTTTTTTCGGTGAGCTTATATTTGTTTATATTTTTATTGGGATATGTTTTTTAGATGTTTTAGTATTTTTCCTATGTGCGGGTCAAAGAGTTGTATTACCATGACAAATTTCAACTCTCTAGGTTTAGCCGTTTGGCTACAATTTTTACCGAACAGGCAGGCAGACAGAAAAACAGACGACAAAATGACGGTATAAGGGTTTTTGGTCATACCTACAAAACCCTAAAAAGGGTTGGCTATGGAAAAATAATATAATGTCTACTGCAAGCTTTATATAATAAATGACTAATGTTTATGCACAGCCTTTGTAATCATTAAAATCGGATATTATAATTTTTTTATTTTACAGGTACAGAAAAATAAACATAAAAAACTAAAGAAGCTGTTCAAAATGACCACAGTTTTTCTGCAGACACAAATTTATTCGTCTTTTCATACTATTAAAAGCATTTATAAGATTTGAAGAGTTATATTGGCACACTGTTTGTTAATTTTGTTTTGCAGTTCCGCGATATTGTTAATAGGGGTCTTGTATACATTATTTTACAGATAAAGGAATATAAAGTGATTCAAAATAGTCAAGTCTGGTGATCTAGGTGGAAATCCTGGATTTGATCTTAAACTAACTATTCGATCGACAAAAAATTCACGAAGGTAATTGATGGTCTCTTGAGCGGTGTGGGCAATCGCGTCATCCTGTTGGAAGTAGCCTTGCTGGAGCTCATCCTCATGAAGCTGATTAATAAATTCACGTATAATATTCCTGTATCTCTGAGAAGTAATAGTTTCGTGGAAAAATATGGGTCCGATAATACGTCTTCGAGACACAGCAATCCAAACAACAACTTTTAACGGGTGAAGGGGGCGAAAAGTATGACGATTTTGAGCCCTCCATAACCTCATATTTTGTGAATGTATATATCCAAAAAGGCTAAACCAGGCCTCGTAAGAAAAAAACGTTACATTTAACAAATCATCATTGTTAAACAATTTTTTTTGGAAACAGTGGCAATACACAATTTGCCTGTGTGATCTGCTGGCAGCAACTCATGTAAAGCAAGAATTTTGTATGGGAACAGCTTAAACCTGTTTTGACAATAGCATGGCAAGTTCCTAAAGGCGGAATTCCACTGAGGCAACATTGAACGACATGAGGCATGATACTTGTTTCCTAGTGTCGCCTGATTATAGGTGTGCGACTATGTGCCACAAAATTCAATAATGTCGCATGCGGAAATTGTCTCCCCACGTCGCATGCGCTTTGTCGTCTATGCTTGTAGCATGCGTCTAAAACGATTCCATTCAGGCAACTTCAGTTTGGTGTATCATGTCTTTACAATCAGTCGCGGCAGCTGCTTATTTAGTAATAGCTCTGAATCGAAAAAAAAAAGAAGAAAGCCACGGTGGTGGAGAAGAGAACTATATGTTGGTGTTCAAGAAACTCATTATAATTTATACAACAACTTGGTTGCTGACGATGAAGCTTTATTTAAAAATTTTACACGAATGAGAATTTTTCCCTTTTTTGTTGGGAGTTGAGCCACTCTTTTTTTATTGCAGTTTTTTTCGCTCACGATGGAATGCTGAACGTAAATTCTTGATTTTATTTTTTACCTCAGCCACCGTACAATTGTATTTATTCGCCAATTGCTTTAACTTTAATAATTTAATTTTTAATTCTAATGTCTTTATAATTACTAATTTTATTGTTCCATAATTCGGGTGAATTATGGTAATCTTCAATAAATAATGTAGTTTTTTCATTATTCCACTCCATGTCGCACGATACAAGCCGCACGGATCCGTTGGCTGTTGGATAACGACGACACTGTTCGACACGTTGAATCATGTCGAGAGGTGACGCATGCGATCCGGCAACAACAATCAACATGTAGCATGCGGCAAGGAGACTTGTTTCTTGTCGCTTCGTGTTCCTTCAATGGAAAGACTGTGTGTCAATGCTGCATGCTACATGTTGCCTAAAAGTTGCCTCAGTGGAATTGCGCCTTAATGATAAACAAGTGTCTTGCGACAGTGTACGTAGTGATGTAGAAAAAAATAGGTGCTGTATTTTTTTTTTTATTTTTAATGTTGATAAATACGGTTTTTTAAACATTGTTTAGTTTGTCCTATGTAACCTAATCCCATTACTTCTTCATAATATTACAATCTACGGATGGAACTCATCTAATTCAAGAATTAAAAAAAAGAATGCTAACGCCTTTCGGCTACATACATTTCTTTAATTGCAAGAAGCTAATCGAAATCTATAAACAATATATCTGAAGAAGAATTAATGAGAGTGAGGAAATTTTGAAATTTTTTTGTAATAAAATATATATATTGCCTTATATCATCAACTTTCTTGGTGATAAGTTATATATTTAATTCGATTTGTCACTTTTGAACTTCCGTAACCTTGACACATACTGAATCCTCTGTTAATATTTACCATAAAACTTGCACAATATGAGCAATTTATACTTTCTTGTTGTTCCATAATTGTTATGACAAATTTGTCAGAAAATACCTGAAAATTTTTCAGAAATACATTGAAAATGATATTTTTATAGAGCGAACTTATCGAATTTAATAATTTTACAGAATCGAAAACATTTTTATGAAACATTATTATTTTTTTAAATTTTACATCGCCCTATTTCTGCAACGAGGCTAATCGCCGATGGCAGGGGGGGCGAGCTCCTACACCTGGATGAGGGATGAATGATTGTGAAAATTAGAGTGATGTAAACATATTATTCTCGCCTGAATAATATCACCAACGAAGGAGGCTCGAACCACCGACCGCCAGTTCAGACTGTTTCTACCAGTCTAAAACCGAATCGACTTAATGCGTTCGGCAACTCCGTTGGCGTTTATGAAATAAAATATTGATAATTGTGAAACTGGGTCATGACGATCTAAGACCTGTCATATATATATATATATATATATATATATATATATATATATATATATATATATATATATATATATATATATATATATATATATAAGGAGAAATAATAGTTCTTATTTACTCGTCAAATTATATTAAAAAATATTATTACAAAATAATAATTTTATGAGACGTTTCGACTGGGACATCCAGTCATCTTCAGTCTATAAATAAAAAATATACAATTTTACAAAATTTTATAAATCAGTCTCAAAAAAATATAATATAAATAAAATGTGAAAAACACTTAAAAATCACGTTAAAAAACATTAAAGAATTATAGATGATTAAAACAAAGTATTAAAATAATAAATAATAATAAATAAATGAATAAAAGTTAAAACAGTTAAAAAATTTAAAAATTTAAAAAATTTTAAAATGGCGCCTAGCACCATTTTGTGAGAGAAATAAAAAATTTTTTCATATAAATTACCATTAGAAAAGATTACAAACAAGTACAAAGAGTCACAGAAAAATTAATGACATACAAAACTGTGTGACAAAAAGGAAGGAAGTGTTCTTAACTGGACAGACTTACCTAAAGTTAAAAAAACCAAAATTAATTAAAAACTTCTAAACATATTTTAGCAGCTAGACCACTATGTGTACGTAGAAGTGCGACATGTTGTGTCAGAGCAGGCAAGCCCGTTACTGACATAACACCTAGACAGTCAGACGTCACAATGCTGATAAGCTAAAGACCAAATGTAACAAGAAAAAAGACAAACAGCTGATGTCTAAGAAATTAGTTTAAAATATGATTTATTTAACCCGACCGTGTCTGTTTTCTTGTTAACACATTTGTCTTTAGAGGAATGGATGTGTAGCATCTCTGAGATCATCCTTTTTTGAATGTGGCTTTCTTTATCAAGAATTTTGACATTCTCATAATTAAAAATGTGGCCTGTCGTATTAGTGTGTACCGCTAAAGCTGTGCAATTGGGTTTCAATCTAACGTCACTTTTGTGCTGGTAAATGCGTTTCTTTAAAATTTGTTGTGTCGTTCCTATGTAGTTTTTATTACACCCATTACACGGTATTTCATAAACGACGTTTGAAGTTTCAAGTTTTGGGATATCGGCTTTAAGTTTGGAAAAATTACGGTTGTTATTGTTATCAGAGCTGAAGGCTAACTTAATATCATGTGTTTTAAAGATGTTTTTATAATGCAGGAACTGAGAATTGTGATATGGGAAGCTGAGGTAGTTGTTAGAATTGGCAATATTATTGGTTGGGTTTGTGTTATAGGCGGCCCATATTCTTTTTTTGATGCAATTATTAATTAGATTTGAAGGGTAATTGTTGATTTTAAATTCTTTTTTGATAATTTGAAAATTTTTAGTCCTGTATTTAGGATGGGACAGCTTGATAGCTCTATCCAACACATTGTTGAGGGTGTTAATTTTTAAAGACATAGGATGGTTAGATAAATAATTTAGGTATCGCCAACTGTGGGTACTTTTTTGGAACCAATTAGTGATGATAGAATTGTCCTGTGAACGTATCAAAGCCACATCCATAAAAGCAAGCCTACCATTTTCTTCTTCCTCATGTGTAAAATTTAAACGGGGATGGAAGGATTGAAACTATCTAGCAAGGTGTTAATTAAATGTTTAGGGTATATTAAAATTATATCGTCCACATATCTGTAGTATATAAGGGGAGAAGTTGATAAGTTTTTCAAACATTGGGATTCAAGTTCCTCCATGACAAGATTTGCTACAACACTGGAAATAGGACTGCCCATGGCACAACCATGTGTTTGAGCATACAATTTATCAAATGCTTTGAAATATGTATTATTCAGGCAAAATCTAGTACCTGTCAAGAACTCGGTTTTAGAAAGAGAAGTGAAATCTTGAATTTGGTCCCATTTTTCATCAATAATTTTAAGTGCCAGGTCAATAGGAATATTCGTATATAGTGATTCTACATCGAGCGAAAGCATAATATGATTATCTGGAATTCTGATGTTTCTGATGTTTTTGACAAATTCGAAACTATTTTTCACATTACTGTTGGTATGGCCTACAATATTGGATAAAATTTGAGATAGGAATTTTGACATTTTATATGTGGGAGAGTCTATACTGGAAACTATGGGACGTAGTGGAACATTAACTTTGTGTATTTTAGGCAAAAAATAAATGCGTGGTGGGTTCGCATTAGTGATCAGAAGAGATTGTTTGGTTTTGTCACTAATGGATTTGTTGTTGAACCAAGTTTTAATAATAGAGTTATTTTCATTTTGTAATTTGGTGGTAGGATTACTTTTTATTAGCTTATACGTGTCAACATCGTCCAACAATGTGTTAGCTTTGGTGAGATATTCTTGTTTGTCTTGAACAACCGTGATGTTACCCTTATCCGCCTTGCTAACAAGAATTTCTGGATGGTCTTTTAAAAAAATGTTGGTTTCCTTGTTAATTTTATGAAAAAAGTTAATATTATTATTATTTTTGATTTTTTTATTATTATTAAGGTTAATTAATGTTTTAGTGTAGTTAGTGACTTTATCAATCAATTCTTGCCCGTCTTCAATCTTATATTGATGGATGGCTGTTTCTGTGCATTTAATTATGTTGTGTACTGTTGATTGTGTAAGTTTGGGTGGTTCAAAATTAAATTTTGGACCCAGGCTTAGACATAATTTCACGTTTGTTGGAAGGGCGGTGTTACTAATGTTTTTTATCCAATTGTCCTGCATTTGTATGGGTGGTTGGTTCTGCTGTTGTATACAAGAAAACTTATCCATGTGTCTGTTTTTTATTATTAAAAATTGGTTGTTAAATTTAGTGTCAATGTGTGTAAAATATTGTTTAGAATTAAAATTTTCAATGTCAAAATTTGAAATTAATTTATGTAAATAATTTAATTTTTTGTCTAATTTTTGAAAATGATATATACTGTCCTCAATTTCCACGTTAAGAACACTTACCTTGAACAAAATTAAGGCGTTTTTAAATCGTTTGTGATTCCATAGGTGTTTAACGCCATTGTGGTTTAAGTTGTCTATAAATTTGGGAAAAATCTTTTCTGAACGGCATCTTAATAGAAAATTTCTTCTGTTTTTGGTCTTGATGAGCTTAGTTCTTGTTTTTTCATATGTCCTGATGTATTGATAATTGGTTCCAAGAGTTTGATTAAGGAATCTATAATACCCGGATTCCATTGTAATGTAGTAGAAATATGGTTCTTGACGAAAAATGATATGAGGAGAAATAATAGTTCTTATTTACTCGTCAAATTATATTAAAAAATATTATTACAAAATAATAATTTTATGAGACGTTTCGACTGGGACATCCAGTCATCTTCAGTCTATAAATAAAAAATATACAATTTTACAAAATTTTATAAATCAGTCTCAAAAAAATATAATATAAATAAAATGTGAAAAACACTTAAAAATCACGTTAAAAAACATTAAAGAATTATAGATGATTAAAACAAAGTATTAAAATAATAAATAATAATAAATAAATGAATAAAAGTTAAAACAGTTAAAAAATTTAAAAATTTAAAAAATTTTAAAATGGCGCCTAGCACCATTTTGTGAGAGAAATAAAAAATTTTTTCATATAAATTACCATTAGAAAAGATTACAAACAAGTACAAAGAGTCACAGAAAAATTAATGACATACAAAACTGTGTGACAAAAAGGAAGGAAGTGTTCTTAACTGGACAGACTTACCTAAAGTTAAAAAAACCAAAATTAATTAAAAACTTCTAAACATATTTTAGCAACTAGACCACTATGTGTACGTAGAAGTGCGACATGTTGTGTCAGAGCAGGCAAGCCCGTTACTGACATAACACCTAGACAGTCAGACGTCACAATGCTGATAAGCTAAAGACCAAATGTAACAAGAAAAAAGACAAACAGCTGATGTCTAAGAAATTAGTTTAAAATATGATTTATTTAACCCGACCGTGTCTGTTTTCTTGTTAACACATTTGTCTTTAGAGGAATGGATGTGTAGCATCTCTGAGATCATCCTTTTTTGAATGTGGCTTTCTTTATCAAGAATTTTGACATTCTCATAATTAAAAATGTGGCCTGTCGTATTAGTGTGTACCGCTAAAGCTGTGCAATTGGGTTTCAATCTAACGTCACTTTTGTGCTGGTAAATGCGTTTCTTTAAAATTTGTTGTGTCGTTCCTATGTAGTTTTTATTACACCCATTACACGGTATTTCATAAACGACGTTTGAAGTTTCAAGTTTTGGGATATCGGCTTTAAGTTTGGAAAAATTACGGTTGTTATTGTTATCAGAGCTGAAGGCTAACTTAATATCATGTGTTTTAAAGATGTTTTTATAATGCAGGAACTGAGAATTGTGATATGGGAAGCTGAGGTAGTTGTTAGAATTGGCAATATTATTGGTTGGGTTTGTGTTATAGGCGGCCCATATTCTTTTTTTGATGCAATTATTAATTAGATTTGAAGGGTAATTGTTGATTTTAAATTCTTTTTTGATAATTTGAAAATTTTTAGTCCTGTATTTAGGATGGGACAGCTTGATAGCTCTATCCAACACATTGTTGAGGGTGAGATCGTTTTTTTAGTTTATATATATATATATAATTTATTATAGCTCCGAAATAGCGAAACATTGCCATCTGGTTCTATTCTTTACAAGGGCCTTAAATTCCGGCCAAAATTTTCCCATTCGTCCAATTTCTTGAGAAATGTATCTACGCCAGGTAATTGCAGATATACCTCTTCTGCGCGCTCCTTGAAGACTCCATTCAATTGCCCGTTTAGAGATGATATTTCAGGCTTCCTCAGTGTGTATCTTATTCACTATTTCCAGGTTATTATTTATATCGCATGTGGTATTTGGCCAAAAGATGTTGAAGATTTTCCACAGAAACTTCTTTGTGAAAACCTGTAACCGGAAGGTTATCTGATTGGTCACCTTCCATTTTTCACATCTAAACAGAAGTACGAAAAAACGTTAGTACGGAAGATCCGTAGCTTTGTAGAGTTGCCCGGCTTTCCGGATACGTTCTCAGGATGTATTCTCATGACTGCTATCAGATATTTGTTTTTTTTTTTTTTTTTTCATTACTGATGATGAGTCCTATTATACAAGCTTTTACTGATTGCATCTGTAGTTCTTTCAGCATTGTTCCATTTCTTATTGTATCCATTTTGTGTTTTCAAGAGCAAAATCCAAGCTTGCATTTCGTTTTTCTCGAAGTTTAATCGTTAAACTTTATTTTGTTGATGTTATTAAATCTAAAAATTTAATAAAACCGGAGTTATATAGTTATATAACGCCTTTCATAACTTTAGTTTGAAATATGTTAAAATTTCCAGTTAATGACACAAAAGTAGTACGCTGAAAATGTAGCGGAATAAATATTTAATTTGTTCAGTGGTTATAAAACTTTATCAGTCTAATTTAGAGAGTTCTACAGGGAAATAACTCGGGTAATATAGCGGTCCCACTGCATCGTCAAACGTTAAAATCTCGTAAAACTCTTCTATAACAGCCTCTTGGTTAGAGATATATTCCGAAACTCCATTTAAAACATGATAATTGTGGAAAAGATGATAAGAGCAGCTAAAGAATTAGGGGATTTTTATTAGAATTATCACTAAATTAGTACTTAAATAAATTTGAGTCCTCAAGAAAATGGGGCAGTATCATTTATCATTAAATTGTACTACGGAGAAAAAAATAATGCAGTCCAACATGAATTAAAATGCAGAATAAATAATCATCATCATCTATTTATTTATTTTCTTAAAGCACTGCCAAAAATTGCTAAACATCGAAGCACTGGTATACAAAAATAACTTAAGATCGGTATCTCATGTTATCCGAACAGAAGATGGCCAATTGCCTAAACAGATCCTGTACTCCGAACTAGAACATGGTAATAGAAATCCAGCCTTGGATTCCGTCAAAATTATTCTTAGAATATGCAATTTAACGAACTCCCTCTGGGGACAAACAGCTACAAATCGTCCTGCTTGGAGAAAATTGACTTCTGAAGCAATAAATATCTTTGAGAAAAAAAAAAACGATCGATCGTATAGAAATCATAAGAGAGAAGAAAACTACGTGCTCTAAGAATATCAGATACCATAGCTCAGTGTTCTTCAACCCGTGGTCCGCAGAAAATTCCTGCCGGTTCGCGAAATATTTCGACTGAATAATGTAGATGCCCACTTCTGTTCACGAGTATTTGGCATATTTTTTTAGTCGACGCAGAAGCTAATTTTTGTCTGAACCGTGATTTATTTAATATTTAGTAGCCCCAATACAACGCCTCTTGCGGCTCTTTTGTCATATTTCTGAAAAAGCTAGCTCTTTGGGATAGTCGCTTATAAAAGGAAGATATAGAAATGTTTTCACTTTTGAAAGATTTTTTTATTGCTGCTGATGTCAACCAGAAAGTCATATTCAACATAATAAGTCAACATTTAAGAGCATTAGCTGAAAATTTTAATAATTATTTCCCTAAAAATGAGGATCCTCGTAAAGGTAACCTCTGGATTAATAATCAATTCTTGGAAGATATAAGGTTTAACTTGATCTTCGTGAAAAAAGAAAAGCTGATCGAGTTGTCTTCTGATGTCACTCTGGTGTCCAGACATCATTGTCTCAATTTTGGAAATCGCTATAAAAAGAATATCCATCTTTGAATTATAAGGTAATCAAATTATTTGTTATTTTTTCGACTTCCTATTTGTGCGAAAAGATTTTTCAGTCATGTCAATAATAAAAACCAAACAGATAAATCGAATGGATGTTAACGCAGCGTTTCGTCTCTCAGAAACAACTCTGCAACCAGGTATATCAAATCTTCTAAGAAAGAAGCAGTAGCAGATGTTGCACTAAAAATTGTAATTATATAACTCTATAAAATATACCTATATAATAATAAGATACTATCTATATTGGTTTTTATTTGTGTCTTAACTTTCTGCCGGTTCGCGAAATATTTATCCTATTTGCACCCACCGCAGGGGCAATAAGGTTGAACATTGCCATAGCTGACCACCTTTGTTGTATATGCGGAGTTTTCACTTCTCGTATCTGGCTCTACAGCCATGAACGACCTAATTCGCGGAAGATTTTATAGTAGCTTCTTAGTTAATAATGAAGCACAGTCGTCGTCTTTCGACGTAGATGGACATTTATTTATTTATTAATCATCAATATCGTTTCTTATCGACTCAAAGTTGGTTTGGGAACTTTCACTCGATAATTCTTTTGATCTTCCGTCTGCAGCCATAGAATAATTTAGCAGCCATGCGATTCATTCCCAAATCTTTTAATTTCCAAGGTCTTCTTTTATCTCTTGCACATACTACGATTTTCATTAATACCAGTTCACACACGTTCCAAATTTTCGAGTGTTCTAGTTGTTACAAGCCCGCCAGAAAAAGAATCAATTTCCACCGTACGACCACTTTTGAATCGTTTAAGCCATTATTATTGTAATACTCACAGATTTATTACCCTAATCTTCACGAATCTAACCAATGGTTTCAGAACAAGAATGGTAAGGTATTTGGAAAAATTTAATACAGTCTTTTTGCCCGAAACGCTTAGTTCAGAGGTTCCCAAACTTCTTCGATTCCGGGCGCCCTTAATGTATTAAAATTCTCCCGCGGCGCCCCACGTCTATACATCAATACATCCAATTTTTCATTTTATTTTATTAGACAGTTGAAACTATGAAACTATAAGTGATCATCTAAAAAAAGGTCCTTACTTCTAAACTACCAGTCAACACCAAAAACAAAACATTGAGTAGTGTGAATTTTCACACATATCAGGGTTTTGCAGGTATATAATTAATAGACGTAAGAAGTCAACATAATACTGGATGGCTAGGTATATTTATCACATCAAAATCAACAGTTTTTTTTTGATAATCACTTTTATTTGTTATTTGAAAACTAAGAGCTTCCATTTAATTTTTTTAAACAAAATTTAAATTATTTGCCAAAAATCCCAGCGTATTTTTCTGCATTTGCTTCGTATTCAAGTCTTCATGAGATTAATGAGAAATATTTTACAGTGTGGAGTGTAGTGTGGTGTGGTGTGATTAACTCAGTTCGCAACTATTTCAAAAATAATTTTTTTTTTAAATATTTTTAATTCCAAAAAAATACACGCATTATCTTAGCTATAAATACAAAAAAATCCATAACATTACTAGCCATAATTTAACCATGAATTAAAAAAATAATAATTTTTTAAAAAACACAAAAACTGCCATATTTTCCAAAAACACAATCTGATCAAAAATTCCTCTCGTACGTTTCCGGTTCAGATCAATATACATTACCTATAATTTTTTCAGATTTTTTGTTTAACCCTTTTTGGTAAAAGGGTGTGGGTCAAGAACTTTTGCACATTTTTGGCTAAATGCGTGTTAAAAGAAGCGAATTTAAAAAAACTATCTATCGTTCCGTAATCTACGTCTTAAGAGCTTTCTTTTGATTTCTTTAGCAACGACAAAAAATTGTCAATTTTCGAATAATTTGTCTAATCAAAAATTTCTGTTGAACTATTTCGGTTTCCATCAATGTTCATCACGTAGATTTTTTTTTTAGATTTTTAGATCAATGCCTTTGGGAGATAGGTTGGGGAACAAAAGTTTTTTGACACATTTTTGCCAAAAATCCACTAAAAAAAAATAGATTTTTCAAAAATATATATTTTTTTGTTTATCCACTCATTAAGAGGTTTCATTTGGTATGTCACTCAAAATTTAAGAAATATTTATTGTTTTATTAAATACATATTTGTTTATATTTATCCCATGCTGTATTTCTTTAAACTCTATAGTTTTCCTATATGTGGGTCAAAAAGTTGTACAAGTATGCCAAATTTCAGCTTTCTATGTTCAGCCGTTTGGCTACAATTTCTACCGTACAGACAGACACATGAGTGACGTTATAAGGTTTTTTTGGTGGTCATACCTACAAAACTCTAAAAAGGTCTTCACTGCTAAACTACAAAGTGATCACAAAAAACATTTAAAAATTTCTCTAAAGGTCCTGGGTCTTCGCAGCGCCCCTGTAGTCTAGCCACGGCGCCCCAGGGTGCCGCGGCGCACAGTTTGGGAAACGCTGGTTTAGTTAATGTGAAATGGGACACACACGTCTAGTATCACTTACACGATAGTGTACCATTGTTGACTGAGGATATGCAGAGCCCTGTTGTTTGATAGGGGCACATAAGCTTGTATATGTGTAAACTCTTTTTCGAATGGAAAATTGATGTCTTATAAATGTCGTACGTTTCATACATATAACTTGCAGTAATGATAAATGTAATGTATTTCATAAATAAAGATTTTATTATTATTATTTTTATTATTATTATTAAAACTTACAACGTCGAGACGTCATAAATTGTGGTCTTTATAAGCATGCTGAATATAATTAAATTGTTTTGTTAGCCTTTTTCCAGTTCCTATAATATATTTCCATTTTACAGTCGGTCGTTATAATGTAACAACTACAAATGTTAAACTGCTCATATAAGCACTTGTAGTACATTAGAACAACCCTCACAAATGTACTTGAATTACATCTTACCCCACTTATTCCACTCCATTTCTCACCTCTCTCTCCCGTCTCACTTCCCGAAAACACCCTTATTAATGTCCCAATCCATAGCTCAGAGAAATGAGCAATTTGAAATCAATGCATGTATTCTAATCCAGTGTAATCTACTCTTTAATAGCTGTCACAACTAACTAAAGCCCCTTTCTGTTAGCGAGATAAGACGCAGAGACCCAAGATTTATCATTTAAAGTCACGGTCCGGTTAACAAACCGGTTTCAAACGTGAAAACCGACTCAAAACTACTAACAAAGGAAGATGGACTACCAGACAAAATAAGATGTTGGTTTATATTGTATAGGGGATTTCTGATTTAATATAACTTTGCTAAAAGTATTTTTCATTCTGTACGAAGATAAATTAAGACACATGTTTCAGTTTACATAACTTTATGTTAGAATTATGTTGCAATATTTTCTAGTAACTCTAGTATATCAAATCTGCATTGGTACACCAAAAGAAAGCAAAGAAATAAAGATTTGAATTCTAGTCGGAACCAGTAGCGGCTGGTGAGTAAAATATTTGGGGGGACACTTTTTTCCCATATATATCTATTAAAATATATTTATACGAGAAAAAAGTAAATAAATAAAAAATACCTGAAAATATGTTCTGCAACTAGAAAAACTGACAAATCTGGCACTTTTATTAAGATTTATGGTCAATATTATTATTATCATTTTTGTAGTTATTACTGCTATTTCTATTATTATTATTATTATTAAAATTGCAATATTATTAAGACAATGCTTTGTAGTCAGAAACATAACATATTTGGTTATTAATTAAGCAGATACCTACAAATTATTCACATGTATTTAAATATTAGATTTAACCTTTTCGTTATGTTCTTTAATTGAACGTTTATACGCAGTATCAAGTTGAAATCGTAAATTTACCTATCCCAGCATGGCAAATTTGACCGAATAATGCATATGTTTATGAGACACATTATGTTTAAGAACTTTATCTATGAAATGTTTAATATCTTTAACACTATTTACTGTCTTTATTTCATATGTGTCTGATGAGCAAATCAAACACACGAAACAAAAAACAAACATTTTATTTATCACATCCACACGACCAACTTGTATTTAAATATTGTTTTTCGCTAAACTTTCTATTAAATGTTCTATTTCCATTTTTATCCTGTTGGAAAATATTCAATTTTGGCCGATGAGGACCCATATTTTTACCGGCCGCCAACATATATAAGGGAGGTATTGTGATCATACCGATTTCGAGATTTCGATGGATCTCCACGAATTGAGGTCCCTACATAATGTTTTGACTATTTTTAGCATGATGTCTGTCGGTCTGTCTGTCCGTCCGTCTGTCCGTCTGTCCGTCTGTCCGTCCGTTCGTCTGTCTGTCTGTGTACACGAGTAGAGCAAATTCGGCTAAAAGGATTTTTATCAAACTTCATATTTAAGCTTCTGCCATCAATGGCACGAGTTGTTCAACTTTTGAAAACTTTGTAAAAATCGGTTGACTAAAAATGGAAGTTTACTCGTGTCGATTTTAAGATTTTTGCGAATATTTAGCAACAGAAAAATATTTCGAAAATATTTATTTAACAAAAGTTGCTATAAATGCAATAACTAATAACTTTTATTTGAGATGTTTTTGATAAAACGAAAAATTTCGAAAAATTTGTCCTAAATTTTTGTAAAATTTTTTCAGTCTCAAATTTTCACACTTATATTAACGTTTCCATGGTCATGATAAATAATATCTCTGTTAAAAAATATTAGGCCAAGTTATTTCTACTCTGCTGCTAGAATATATTTTATACGAGTACTTTATAATGGCGGTCGGTCCTGTGGTGGCCACAGCTGATTTTTTATTAATAATTTTGTTTCATAGTTAAGCACGTTAGTTTTATTAAAATATACAGTATATTTTAATAAAACTAATGTGCTTCATTCGATTCATTTTCACGTTTAAGTACTTGTCACAAATCACAACGACCGAACTAAGCTACAGGACACCGGCCGTAATTCACTAATTACATACAACACTAACCTTCGCCGCTGTTACCGTTACTAGTAAATTTTTGCTAATATGTAGATAAGAACAGTAGATATTGCATGTGGCAACGCTGTATCTTGGGACACTCCGTGGAGTGTCCGAGCGTTGTTGTCTTGATTTAGATTTTTTAAATTTAACATTTATATGAAAAATCTTTGAATAAGAAATAATAAAAATAAAAATATGCAGATATATCTAGCTACTTTAATGCAATTTTAAAGAAGTAAAAATAGAGTATTAAATTTAGCTTTTTTACTAAAAATTTTTAGGAGGTCACTGTCCCAGCGCCTCCCTGTCTCAGCCGCCACTGGTCGGAACATCACATACCAGTTATTACAGTGACTCTATTTAAAATAGTGGCGCCATACGGAAGAATTCGGTATCACCAATAAACTTATCAAGATGACAATAGTGTATGTCTGGGTATATCCATAAGCAGAGTGAAAGTAGGAAAGCTCTTTTCACAGATTTTTGAAATTCATTGTTAGTTAAAATTATTGGTGCACAGCAACAATAACTATTTGCATCTAACACAGCCCATTTAAATGACTGCACTATATATTACAAAGAATAAATTAAACCAAACAATAAATAAATACATAAAATCTTATACACACAGTCAATAAAAGAATTCTTGCATTGAGAAACACAAATAGTGGCGTCTGAGACAAGATGGCGCTGGGACAGTGTCCTAAAAATTTTTAATAAGAAAAACTGAATTTAAAATCTCATTTATGCTTTAAAATTGCATTGAACCAGCTAAATATATCTGCGTATATTTAATTTTATTATTTCTAATTCAAAGATTTTTTATATAAGTATTAGATTTTAAAAATTTAGATCTAGAAAACAATGCAGTGGACACTACACGTTAGTGTCCCGGTACAGTGTTGCCAAATGCGATATCTAATGTATTTATCTACGCAATTAATAAAAATGAACTGGAAAGAGCAACGACGAGTTATTAGTGTGAATGTGTTGGTGAATTTAGGCTGGCGGCCTTAGCTTAGCGTTCGTTTGATTTGATTTTACCCAAACGTGAAACTGGATAGCGCGTTTTATTAAAACTAACGTGCTTAACTATGAAACTATATTATGAATTGGATTTTTTTTTCAAATTCATACGTGGCTAATCATTATCTTATCTCTAAGTTCAATAACCGGAGGATACAATGTGTTTTTTATTAATTTTATATTGTTGTTTTATATCGTGACTAATTAATTAAGCTCTGATGAAGACTTAAATTAAATCGAAACGTTAGCGAAGTTAATAAATTTTGTTTTATTATCTGAATGGTCTGAATCCCATTACCTATAAACTATATTAATAGAGAGTTCAGGAAAAAACAATGGTAATAATTTAGGATGGGGCACCAAAAGCTACAATTTTTTAACGACTGAGTTATCTGTAGTTCGGAGCTTTATAAAAAATATATATAAATTTAAAAAAAATCACTTTCAAGTCGTAATTGGAAGTATAATTTGAAAGCGAAATATTTTGAATCATTTTAATGTTTTATTTTTTACCAACTAACTATTTTAAATATGCTTCACAGGCTAGATTGAGTTAGATTGGGGACCGAAAATCTGTTGAGGAAGGGGGCAGGGTGATTCTAAAAAACAAGGGGTACAAATTTCATGCGAGCCGTTTGAAACTTATTGTTGGGTCAGATTCGGCCCGCAGGCCGTAGGCTGGACACTGAAATATATGGATCAAAAAGTGCCCCCCCCCAAATATTTTACCCACCAGCCACTACTGAACACAAATAAATAAGATAAAAGTCTGTTCGAAAGTTGAACAGATGCAGGGTGATGACTGGCTGTAAAGAGACCAATTACCATCAAATATAACAGAAAATGATAAAACACATTAAAATAAGGTGCAAGATTGCGTCAGGAAGAGTATCAGCCTGTCCAAGAGCACACTGTCATCACCTGAAGCAACTGTCAGGTCATAGCATAGATCTCATCTCTCCTTGACGTCCTCGAACTGTACATACTGAATTAAAATGTTTGACACAGACAAATCTGTGTTACACGTCTTACAAATAGGGGGCGCTACACCTCGAAGGAGGTGTCTATGGGTCCACCAGCAAGGGCCTATACAGAGGTGTGTGATAGCGGTTTCCTCCCTGTGGTTAAACCTGCAGGAAGAACAACATGGTTTAACGTCCCCTTTAATCTGTCATTTTACATTTTGTATGCTGTTTCATTCATGTTGCCATTTGGCTAACACTAGATCTTTTAGGTAACTTTGTGCGTCATCTGAAAATATGATACTCATATCAATCATAGGTCTGTGGGAATTGGCATTTTCAGATATTTCAGTTACTTCATTGTCTTTAATATCAGTATGTCCCGGTTACCAAAGCAGCCTTACCCTCACATTCAGATTGTGGACTAACAACCGGATCTTTAGTACAAGAGGATGCACTAGATCGGGTTTTGGATACTGTTCAGAGCGCTAAGCGAATCCGTCAAGATAACACTTGAAGGAGCTTGCTATGGCGCAAAAAAAAAAAAAACAAAACAAAAACTCAGGACCTTGAAAACAACGTACCTGCAGCTCACCAGTGTACACAATCGTTATGGAGTGCAAAAGATACTGAAATTTTACTTTTTGAAATTTACCTTTGCTGTTTAACCTCGTGCTGGAGATGGTGCTACGAAAAGCCCAAAATTCCAACTAGCGTAGTCTACAGCTCTATAGATTATCAAAATTTTAGGGTGTGCAGTTGATCTGTGTATTATTTCACATAAGGTTAAAGACGTAATATACCTAACTGACCTTATTGATGTCGAAGCTCGTAAAATAGGACTCATTATCAGTAAATCTGATACAGCAGGAAATTACGAACAGAATTAAAGCTGCTAATTCATCGTATTTTGCACTTGGTCTCCTTTTAAAAACAAAACTTCTGTCTAGGAACGCTAAGATCATTCTATACAAGGCTATAAAATGTCCCATACTTATGAATGGCTCCGAAATATGGTCATTAACAAAGCGAGAACGAGAACGACACCTCATAGTTTTCGAAAATAAATTATTACGCCCAAACTTTGGTCCCATTCAAATTAATGGTGAATGGAGAATCCTTAAGAACAAAGATATCCAGTGCTGTAATAAAGGCTGAATATCACACACAAACTGAGAGTAAAACGATTACAGTGGATAGAATACGTGATAAGGGAGGTCAGAATGGTTAGCAGAATATGATAGAGGATGATTAAATATTCGTCGAGCAGTGGGAAGACCTCGCAAGATATAGAGATCAGCTAACCGAAGATCGTATTGGTATACAGGACACATGGAAAGATCTGACAATTAATAGAACAAGATGGACTTATGTGAGTGAAGCCAGTATTTAACTCGTCTGACACTGCTTAAAGAAGAAAACGAAGATTGGTCGATGGGATATTCGTCATTTTCTGACAAGCTTTGCACAGGTAAGCAAGCTTCGAATAAGTCGATTAGGATATTTTGTAGCGGTATATATGAAGACTAATACACAATGCATTATTTTTAAAATTACCCAGTACAACTTCTACTTACTTATAGAGTAGGAATATTCTATTATTCTCCTTAACCTCACTGATTTTTATTCTAATGAATTTTATTCATCCGGTCAACTTTTACCTTTATTGAGTTCAAACTATTTTTCTCTTTTTAAATAAAACAAATAGAACTTAAAAGCTCTAACTTTTTCAAAGCTCTCCAAGAATATTCAGAGAATTTTCTGCCATAGAATGCTATTAAATCCAGAATAATTATCCATCGTAAATAACAAAGCCTATGCAAATAGTTTCGAGAGAGTCGAACCTGGGATATCCTTTCTCTCTTTTGTTCATTAGCGTAGGTATGGGATAAAGTAAATTTCATCAACATACCAGCCACCAACAAACAAATAGGTTTCAGAAATTAGTTCAAAAAATAATAATTGTTCTGAATTACATTAATCGTGATTACACATCAAATTATAAATAGAAACATTTTAAATTCGTGCAAAAAGTATCAAGTTGATTATGACGCCATCTTATAATATCAAAATCAACTAAATTCACTGTACCATATTTTTTAGAAATGAATCTTTTGCCTTCAATACAACCTAACTATATGGATAAAATAATTTCCGTCGAATTTTTTTACCCTGGAAGATCTTTCTTCTTCCGAGGCTCCATCTATTTTTTTTTTTACTTTTGTTAGATTTACTAAATATTCCTAGTGTATGCGGTATAGTTGAGCATGTGGCAGACTTCAAATGTTCGATGAGCTTATAGAATAGTAAACTGGAGGCCAATGCTGTTTTCGCGCAGCGTGAGTAGCCTCAGATATAGTTGGATGATATTAAGAAGGTGGCAGGGTGGAAATCATCAGTTAGGCAAAGATAGGAAGTAATAGAAAGAATTAAGAGATGACTACGTCCAAGTGGACATCCATAGGCTGAAGAAGAGAAAGAAACAGTTTTATAATCTTATATCTTGGTCCTCATTCTATTTTTTTAGACTTGGAAGTCCTAGTTCCTATCCTTCGTCTTTATTTTATTTTTCTAGAGTTCAGGAGACAACAATTTTTTTGGTTACGACATGTTTTCAAACGTGTTTATATGGTTATAGCTCTAAAGTCTACTTTATAATAACTCAAAAACATATCGCATAAGTGTGGAACAATTGGTTTTACTCTTCAAAACATCTGATTGTAATAAACAGAACAAAGAGAGTAGTGTAATTTTTATGCTTATGTATTCGCAGCATACGAGGGTTACCTTTCATGTTTTTACAAACGACCACTATTTTTAACGATTTTAGTAAGGGCCTAACTCAACAACAATGCATAGATTCGCTTCGTTCAACTTTTGGTAATGAAGCACCATCAGAAAACATTGTTTACAATTAGTTTGCAGAATTTCGTGGTGGTCGTGCGTTCATCAGTGATGAATCTCGTGAAGGTCGACCAAAATCGGTTGTGATTCAAAAAAACATCGATGCTGTACGCAAAATGATTGAAGAAGATCGGGATGTGACTTACCGTGAGATAGAGGCATCCTTTGGCATATCGCAGATTGCAATACATTCGATTTTGCACGAACATTTAGCTGTGAAAAAGATCTGTTTCCGATGGATTCCGGATAATTTTACCGAAGCTCAAAAAAGGCTCGTGATGATTGATGTAAGGGAATGCTAAAAAATTCAACCTAGGCACTGCAAAATCCGTATACAACATCGTTACAGGTGACGAAACTTGGATTTATTCATGTGAACCGGAAACTAAGCAACAATCCACTATTTGGGTTTTCCAAGATGAACCGAAACCCACAAAAGTTATTCGTTCACGAAGCACTTCCAAGAAAATTATCTCTTGTTTCTTCGGTTGTACTGGACATGCCGCAACTATTCCTTTAGAGGATTGGAGAACAGTTAATGCTGAATGGTATACAACAATTTGCTTGCCAGAAGTCATCGATAAATCAGGAAAAACAACCAAATACATCGCATCATTCTTCATTATGACAATGCAAGCTCTTGTACAGCACCTCAAACAATTGATTATTTGAAGAAGAAGAAAAAGATCGAATTAATATCTCATTGCCCGTATTCATCTGGTTTATCCCTTAACGACTTTTTTTTGTTCCTCAATGTCAACCAAAAAAAGCGTGGACAGCGATTTTCATCACCTCAAGGAGAAAATGAGAGAGAGAGAGAGAGAGAGAGAGAGAGAGAGAGAGAGAGAGAGAAATTTGCCTAATATAAATATTATCTTTGAAAACATTATTTTTGATAGTGGGCCAACTTCACTGAGACGAGGCTCGTGTATATATAATAACTATATGCGATGGCAGATTGATATATAAGGTCTCCAATAACGCCATTGTGTGAGTAGTGGGAATAGAAATAAGTTCTAACCTGCAAACGATAATTTCGAGTATCACGTCTTAGCATGCAAAGTTTTAGTTTCTTGTGTACCATCGTTGAGTAACAGTGTCATTTATCATGAGTTCGATTTCTGAGATGCGTATCAAGCAACGATCCGTGATAGAATATGTAACACTGGAAGGTAGCGCGTCCTTCGAAATTTACAGGCGTTTAAAAGCTGTTTATGGCAACGATTGAATTTTTTCTTTCACCACGACGACGCCAGACCGCGTTGCAGCAACAAAACGATGAAGGAAGTGGCGAATCTCAAATTCACTTTGGTTTCGCACCCTCCATACAGTCCTGATTTGGTACCTTCAGATTTCTGGTTGCCCCCATAGTTGAAGAATCCAACTGTTCACAATTGGATCAACCGTAAAGAAGACGAAGAAGTTTTTTTGGACGGAATGAAGAAATGGATTCAGCGTTTGGAGAAATTTGTTTCACTAAATGGTGATTATGTTGAAAAATAATTATGTACATTGGTAGTACAATAAATTTACTTAATTTTGAGACGGATTTCTTAATTTTGTCTTTTCCTATTCTTATTTTATAGAGTTGGAGACCTTATCTTTCAATTGTAATACCCAGGGTCAACGCGAGGGTTTTTAGTGACCCTAGGCAAGATAAAATTTGTTGCAGCTAGGCAAGTATTTGGCGCCCTACAAATATAATTATATTTGTTGGTGGATGTACAAGAAAAATATTAATCTGACTATTTTATTTTATTTTGTGACTTTTTAACCTAGCTCTGATGAAGATTTAATAATAAATCGAAACGCTAGCGGAGTTCAAATATTGTTTTAATTTTAGTTTCTGACCAGTCCGAATCCCATTACTTTCTCATCATATCAGAAAAATATTAAAATACATGAAAGTCGTAATTTCATGGCCATCTGGGGTCGCCTAATGGTTAAACTAGAACTGATAATACTTTAACTTATAATTTCTGTTTAAGATGTTGCAAAGTACGAAAGAGCTACCAACTTTTGGAAACCAACCATAACAACTGAGTAATGTTTGCATGTTACATTATTACATTACATTCTATCATTGACAACTAAATTAACCAAGTATGACGCCCTTTCATAGTTATCTTGAATGAATTGTATTATTATTAATAGTGACTATATTATAGGAGATAGTATCCCATAGATACTAGGTCAATTCGGCACCCTGTAGAGATATTTGAGTGAAATGTGTTCACGAACCGCACTGTTACCCTTCATGGAACGCAGGCTGGTTAAATACTCCTCCATTAAACTAATACTCAGTGTTTAATACGTTGTTAGTATCTGACTAATGTGATGTTAGAGGTAGGCTCTATCAGGGTACAATGTTAGGGGAAGCACATAAATACCGACGCATATATTCATACGTATTGATGTATGTTTAATAAGGCTAACGTATTAATCCTCCCATTTTGAAATTTTAATTTACCGGTATTGTGCAGTTAGTTTTCGAGTCGATTCAATTTCAAGTAATTAATATTTAAAATAAAAACGTCTATATTCATGGATAATAGAGGTGACCACAAACTTTCATATCCACGGCCGGTGGTTTAGAAACAGAGAACTTGCCTTCCTTGCCTTTATCAGTTACTTAGCCGTTAGGAACCTGTTACTATTAACTAACTTAACTTACATTACTCTTAAGCTGCATTCACAGCTCTTAAATAAGTCGACAATAGACTATATAATGAATAAAATTAGTAGACAGTTTTAACGATTAATAAAAGCGTTTACAGCTCTGAAAATTAATGCGAAACGAATGTTGTGACATGTTTTTCTCAAACCAACTGCGATGAAAAAAAGCATTTGTGACTTTTTATGAATCCATCAGCAATATCGTGATTTTTTACTTAATTTTAATAACCAAATTATAAGCGCCACGACAGCAATTCTTTTTCGTTTCATGATTTCCGAAATTTGTTGTAATATGTGTGACAGTGTTATGTAGGTTATGTAAAGTGAGATAGCTAAAGTGTGTTTATATGTCTGTCTCATTAAAACAACGCACTAAATACAATCGTCAAATCCTAATGCATTAAATTTAGCTCTGAACGGTCGCTCGCGTTTCCATATGACAAACTTGTTAGTGAAAATGAACAGTGAACAAGTCATAGTATATACAATTTTATGTTTTTGAAAATTCATTAAGTAAATAGTAGATAATTATTTATATCAAACCAAATGGTAAAAATATAATAAATTCTACATATGAAAATAAATAAATAAATAAATAAATAAATAAATAAATAAATAAATAAATAAATAAATAAATAAATAAATAAATAAATAAATAAATAAATAAATAAATAAATAAATAAATAAATAAATAAATAAATAAATAAATAAATAAATAAAAGAAACACAAATAAAATTTTTACATACCTTTAAATAGTCATTAAATAAAATAAAATATAGTTGAAAATATCTACGCAATTCTTACAGCTCTGATGAAGATTTAAATTATAAATCGAAACGTTAGCAAAGTTAAAATATTGTTTTAATTTCTGACCAGTTCGAATGCCATTACTTCCTCATTATATTATAATCTATGGATGTAACTTATTTAATTCGATAATTATATATATTTGGGCAAACAAGTAAAATTTAAAAAAAAAATTTACTATATAGTTCCAGATAATAGTACTTTTTAAACAATAATTGTGGCTTTTGATCATTTTATTTAGTAAAATCCCATTTCAGTAGTTAAAAAGTAAGCTCAATGAGAATTCCAATGTTTAGCTTAAACGTTTAGAATAGCCTATATTACAAAATGAAATATATAATAAATATTTTTTTCTATATATTTTAACATATATAATACTAACCAGAGAGTCGAACCCAGATTTAGTTCGTTCCGGTTTACGGTTACGTTGCAAATAAATGTTTTTCGTTCCAGTTTCGGCTTCGGTTCGTCTAAAAATTCTTGTTCAGTTCCGGTTCGAATATCAAGTTAAAAACATTTCTCACATCAAATTCATACAGGTATAAATTTTGGTTTAATTTTATTTACCAGGGAATTTGGTTATTCTTGTTTTTCAATTAAAAATTGATTATTTTATTGTCAAAAACGAAAACAAAATACAATTTAGGAACATAGAAATGAAAATACAAAAACATATTGAACGTAAATAAAATAAAATTGTAACAAATTAGGAGGATATTACAAAAATAATTAATAAGACACAGGACCGGATTAAGGGAGTGTCAAGACAGTCAGTTGCCTGGGGCGCCAGATGTAAAGAGTGCTAAAAATTTTGGTTGAAGACTTATTTTTTGCTCAACAAATATTTTGGACAGCAATGAACAATTTAATTTTCAGCGCCCCTAAAAATTTGGGTTCAGCTTGTTAGTAACACCAACTTAATTTTTGCGTAATTATGCACAACTGGGGGTGCCATATAGAGTCTGCCCGGGGCGCGGATATACTTTTTTTAAATACTTTATACTTAGTCCGAACCTGATCACACACAGTTCATATAATCACAATTATAGAGAAGAAAAACGTTAATAAACAAAAATAAATAATATGAACTTATCTCTTACAAAAATAATAAATAACAGTTTGTAAAATCGTAATATTATAAATAAGAAAACGGAATAATACAAACATATTTCTTAAAAAATAAATAAATAATCACAGTTCATTCAGCTGAAAAATTAATATTTGAAATTTGAATTGAACATAAAACTAAAAATCCATGTTTAAACGACACATTAATATGTTCTTCAAATTTGCTGCTGCAAAAAAAAGAACCGAAATTAACCGTTATTAACTTTTCGGTTCGGTTCCGGTTCGACTGATATTAAAACAATTTTTTTAAAAATATTAAGAAAACAAACATTAAAAGTTGTGAGCATAAACGAGTTAATGACATATTTCTAACCATCCATCCCATGATTAAAAATGTATTTGCAATTTTCAGCACTTTTCTCCGCGCCTTAAAATTATTACGATGCAACCCGCATAACTTGAGTGCAACGTGGGTTGTAGCACGTATGTTAAAAGAACAAAAGATGGAAAATTTTTCATTATTATTCAGTAGTTTGATATTCTAGTTATAAGACTATTAAAAAAAAAAAAACTTGACCAACAGAATATTAAAATAGCAATAATCGTTTTTTCTACTAAAAACTGAATACGTGATATATAAGAAACGATTCGGATTATAAAACAGAATAGGAATTGAACGTTGGTAGTTTTAAAATGAAATAAAAATATCTCTTTGTATATAGCAAACTCAGTGGACACTGTTTAATCATATTAAACCATTTATTCGATTGTTTCCGGACATTCTTTTGTTTCCGGTGATTTGAAAACAAAATAAAAAGATTCTCTAAAAACAACTGAAAATCCGATTGATGTCTATTAATACTACGACTGTTCTCTTTTATTTTATTTTACACGATGGAGTATAAGCTTTTTAAATAATGAAGTAATTAATTTTTATTTTTACATCTGTCGAACATTTTTAACTTGCTACTACAATATATAAACTGTTGTTAAGAACAGAGCGGCTTTATTTATCACAGTACCGGCATGCGGATCAACATTTTTTATTGGTCCTGTCAGAAAATGGTGGAACAAATTAATCACTGTTTATCCTATAAAAGTTAGTGCATTTACACTTTTTTTGATTGTTTTTAAAGACAATTAGACATAGAAGACTTAAGCATAGAGTGCTAAGATATTTCTTCTTTAGTCCATAAACATCTCACGGCAGTCTCACTGAGCCGTAGTTTTCACTACCGTACTGCTACTTTATTTTGGGCAAACACCTGGGTAAGTTTCAACTCCCACGGTGAACCGGTTTGGGAGCGGGCTAAAGTATTTAAACAAATATAAATCGTCATCATATAAAATATGAGTGTCAAATCCGGCATCAGCAAAATAAATTATATTTTTAGTTAGTTAGTTAGTTAGTTAAAATTTTTGGCGGACGGCAACAAAGGCCATTTGCGCCTAACGCAGCCCATTTAAATGACTAGACTATATATTAAAAACAATATATTAGAAAAAAAATAAATAAATAAAATCATTAAAAATACGCATACTCAATAAAAGAAATCTTGCTCTGACAAACACAAATAAATAATATAAAAAGTCTGTTCGAAAATTTGAACAGAGGTTACCTCAGGGTGATGGTAAGAGGCTGTAAAGGGGCCAATTACCATCGAATATCACAGTCAATAACGAGAAACACATTAAAATAAGGTGCAAGATTTCACACATAAAAGAATAAGTTCGATTCTCTCAGGAAGAGTATCAGCCTGTCCATGAGTACCCTGTCGTCACCTAAAACAACTGACAGGTCATAGCAGAGGCCTAACCTCTCCCTGACATCCTTGAACTGTATACACTCAGTTAAAAAGTGTAACACAGAAATTACATTTTTAAACTTTGCGTTCACAATAATATCATTGTTACACTGAAAACAGTTTAACAATAGAAGCTATTGTTAAACTGTTTTTGGTGACTTTTTACTTTGAGAGATTGGCAGTACTACTAGTCTACGGTATGTCATTGATAACCTCAGATATTTTAAGATGTTTATTTAATACAATTTGTTAGTATTTCCATGTCAGATAATTATTTTATAATATTATTATTAGGAAAATGCAAAAAGAAAGTTTGTTATTTTGCATCTGTCAAATTACTGTTGTGTTACTGGCTGTGTTATCACAGAAATTGTTTTATTTGACATTGTAGCTATGGTGACCGAATTCACAACAATCCCTTGATTGTATTCCGATATTTATTATAAATGAAATTTTAAAATTTCTATAAAATAAGTGATGCAAAGTATAAAAAATAGTATATTATACTCGTTTTATACGACATATTGTCACACTTGTTTCTTTGGAGCACTCATCGGTTCGCTCGTCGTACTCCAAACAACTCGTGTGACAATACATCGTCTTATAAACCTCGTATAGTAATATACTATTTATAAGTGCTAAATATAAATATGCACAATAGTAAATAAACAAATAAAAAATTTATAGCTAATTTTTGCACTCTCCACACTATTGCGCTAGTGGCAGCCTCAGCTTTTGCTACGTCCTAGTTATGGGGTTGTTTCCCAAAATCTTTTTGTAGGATAGTGTAAAATAATAAAACAGATTGAGTTCAAATTCAATTATATAATACAGTCACCGAAAGAAAAATGACAGTCTTATTTTTGCACTTTAAACGCTGATAAATAAATACTTAATCGTTTTGATAAGAAAATATAAGTATTGGGAGGTAATACAATGTTTATGAAAAAAGTCTGCATAACCATTTTTTGTTGCTAATTAAACATATTGTAACAATAAATAACACCCGCTTGAACGAAGACTATATGACATCGCATATTAAGTAAGGTATTTTAACACAAACAACTCATTATTAAATAAAATTTGGGCAATATTTACACATTTTAGGAATTTATAAACTCTTACAAGTGTTTTATTGTGCTATGAAATTAAATTGCGACCCGAAAACTATGCACGGACTTGGTCGTTACATGAAAATGGCCACAGTGTTCGAATATTGCTGGCGGTTTAGAAGTAGTTAAAAACAATAATAATTACGTTATGAAGGGTCATCAGTACGCTGCTGACCCTTACACAAAAAACCTGGTTCATGTCATTCACGAGCCACAAGCGCTCTAGACCAGCGATTCCCAACCTGGGCTACGTGTACCCCTGGGGTACCTGGAGGACCGATCGGGGGTACACTAAAATAATATAGTTAATGGCGAAAAACACCAAAATTTTACAAAGACTCTAATATTGTTGATGAATGTATATTGCTGAATAACACAAGTACTTATTTAATGTTAAATAAAATAATAATAATAATAATAATAAAGGCCTATAAATGGTATTGTCTAACTTAACATAACCTAAGAAAACTTAAAAAGTTTAAAAGGATGGGTGCGTGTATTGAAGGTAGGGGTACTCTTAAATAAAAAGTCTAATCAAGGGGTACGTGAGAGAATAAAGGTTGGGAACCGTTGCTCTAGACGACCGATTCCTTACCCTAACTGTTCTGCGCAAGCGTAACTTAAGCTTCGTATATAATAATTACATAGCACAAGCATAAGACGTGCATAAAGTTGAGTACAAAAGGTCCCTGTTCTAAAAATATGTATCTAATAAACATAACAAAGAAAGTCTTGTGATTCTTATGTTATACCTGTGCTATGTATCCATTCTAACTGAGGCTTTAAGCCTGGTTTATAATAGATGTTATGGAGCATAAGCATAAAAATTACACTACTGTCTTTGTTCTGTTTATTACAAACAGATGTTTTGAAGGGTCAAATCCATTGTTCAATGCACATGCGTTTTACCAGGCTTTACTTTTAACATTTCTTACACGGCGTCTCGCAGAAGATCGAATTTTGACAATTTCGCCACTAACTGTCCAAAAAAGGTTGAGGTAACAAGGACTCGTATTCAGAAGTACTGTATCTTGCCCAGTTTGCTCGCAAATAATCGAGTTGAAAGACTGTGGTTCGCTCGCAAGTCTTTCGACTTAATGAACACAGATAAGAGCACCATAATGTGTACAAATGAGTCGCTGCACACGCGTTCTCGCCAATAATTTCATACTTAGAGTCCTATTAAAACTGTTAAATACTTTTTACCAACCTTTTATCTATAATCATTTTATTTTTGCCGGCGAATGTATTTTAATTTATTTTATTATTAAGTTTTAAAATAGATTCCTGGAAATCAAATTTAATAAAGTAAATTAATATTCTCTGAAAATAATGAATAATTTTGTCCTGAACTCTTTATTTCAAAAAATCTGAAATGAAAATATTTGATAGCCAAAGGCAAGTTTATTAAATTCAAAGTGAGATTCTCTCATTTCTTATGTAAATATTTAGTTTATTAATAACTTCAACTTCTTTCTATGAATTTAAATGTTTCTTTTGCTTTAATGAATTTTCTTAGAGACATTTGTAATTCAAGTAATTAAATGAACAAGATGTGAAAAGAAATATAAAAATGAACCACTTGATCAGATTGTCAGCCTTTTATGTCCGATTGTTAAAGACCGAGTTAAATTTCCTTAACTCCAGTTTTATTTAATCTAGATTATAGTTTAATTGTTAAGATGTTTAACTCTAGCATAATTCCCGCCCTTACTTACGGAAGCCCTTTTTGTTTGCTTATAATAAATAAAGAAACACTGGCAGTTACTCAGAGAAAAATGGAAAGATACATACTCAGAGTACAACTCCGTGACAAAAAAACAAATATAGAAATTCTAAAACTGAAGTTAAAGATGTTACAGGCATCTGCAGATGAAATGGAGGTGGGCAGGACACCTTCACGTACAAATGACAACCAGTGGACGAAGAAACAACTTTATGGTCGGCAATACATCTGATCAGATCACGAGGACGGGAAAAGATAAGATGCATCATTAAAACAGTCGGTGCTCTCTGGCCCATGCTCGCTCAGCAATACGACGCAATGGAAGAACATGGAAGAGACCTTTGCCAGAGATTGGGATAGTTTTAGGCTAAATATTATTATTGTTTAATGCCCGATTTTACCACTGCTAAAGAAATGGTCTTTCAACAATTCAATAAAAATATATATATATATATACACCCCGGAGAATTTCTTTCTTCTGTTGAAATTAAATATACTTAATTTAGTCGGGATAAAGAAGATAGTGTCGTGAATAACCCACATTTATTTCATAAGGCCTATATTTCGCCAACAGTTCGTTAGCTTTATTCAAGGTATCTATAACAACAATGTGCAAATTAGTTAATGGAATTATAACAACAGTTAATCTTTACTCACTGAAATAATTAAGAGGAACACATAGATGTTATCAACAATATATATATATATATAAAATAGCACACTTGTTGTTTGCCCAATATCAGGAGAAGAATAAATAATTATAGTCTGTTTAATTGATTTAAGTGAAACTACATTTTGATATCTAGTAACTTTTAACGATTGAATAAGGGTTTTGACCATGGTTTAACAAAAACCTCATTCAATCGTTAAACAGTGCGGTCGTGATATCTTAATAAAATAAAATACTGTTTAGCGGAATAATATTCCACGAAAAATACGGTCCGACAATAATCTCTTCTAGAAAATTAATTAGTTTTTGAAATTATACTCCTTTAGGAGGTAAAAATTTAAAGTGGGAAACAGAATGCAACGAGTTTGATGGCGCGTTGACGCCGTTCGTACGGCGCTATCTGTCAGAAGAAAGTTAAAACCAAGCTGTCGTACGCAAGTGCACAGAATGGACAACGTCCTACAGCGTTCGAACGCCGTTGATACTGAATGTTCGTCAACTTCCAACTTTTGACGCCGTTGAACGTTGACGCAGAACACCTAACCTCAGTTTTTACTGAATGGTAAAGTGTTTGTATGTATAAATAACTTGCATACAACATAAATAACATCACACACAAGTCTTCATCATCCATTATACTTTTAATAAAAGAAAGCGCATGTATAAACACAGATATAGGTTGTCAAGTGACACTTGACGGCGTTAAAAATTATTGCATTGCGTGCAGGCGAAAATTCTCAACGGCGCTAACGCAACGCTGTCGCAAATGACGGCGCGCTGACGGCGTAGCGCGCTGTGCATTCTGTTCCAGGCTTAATGTGTAACGAAATTTGCGCGCGATGCATGTAACGAAAAGTAGACACCATGACGTTAGCCGTTGAAGAGAATTAATGTGTATTTACCCGCTAAGGTCATTCGTAAGAATCATTTGAGGTTTATTTTCCGTAAGTATAAATTCCCGTAAGTCTTCTCATATTAACAATGTAAATATTTTAAACTAAGTTTAATAATTTGAGCGTTATTTATACATATGTAATTTTTCTCTATTTTAGTTTTTGAGATGGAAAAGACTAATGCTGAAAAGTGATTACTTCATAATTACATTGATGCTGTTCTTCAAAGACATTTATCTCGTACTTCAGTTTAAATCACATAGTTACATATGTAGGTACCAACTTAATAACAAATATTATTTGTTTTGCTTAATTGAAGTATTATCAATCATTTTTACCATCTCTCTGCACTCCTTTTATCGTTCTACTTGTACAGATTTTTAGCATGTATGTAAACCTTTAGTATTACAATCACGCCAAAGAAGTATAACAACTTACTTGCGTACATGAGTACACACACCAACCTTTTTTATAAGTGGTATATTCTATATAAACTCAAAACAGGATTTATGAAAGAACTTTTAAATGTTCTGATCCTTATCATTGGCGCGACAGCCCAAGGTGACCATATTTTCAATCTATGTACATTTAAGTAATATGGTCAGTATTACGTCAATTTTGTAGCATACACGGAAAAGCACCGTTTATAGTGTGTTCCGAACGGCTAAGCAGAACCTGTATTTTATATAAATATTTTTTACACAAATTATTTGACATAAGCAGGATTGCTCTCACGTTCATACCCTTGCTTAGAGCTCAAATAGCGTGTACAAAAGATTTAATGCTTACGACTACAGGCTTGCCCATTTAAAAGTTCTTGAGTAGTACACTAACAAATCAGGAAACATTCTTCTTTAGTCGAAATCTTTTTTAGGTAGAGTATTCAAGATAATAATTATGAACCACAACAACTATATGTTTCAATATGTCTGTAAACGTAAAGTTGGTAACGCGGGTTGAAGCACGTTTTCCATTTGATTCACTGAATAGTGACGTTATTGAATGAATTACTTTATTCAGCGATGGTGAAATCGGATATAATTCGAGTTATACATTGATTGTGTTACTAAAGGCAATTTTCATAATAAGTTAACTATAGATTAGTGAACAATTTATCGTGAACTTGTTAGATTGTTAGGTATACTGGATTTGGCAGTTTGTGTTCTGAGAATTGTGAGGAATTGCTCATGGTAAATATAGGATCTAAACATAAAATAACTACATATTATATAATTCAGTTTGTGTGTAATACGGTACTAGAATTGGTGGTTACTTTCGAACCAATGTCCAAGCCGCAATAGTATTAAAGAAAGGAAATGTCCACTTCCATTTCCTTTGATACATACTCCGAAAACCAAATAGTGCCATCACCAAACAAGCTCTCGACTATATCAGAGCTAAAAGAAGAAAAGGTAGGCTAAAGCAATGTTTCTCAACCGAAAACGTACCACGGATCAGTAAAATATTTAATTTTCTATCGCGGACCACAAAAAATGAATGTACTATTAAACAAATTTGTTGTAGTTATATGTAGACTATAGTCAGTAATAAAAAATTGATGTGAAGTGTGAATTTTCACACATTTCAGGGTTTTGCAGGTATTTAATAACTGAATGATGATTATTTGGGATGCCAAAACAAATTTTATGTTAAAAGTATTTTTTTTACATAGCAAGGTTCATTAAGATTTTGAAAATTGCGCCTATGGCTTCTATTGGTTGCTTAAATCTTTAGCCTCGCCCTCTGATTTCGTATACACAAACAGAATTAAATTATAATTTCAACACTTCTCACTGGTTATTAAATTTACGCTTTTAAAAATTAAATGCAGCATTTACCAAAATATAACTAGAATTTTGACAAAATAATTTAAACAAAAGAAAACTGCAAAAAAATAAACAAAAAAATTAAAATTGACAGGATGCGAACTCTAGTTTGCAAGTTACCTGTTTGACAAATTAGAAAACCAATGACTAAACGCACATCGCTATGAGCGCTGACGTATCAACTTGGTTACATAGCGAATTAAATATTTAACATATTTTGGTTAAAAACACAAAAAATGCATTATTTTCCGAAAACATAATCTGATCAAAAATTCCTGTTGTACTATTCCGGTTCACACCAATATACATTACTTAGAATTACTACAGGGTGTGGGACAAAAATTTTTTTGCACAATTTTGACTAAAATCGCGTCAAAATAATTTATTTTGCAAAAATAAATTTTTGATCGTTAATTCACGTACTAAGGGCTTTCATTTGATACCCTACTCAGAATTTTAAAAAAATATTTTATTTTTCGTAGAGCACATATTTGTTTATATTTTTAGGGGGATATGTTTTTTAGATGTTTTAGTATTTTTCCTATGTGCGGGTCAAATAGTTATATAAGCATGCCAATTTTCAACTCTCTAGGTTTAGCCGTTTGGCTACAATTTTTACCGAACAGACAGACAGACAGACAGACAGACAGACAGACAGACAGACAGACAGACAGACAGACAGACAGACAGACAGACAGACAGACAGACAGACAGACAGACAGACAGACAGACAGACAGACAGACAGACAGACGACAAAATGACGGTATAAGGGTTGTTTGGTCATACCTACAAAACCCTAAAAATCATTGAGATATGAACAAAAACCCCAGAAAAGGAACAAAAGATAAAAAAAAAGAAATTAACAAAAAATCTCAAAAATAATCATTTATCAGTCATCCGCGGGCCACTAAAATTTTTCTAAAGACCAACAGTGATCCGCGAACCACTGGTTGAGAAACACTGGGCTAAGGGATAAGTGCAAGAAGAAAATGCATATAGAGCATAACAGCATAGGACTATCGTGGATGGAATCAAAGAAAGCTCCAAAAAATCGAGAAGATTGTAAGAACTTAATAAAGACCCCTTTGCGATGGAAGCAAATGTTTCCATCTAGATTTAATTTACTGTGATGGTGACAGCTCAAAACCATTCTGTTACAGTCAACGCTGGTGTAAAACATACAGGACTGGCAAGCCTCATATCTCAAAACAATGCCGCAGAATTGCCGTAAGGCGCCCTATGCTCCAAGTCCTGCAGGGATTGGAAAAATTTCGGAAACTGTTTTACCCTATGTAATGAGAGAAAAGAAAAGCTGTTCACGTATCACTCAGGGAAAGATTCGTCGGTCGTAGAAGAAGCAATAGCAAAATAATCTACGAGATTAGTTTGGGTATCCATCTCTAAATCTTTTCCGAGCTACTGAATCAAAATAGTATCCATGATAATTAGCAAGATGAAAAGGAGATGGCGTAGAAGAAGATTAAACAGAACTTTTTACATCTAATCAAAAGTTCTGAAAACTGTTAGTTTTGATAAAAAGGAGCTGTGATGCCTTACCAATCATCATCAGTGTAAGATCAAATTAGATGATTATAATTTTTATAAAAAGGCGGTATAACCAAGATCATCTTACCTTCGAAAGGAGATGACATAGAAGAATAAAATAAACTGAAGCTGTTTAGTTAAGTCCATTATTTGAGACTTTCTGTAGCTCCTTTGTCACTTTGATAAAGTCTTTGATAGAAGCAAAAGTCCAAAGCAAAATTACCCAGTCGTAAAGCGAACTATCTTAAATCGTTTTTCCGCTCCAGTCCGTTCTTATTTTCATATTTTATTTGCTTTTGTTGATATGTTCGTAATATATATTCTGAGAACATTGAACGGACATGAACCCTGGAAATCAGTGTATAAACTAGGAATGCTTAATGTTTTCATCGCACAGTTAATATGGCTGTCCCACTTGGAACTGTGCCACTTTAATGTTCATAATTAGAATTGCATATTTCTTAAAGTAGACAGCAAAGTTTTTAAACATGATATTCGATATATAAGGGTTGTTGCCAAAAGTTTAAGACATATATTTTACTTAAAGACCTAATTGTACAAGAAACATTTTTTGTATCCAAAATTGTAGTTATTTATTAGGAAATTGATTTGACTATTACTTTAGGTGCGTTCGGCGTAACTGTGCAGTGTTAACTCTGTGGCTGCAATTTTTGCCACGTGACCACTCCGCGTCAAAGACGAACACTTTGCTAAAACTGTGCAGTTATTATCGTTATTCTAACCTAATCTTTTTTATTAATAAATTATATGTGTGTGATAAAGTCTGTCTCCTGCTACTTGTTTTGTTCGTTATTATAAAAATAACTCATGAAGTTTTGGGATACTTATAAAGTAATATAAAAGAAATTTTATTTGATGAGGAAAACAATTCAGTTGAAGAACAAGAAAATATTTTGGCAAAAGAATATGTAGGGAGTACTGTTCCAAACATGACTACAAATCAATTTAAAGTACATTTTCGCTTGTATCCAGAAAATTTTGAGTGTATTTTGTAGAAAATGCACGCTTGTAAATTGAAACATTATCATAAAGGACAAGAACGAGTTCCTTTAGGGAAGGAATTAATATCATGATGTTTGTACTATTCATTTGGCAAATGCTGAAGGCCTAAACAATGATACCTTGATTGTTTTGACTCATTTTTTTTTTGTAAAAAAAATAATAACTTATATTTTTACCACGAAAAACACTATTGCTTACATTGCCGCACGCTCTAAACTTGGGGCGAGTGTGCAGCACAAACTGCACGATATTTACCGAACGATCTTCGTGCGGCACGGAGCAGACAAAAACCAAATATACTGGTCAAATAGACAGAATATACTACTAGTTATATTGGTCGTATTGGTCAAACAAGTAGAAATTTCAATATTTGATTGAAGGAACAGCCTTCAATTCTAATCTTGATATTTATCACTCTACATTTACTGATCATCTTAAATATTGTAAACATATTTCTAGCGGTCATTTTGTTAATACAGTGAATTTCTTTTATCCTGCAATATAGGTATTATCGTTACTATGGTAATCTGACAGCAATGTAAAATTGCGCTTCTTTTAATTTGCAAAATTTTTAATTTGCGATTTAAGCGTATCCTTTTTATTCAAAAAAATGTACACAAGTGAAGAAAAAATCATGCTTGTAACTTGGTACAATTCTCAGATGAGTTTGAGGGAAGTTTGAGGGAATGTTCAGTGCTACTTATCCGAATCGTCCTATACCGAATCCCTCTACAAGCTCGAGGCTTTTTACCAAATTTAAACGCCATCGATGTCTCAATTAGAATCGTACAAGAAGGAAACGAACATCAACTATACTGACTGAAGAAAATAAATTAGAAATTGCTTTAAAAGTTGAAAGTAATAACTGTACATCTACTAAATTAATCACTCAAATCGTATCTATGAGTAAATCTGTATATAGAGCTCTTAAAAGTGAAAAATACCGGTCTTATAAATTTCAAAATCATCAAGAACTTTTAGACAGAGATGTGGCAATACGGATGGACTTTTGCTTTAATATTTTCGAAAAAATTAATACCAATCCTATTATGCTCCAAAGTATTTTATTTACCGACGAAGCAACTTTTAATTTAAATGGTGAGGTGCACCGCCAAAATTTTAGGTATTGGAGTCGAGAAAATTTACATTTATTTAATGCTTCACGTATGCAAAGGCCGCAAATATTAAATGTGTAGGCAGGCACAATAGGAAAACACATAATAATAATAATAATATATTTATTTTTCGTAATAGGACCTTTTTTCATTGATGGTAACCTCAGTGCGGATAAATAGTTGACCTTATTACAAAATCACATAGTTCTTACATTAAATAATTTAAATTTTGCTGGTAAAATATGGTACCAGCAAGATGGAACTCAAGTGCACTATTCTAAACGAGTAAGGGACTACTTGGACAAGGAGTTTCCCAACAGTTGGATTGGGAGAGGAAGGACGATAAATTAGCCAGTACGATCTCCGGATTTATCACCAAAAGATTTTTTTATTGGGGATATCTTAAAGCAAAAGTATATGATGGAGAGGTAAGGAGCATCATGGACACACAAAATAGAATCATGCAAGCATCAAACACGATCCCGCAAGAGCAAATAATCAATGTTTTAAATAATTTTTATGGCCGCCTTACTTTTCGTTTACAAGTTAATGGTGGTATTTTTAAAAATTTAATTTAGGTGTTTTTTTGTTATTTTTATATTTAATAATTGTATTTTCAATGTATTTTCAATAAATTTTTTTTTAGCCTTTTCAATTAATGTTTATCCCTATGTTGCAAAATAAATGGAACACAACTTTAAATTGCTGTCAAAATAATTTGTCGTTACTTGCAAGATAAAAGTAATTCACTGTAAAAATTGTTTAAAACTATTACACTATGTAAACAAGGGTTATAAACTAAATCGGTTTGAATCTCTTGAAATTTTCAAACATCAGAGGCATCGCGCAGCAGTCCTCAATGAACAATTTTGGTTTATTTCCCAATTTTACAGGTATTTGTTAGTTAGGTTTTTCGGTATTGCTATTATATAAGGGCTGTATATTAAATATGCTGCATTGATTACTTTATCTGAATCATTTGATAATTCCATTGACTGGCGAAACTAAAGACGTGTTATTATTAAATAATAAAGTGATATTTTGCATAGAAATTTACTGTTTTATTTATGTTATTTATATTTAGGGTTTGTAATGCCTGGTTTACGAAATTCTCTAGGCTGTTGATTTGAATTTGAGAATTCAACCAGTAATAATCAATCGCTAATATTGACCAAAATATTTGTTTGCCTGTGCAAGCAAACATGAAATTCCATTGTAGAGAATGGAATTGTGGCAATATACAGATATTAGTTCCATGAGGATAGAAATATTAGAACTAACAAATAACAATTCGCATCATGCATATTATATATAATAAACATAAAAACCAGCGGGGATTAGCGCGATAGTGCACACAACTGGCCGCATGCGCGAATTTAAGATACTGTGTCTAAACCAAAGTAGTGCAGGTGTGTTTATTGACCTAACAAAGGCATTTGACTGTGTTCATCACAAAATACTTATATCGAAACTACAGTACTATGGCATCCGAGGACCAGCGTTACAGTTTTAAAATCCTACTTAGCCCAGCGATATCAAGTTGTATATCAGACAAGACCATCAAGCACAAAAAAGAAGCAGTGTCTCGGGGTGCCTCAAGACTCTATTCTCGGCCCATTGTTCTTTCTGATATACATAAACGATCTTCCAGTCAATGTACCTTCGAAATCTGAAATCTGAAATCTGAATAATATTATATAATTAATAAATCTGTACATCTTTAAACTCAGTTTTATATTTAATATGTACAAGATATAGAAATGAAAATTAATAATTTTGATCTAAATAAAAATAGAAAAACTTAATAAAATCTTAGAATATGTATATTTAAGCGTTTGTTTTGGAACCCTTAAGAGCTGATGCCCTGGGTCTGTGCCCCTGTCGCCCCTGACTTTCACCGCCGCTGGGCTCCATACTAGCTCAGGATCTGATAGGATTTCCGGAGTGAATGCTCACGTGCTGCTTAAGTCGGTGGTAGAGAAGAGAGGTTAAACCTGATTTTGTAGGCTAATTTATATATTTTTTTAAATTTTGCAATGAAACGGAGATATTTTCAAAAAAACATATTCTTGTAAGTTTCTCGATTTTTTTTTTTTAAGTTCCAGCAAAAACCTCGAACACAGCACCTCATGACCTATAAACAGAGCCGCAGTAACGTAAACTTGCGCTAGGGGCAGAGCCGTGTTTTGGCGCCCTTGGTACATAAAAATAAGGTTCCTACCTCTCAAAATTTAAATGATGAGCAAAAAAAAAGGACTTCACTTCTCAAAATCCAAGTGACGAGCAAAAAAAAAACAAAAGGTCCTCATCTTACCTCCGCTTAACAAGCCCGTCAGCGCCCTTTTCCTTAGTGAGCTAGGGGCCGTCGCCCCCCTCCCCCTACTACGGCTCTGCCTATAAATTGTACCAATTTCAAAAACTTCTGCAAAACTTTCTTTCGAAAACTGTGCATTCCCTAGATTATTATTTTTAGAGAAATTATATTGGAAAATAATTGATATATAGACAGAAATATATTGTGTTAAAGAATTCTGCTCGTAAATATGCACTAAACATAGATAAATACAGTGAAAAGTTCACTGTTGTTTAAAGTTCTTATTTTGAGTTAAACTGGAGTAAATTTTTTTAAAGTGTACTAAATAACAATTGTGAAATTCCTCCTTTTCGCGTGAAGTGAAGCGTTCGGTACCTGCAGGTTTGCAGTCGGGTTCAAAGGGTGTTTCTTCCCTCTGAGCGGCTCGACAAGCACTCTTTGTCAGTAATCAACAACCACTTCAGGGATGTACAAAATATGAACATTCAATAAAGATAAAATCGCTATTTCGTTTCACATTGCCGCAACCACGGTTCAACCTTAGAAATTCTACTTTTTTAAAAGAAATTTATGCAGTATTCCTCTACTTATTTGATGCTTTAGTTTCAATTATTTGGGAATTTTAGCTCAGTCAACACCATCTGACAATCAACTATAATTTTTAGGAAAACGATAAAGTGTACTTTTAACATGAATGTTAAAAATATCAATACAATTAGTTGAAGGCACTCGTTAAAACATTTTGGAAAAGGAAAGCATAAAAAGCAGGGATGGGGAGTTGGAGTCGGAGTCGGGAGTCGAAGAGTCAAAGCTTTTTAAAGGAGTCGGAGTCGGGAGTCGGAAAAAGTTATCGACTCCGGACTCTTTAATTCAATTTTTATCAAGGATGAGAACAAACCGAAAACGAAAGCAAAATAAACATAGTACCAGAATTTTTTAAAGCACGGTAATAGGAACGACATTTTGTTCTCTGTTCAAGAACAACAATTAAATTAAAAATATTCAATACCGGTCTTTCCCGGTTTCCTTCATGCTTCCCAGTTTAAAATTTGATTAAAACTGCTCGTATTAACAGACTAATACGATGCAGTAAAGATGTTTGTTTTTACTCATATCTATTTTATCTTTTTCTGTATACTAATGTTTATTATGTTTCAGCGGAACTAAACTGGATTTTTAGTTTCTCAAGTTAAAAAGAGCTTCGTGATTATTTCACGTTGGCAGCCAAAATCTAAATGTCAAAAGTAAAAAGTGACATAAAAAATAAAGTACATAAAATACCATAAAAATTTATGAAAACTAATATATTAGAAAATTTGTGTTAAATCTGACACAAAAAGTCAATATGAAATGAAAATTATTTATAAAAACAGCTCACCCCAACCCAAGATATTTAATGTAAGCATAGTCTGTTTATTTAGTTTCAGCGGAACTAAATATTGAAATTTACTAACTTTTAATGATTGAATGAGGCTTCTTGTAATTTTTTTAACAAAAGCCCACTTCGATCGTTAAAAAGTGAGCTTAAGAAAATTTAAAATACGTTTAATCCCGCTTAAACGTTTGGAAAAGTCGGAGTCGCAGTCGGAGTCGATATTTTTCTTCCTACTCCCCATCCCTGATAAAATCACTTGGTTATTGTTAAGAAAGTTAAAGTTATTTTGCTGAGCAACTGTAAAATCTACAAAGGAGTCTAGTCAACAATTATGAACATTAAGTTAATATAGGAACTTTTATTGTAACTATAGTAAGACAGGTATCATTTAAGAAATTATATACCAATGGTTATTTAATTTATTAATTTAATTTAATTCAGAGAACGATCAGGACAAATCGAAGGTAATGAAATTCAGATATTATATAAATTCAATCCATATTTTTCACAGTTTGAATTTGTATTACAAAATAAATCTATTTTATTTATAAATCTACAGTTAGTTTAAACACAAAAAAACAAACAATGTCAAATTATGTATTTGTAATATCTGTGCTGTAAAACCAGTTTACAATGATTTTTAAATGTTTTTGATTTGTTATAGGCTTTCCCCTCAATTCAGAAGCGTAAATTGTATGATATTCTGAAAAGCTTTAATATACCTACCAAATTAGTGGAATTAATAAAAATGACGCACACAGATACAAAAGGTAAAGTGACAACAGGGGGAAAACTTCGAAATCAGAAGAGGGCTTAGACAAGGGGACCCGGTGGCTCCAATGCTATTTAACCTAGCTCTGGAGTGGGTGGAAAAAGCCACATACACACCAAAGGAACTATTTACCTTCTGAAACATCAGTGCTTAGCTTATGCTGATGACATAGCCATATTTGCTAGAAGAAACGAAGAACTAAGAAATATTGAGACCAATTCTGTAACTCTGTTACTATGATAATAGTAACTAAATTCGTCTCTATGAGCAAGGTCAGTTACTATCATGAATGAAAGCCATTATACTTTTTATAACATTTTATGTTGTAGTAACGTTATTACACAGTAACTTTTTACAGAATTGATCTGATTATAAAAAATTTAGAAAAGACAAGTGAAGTGGGATTAAAAATTAACGTAGCAAAGACTAAGTACATGTTTATTAAAGAAGGTCAAAGTGAACCGGAAGGAGGCTTCAGTGTAAGGACAGATACAGGAAGGCTTTATGAGTTTGAGCGGTAGACAGTTTTGTGTACTTAGGTGTGAAAATATCAAACGTAAACAATGAAGACCTGGAAATCAGATCTAGATTAGCGAAAGGTAGTAAATGTGTTCCTTATATAAATTTATCAAATCGAACAAAGTGTAAAGATCGGCTAAACTTAGGGTATATAAGTCAGTTATTAATAATAATAATAATAATACATTTATTGACCACATTACATAAAATATGTTTACAGTCAGTCTAAGTTACATAATAAAATAATATAAATTAAAAATGAACATTATTAAAGTCATCAATTTCATAAATGGCATTTGTCAATAAATATTCTTTAAGTTTATTTGAAAATGTCTTGATTGGTAGGGATCTTATTTCCTCAGGTATTATATTGAAAAATTTAATGGCGTAGTAGTTTGCGCTATTTCTTGATTTTTGAAGACGAAGGAAATTACTACGTATATTATTTTTTTGCCGTGTATCATGCCCGTGGTTGGAAGAAGGGAAGTTACATAAGTTCCTGTGCATGAACATTAGGCATTGGTAGATAAATAAGGCAGGTAAATTAATTATTTTTAATTTCAAGAAGATCTCACGACAGTCAGCTCTAAAAGGAGCACCAGCTATGACCCTAACAACTTTGCGTTGAAGAGCAAAAATTCTATGGGCTGCTGGTGAGTGAATATTAGGCCAACAGTTCTGTATGGAAATGAGTCGTAGACTTTAAATAACGAAACTCAAAAGCGATTAGAAGTGTGAAAAAGGAACGTTTTAAGAAAAATCTATGGTGGAAAGAAAATGGGAGTACTGTTTTTTCGCAGAACAAATAAAAAAGTTATGAAACTAAGGGGAGCCAGATATAGTGAGTGTAGTTAAAGGGCCAGAATGAGATGGTTAGGGCATGTGTCGAGACTTTCTGAAGATAGAGTGGTAAAGACAATGTTAAGGAGCGGAGTAGTAGCAAAAAAGAGAAGGGGCCGGCCGAAAGGAAGGTGGATGGATGCGGTGCGAAAGGACCTGGAACAGATAGGCGTTAGTAAGAGGAAGAAAAAGACGAAAATTAGGCAACAGTGGAGGACAATTGTGCTGAACTATTATTATTATTTATAGGCGATTCCAGAGGTTTCCAATCTATGCTACGCGTATCAGTATCGGTACGCGAGTTATCGGCTACCGTTACTCGGCGAGTTTGCCAGAAAAGAAAGAAACACAAGTACAATATAGTACAAGGCACAAATATGGTACTGGTACGTGGCACATTAAAAATTAAACCTACCGGTACGGCACATTAGGTAGTTTGAGAAGCATTGGGCTATTCCAATTGTTTAAGTGGAACTAACTGAAATTAAAATGTTTGTCAGTTGTCATGAGCTCTCCTTTTAAGGTTTGAAGGTGGCTTTTGCTAAAAAAAAAGATCTAAAACCGTACTTAAACGGTAAAAGTTACTAGAATTTAAAATCTAGTTCGGCTTAAACCAAAGAAACCGTCCGAAAATATGGTACACATTAAAAAAAATCAGCTGTGGCCACCACAGGACCGACTGCCATCACAATTTAAAGTCTTTTAAATATATGCATGCGATTCGGAGGGTCCTAAAGGGCTCAAACGGTCATGTGATCTTGTAATAAAAAAATATGATTTTACGCGTTTTCATACAGCATGCCTATAATTAAAAGACTTTAAATTTGTTATAACTTTCTTTTGACAAAAGGGCAAGCAATATTAAATCAGAGAAAAACACAAAAATTTTGTGCAAGTGGAATGCAATTTTCCCTATGACCGGAAAGCGTGCAGGGGTATAGTACCATCCCTTTTTTGTTGTCACAGGGTAAATATTCTCTCCTCCAAAAGGCATGCTGTATGAAATCGGAGACCAAAAATGTCATGAGCTCCCGGTCTATACGCTATTGCTTTTATAGCAACTTTTGTTAAATAAATGTTTTCGAAATATTTTTCTGTTGTTAGGTATTCGATAACATCTTAAAATCGACACGAGTAAACTCCCATTTCTAGTCAACCGATTTTTACTAAAAGTTGATCAACTCGTGCCATTGATGTCAAAAGCTTAAATATGAAGTTTCATGGAATTCCTTTGAGTCGAATTTGCTCTGCACGTGTACACAGACAGACAAAGAGACAGACGGACGGACGGACGGACAGACAGACAGACTGACAGACCGACAGACATCATGCTAAAAATATTCAAAACGTTATGTAGGGATCTAAATTCGTGCAGATCCATCGAAATCTCGAAATGTCAAAATCGATATGATCACAATATCTCTCTCATATATATTGGCGGTCGGTAAAAATGTGAGATTAATGAAAGTAATATTAACTTGACCTTTTTGTTTTTATTTTTAAATAAAAGGTTGATAGGCAACTAATAAACAAATGGCGCACAAATAGTTTTGTATAAGTCAAAAAAAATTCACAGAAAAATGGCGAATTTTGATCAAAATTGTATTGGATTGTAAGGAAGAAGTTCCAAATCGACTTAAATCACAACTGCCCAATATTCCAGATTTAAATGTATTGGATCTTGGCTTCAATTCTATATAATCATTACAACATACAGCTTCACCGCATACATTCGACGAACTGATTGAATGCGTGGAAAACTCATTTAATGCAATAAATGAATTATTTTGCTTTATAATTCAATTGTAAGACCTCATCTAGAGTATGCTACTTCTATTTGGAATCCTCAATTACAGGAATTCAAAATACAATAAACGAAAGGAAGTATAAAAAAAAAAAATGTTAAACTTCCTTTGCTATAAATTTAATATTCAGCTGAACTGTTATTCAGATAAACTGGAATTTTTCTACTTAAAATCATTAGAACAAAGAGGAACTAAATTTGATATCCTGCTATTGTTCAAAATCTTCAATAATATGATTGACACACAGACCTTCGTACATGAATTTACTTTTCTTATTCCAAACAAGTCTACACGATCTCAAAATTTTAACAAACTAAAAAAATATTGTAATGAGATACTTTATAATTAATGTACTTTGTTTATGTACACAATCTGTAATTTATACTTTTTGTGAGTTATTGTTCACTATTTAATTGTATTCCGTGGAAGCTACTTGTGGGCAACCGTTAGCTTCCCCAATGTATATAACAAATAAATAAAAATAAACATGCAAATTCTTGATATCGTTTTCTAATATAGCAAACTTGTCTACAAACAAGCATTTTAGCAAAAGAAGGAAATTCCTATAAGATTCCGCACATTAATAAGGCAAAACTTCATCGTAAAGGACGATTACAAACAACATTATCATATTCCATACAAGATGTGGAGACAGCCACGTCCTTGTTAAATTAAAACTTTTTGAATTATTCTTCGTATTACTAGATGTTTGTAATTATTTCATAAATAAAATCATTCCAATTAATTAAAATTGTAAATGTATATCATATTTTCGGACAAGAAAAAAATCTAAATGTGTACCTTATTTTCGGAAGGAGGGAGTATTCCTTAATTGAAAATTAATTTTTAAATGTTTATTAAATGATATCCAAGTCCATTCAATTTACTTGGCCTTTTTTTGCTCCAACTACTCAATTCTAATATTTATTTAAATTTCATTGTAAGTTTGATATAATAATGAAGTTGAAATGTGATTTCATGAGTTACTCTTTGACATTTACACTAAACAGTACTTAACGTGTATCAAAGGAGGTTGTTTATATAAATACATACAGTATTAATCGCTGCTTCTCAATATTATTCAGAGAGGGTGAATGTAGCAACTCAAGGCTGATTCAAAAGCTGTTCGTGTTTCAATTGCATATAACAGAATGAATTAAACAGAAAACAACATCTTGAAAATAAATTGTGTGGTAGTTCATAGAGCAAACAGGTATAAGGAAAGCAATTAAAAGGACATAATAGAAGTTGATTGGTCATACTTTTAGATGAGATCCAGATAATATTGATAAGAGTTAAAACGTTTTGTTGTGTTTTACAGAATATTTTATTTGACTGTAGTTTCGAACCTCGCTATTATTAAAATTATAGTGTTAAAATTATACTTCTGCAGAATGATTCAAGAGGAATCTTTCAAAATTATAATACAATCCTTGAACAATTTTAAATAGAAAACGTTGATATAATGTTTTCTATTTAAAATTGTCGGTTCGGCAAAAATAAAAAGTTATAGTATGTTAAAGAAAAGAAATCAGCTGTGGCCACCATATAACCAACCGTCACCACAAAATACCTAAACAAAATACATTTTAACAAATAAATTTTTATCTAAAAAGATAATAATGTGTTATATTATGTTGACAATTTCACGATATAAAATTTTAAAATTTACAAATGCAAAAATTTACTTCTCATCTATTAAGTATTTTGTTTTTTTAAGTATTTTTACAAATATAATCCTGTTTATATGTTTACGTTATGGTTAATGATTTATTTTTGGTAAGTTGTAGATTACCTGTTCAAATATATTAATTTTCTAATAATATATTTTTGATTTCAGATTTTTAGTTTTTCTATTACTAAAAATTTGATCCCTTGATTAATATTATGAAAATTATACCATTATTTTTTTACTACTTTACTTGAAATATTTTGTTTTTGACAGTTCAATAGTTCAATTTGTCATCAGCAAATAAACATACAAGGATTAATCTAGTAAGTTTCACAGCTTTTAAATTACGGCATAGGTACAATAAAATCATATAAAATAAATAGAAGAAAAATCTCCCAAAAATATGAAAAGTTGCAAAAATTATTAAGTCGTATCAAAAAATATCACAAATATAAGTAGTCTTCTAAAGTTTTCAGTACTCAATTAAATTAAAGATTAGAGAGACATGGATCATAGAATGGACCAATACCGACGCAAACAACAAACTAAGGGGAGTCAAGGAAACTACTCAAAAATGGACCCACTGCAGAGGAAGACAATAGCAAGTTGTCTAAATAAGACTGAGAATATGACACACAGCCCTAACACGATATAGAATCAGCGGCGGTGAAATGCAGGGGCGACAGGGGCACAGGCCCAGGACGCCAGCTCTTTGGGGCGCCAAAACAAACGCTTAAATATACATATTCTAAGTCTTTATAGTTTATTTTTTTATTTTTATGTAGATCAAAATTATAAATTTTCAATTGTCTATCAATCTTGTACATATTAAGTACAATTGAGTTTAAAGATGTAGACATTTATTGATTATACAATAATATTGTCTTCTTTTGGACTGTCTCAACTTTTTTACACATCTGAAAACTGATTTTGATGGCACATTTAGATATACAATGGCACCTTGACTTACAAACTTAATTTGTTCCTGATCCCGGTTCGTATCTTAAAAAGTATGCATCTAGAAACCCAATTTTCCATTATATCTTATGGAAAATCAATAATCCGTTCCCAGATTAAAATATCACAAATAAAATCAAAAAAATTATAATATATATATATATATATAAATTACATGACCAATTCCAGCTGACACTACACAAAATACATTCACACACAGAAACACAACACTCAAATGTAATACAAGATACACTAACAGATAAACACTTTTACACAGTATAAAATATGTCATATCATTGAACTCAGTTAGTCAGTTATTCTCTTAGTCAGATATGTGTCAGTTGTCAGTCACTAGTTAATTTCACATGAAATATCAGTTAAATTGTATTGTACTCTAAATAAATTGTTTCTAAAAACTGATTCAACGATTGAAGTTATATTTCTTATATATATCTATATATATATATATATAGATATAAAATGTTCTTCTATATATATATATAAGAAATATTGAAGTGTGAATTTTACACATTTCAGGGTTTTGCAGGTATTTAGTAAGTGAATGATGATTATTTGGGATGCCAAAACAAATTTTATATTAAAATATTGTTTTTTGTTAATTGTAATTCGAAATAATTTTTTTTTTTTTATATAGCAAGCTTCATTAAGAATTTTAAAAATTGCGCTTATGGCTTCCATTGGTTGTTATAAGTTCCGCCCCTCTGGTTTCGTGTACATTGAAACAGAATTAAATTATAATTTAAACAATTTCCACTGGTTATTAAATTTACGCTTTTAAAAATTAAATGCAACATTTGCCAAAATATAACTAGAATTTTGAAAAAATAATTTAAACAATATAAAAATTAAAAAAAAAAAAAACACAAAAAATAATATTATCTCTTCTCGCAGGGTTCGATCCCTTTTGTTACACAGATATAACTTGTGTACATTATTAGCAAAAAATCACAAAAAATGCGTTTTTTTCCAAAAACGTAATCTGATCAAAAATTCCTGTTGTAATATTCCGGTTCACACCAATCTACATTACTTAGAATTTTTTCAGATTTTTAGTTTAAACCATCTGGGCTACAGGGTGTGGGACAAAAATTTCTTTGCACAATTTTGCCAACAATCGCTTCAAAATAATTTATTTTGCAAAAATAAAAATTTGATCGTTAATCCACGAGCTTTCATTTGATACCCTACACAGAATTTAAAAAAACAAAAAAATTTTTCGATGAGCACATATTTGTTTATATTTTTAGGGGATGTTTTTTAGAATTTTTAGTATTTTTCCTATGTGCGGGTCAAAGAGTTGTATAAGCATGCCAAATTTCAACTCTCTAGGTTTAGCCGTTTGGCTACAATTTTTACCGAACAGACAGACAGATAGACGACAAAATGACTGAATAAGGGTTTTTTGGTCATACCTACAAAGCCCTAAAAATGAAATGAACACTGACAGAACTGTACCTACATTACTTTTCACCCACGTCACATTCATTCACTCATTCATTTCAGTGGTTGAAACTCAAATCATCGAATTAGTAGAAGGAATTAGAAAGAGAATATTGTCGCAATAAAACGCGTCTTCTGATTAAACTGAAACCAGAACTAGCACAATAAAACGAACCTATTAAAACAGAGCGATATCTTTTTATTAACTCATAATTTATATCTTAACGAATTACGTTGCTTCAGTTTGATAATCTTTTCGGTTGAACCATATCCTACTTTTAACCATCATCGGTCATTTAAATACTCGCATAGCATATCTGGGTATTCATGTCACAATGATGATCATGGTTGTAATTCTCTGGAATGAAGTATCCTAACAAAACATAAATCTACGTCATTCTAGATATCTACACCCATAACTTTTATTATTTTTTTCCATTTAATTCAGGAAGCTATAAATTCTTTCATCCTTTCCTTCTAATTTCCAAATGGCATCTTATTTCCTTTAAATTGTCTTTAAATTTAAATCTTTAGATACTTAAATCTGGTATCGTCTATGATTTATTTTTACGGTTCAGTTTGATGGCATATTCTAAATCAGTTTTTTTTTTTTCAATTGCCACCTTGGCCTACGGTCTGTTAGACGGTGAGTGTTGTGCCGATTCAGGAAATTGAATTTTAATGGATTTTCACTGCGTGTTCTTACTGTCAAACCAATGTAGCTTTTTCTAACATTTTTCTCCGGGAAAAGCTCTTAGTAAGAATGTTATATAGGAGAAGTTTTGTTAAATATCTTCGTTGATGAATGCCGTGTATAAAATGGTTTGGCACTTTTCACGAAAATATATTTATTTTCCATAAGTAGATTTTATTCAAAAATATCAAAGAAAACAAGAAACTACCTCGGTATGTGGGGATGAAAGGTAGGTTAAACCAGTAGTTCTTAATCGGTATTCCACACAAAATATATACATGGCTTTGTAGGTATTTAAGTGATGTATTTCATCAAATTGGTATCTAATTGAGGACATGGATGGACAACATTTTTTTGCAGAGTTTTGTTAAAAACTTTGTTAAAATAAAGAAATTAAAAATACTTTATGTTTCCTTATCTACGTCTCAGAGCTTTTTTGATACCACACAATAAATTTTAGAAAAATAAAAAATTTTAATAATAAATTCGATATTTTTCGAAAAATTAATGATCAACTACCCTGGTTCCATTAATGTTCATTAACGAGAATTTTGGAAGTTACTGACAACCCCTTTGAAATAGTTTGACTCTTCTGACAACCCCTCTGAAATAGGGTGGCGGACAAAAGATTTTTCCCACGTTTTTGTCGAAATACTCCTTTACATATATATGATAAATTAGTTTATCCAAGCGTTAAGAGGTTACATTTCAAATCCCATTCAATGCTTGTATCCCGCGATGTTTGTTTTTGAACTCTCAATATTTTTTCTATATGTGAGTCAAGAGTATACATGCATTTTCAACTTTCTAGGTCCAGCAGTTTGGCCAAAGTTTCTACCGTACACACACACAGGCAGGCAGGCAGACAGGCACACTTGCAGGCAGATAAGCAGACAGACAGACAGACAGACAGACAGACAGCAGACAGACAGACAGACAGACAGACAGCAGACAGACACTTGATTGACGTTACAAGGGTTATTTGGTCATACCTACAAAACCCTAAAAATGTGCTATATACTTGTGAATAGAAGTGTGCATCTACATGATTCGGTCGAAATATTTCGCGAACCGGAAGGAATTTTCTGCGGACCGGCACCGCAGAACACGAATTGAAGAACACTGGTCTAAATCATAATTATTGGTAAACGGCTGAGAAACTATTGCGGTGCAGCGGCCAAGACAATAAATATTGATCGCCCGGTATTAGTATGCAACACAATCTCTGTGCATATATTCCCAATACAAAGATGAAATGCAAGTTGTCTAAGTGAAAGACGTAGACTTTCGAAATGCAATTTAACAACTCCATACGTGTAATTTGCATTCGTGTGTCTCTGTCTGTAACTTTGTTCAGGGAGTGATTGATTGAAGTATAAAATATGTTTAGGATAACATTTGGGATTTGCGGATTCGTATTTGCAGATAAGATTTTATTTATAGGATATTTTATATTGACACGTTCGATATGTATTTATTGTAAGGTAGGTGTATTTTATATGACAGTATTTTATGAGACTATTATTTATTTTTACTACTCTAAAATAAAGAATATACTTAAATTGTTTTCTATGATTGATTAAGTGACATTTTGACGAAAATAATATTTAAAGTTATAAGAATTGTATATTCTAGCTTTGGAAAAAAATTTGTTTCATCTTAATATTTTCTAACAAGATTGGGATCAGCAAATTGCGCAGCAAAGTGATATCATGAGGCCCACCAGTATGAAAAATTTTCTTATCCACTCCATTTCTTTTTAGAGCTTTTGCGTTAATGAAGAGATTTACAGATTTTGAGGTTCTGAACTATTTTTCCTAACCATTTTGACACCACGGACCCCCTATGAAGTATTTTGAAGTTTACGAACCCCTATCCAAGGGTCATTTTTGGGTATTTTTTATTTATATACTTGGACCTCTTTTCCTCGTCCTTGAGAGATATACTTCTCAGCTGGGCTTGAGAATTCGATCACAAGCATCTGTTTGGTCTCGATATTCAGGAGGGTTATGTCCGGCTTAGGGGTTGTCAGTAACCTCAAGGTGGGGAAGGAGTTATTCCTATAAATGCGGAACGTAATATCAGAAGAAACGTATGGTATAACCGATATTTGGTCAATACCATAGCCATGTCTAAGATGGTATTAGAGCACGCGGAGACCAGCATTATGTCGAGATACATAGCTCGACACTGAAAGAGATGGACAGGCAGAAAGAATGTGCATAATGGTTTCAGAATGGTGGTGCCACCTGGCACAATTTATTATTATTATTATATTTCTATATAAATGATACAAACCACACTGGGACACACTGGTCTAGAACACAAACTGCCCTAAAATCATTTTGTTTTTATAATTTTTTTTTTATTTATTTAATTTTTTGAGAGTCGGTTGTAAAGTTAAGCTGCACACCACTCCCTATACATAACTGAAATAGATTTCGGTTAATTTTGTTCTTGCAATATGGAGATTCAGGGGTCTTTTAGATAGTTCAGATAATTCTTTATCATGCTGTAGAATGACAATCTGCAATGGTAAACCATCTCCATTCTGTTGTCCATCTTCTTAAATATTCATTCATAATTTTATAAACGTACAACAGATTTTGTATAAATTATTCTGTAGTAAATTGCTATTCCATCCGTATACGTATTCAAACGATTTTAAATAAATATTGTTTCGCGGTTCAAACAAAACTTTAAACACAAAGGAATTTTTTTTTTAAATGAATTCAAGTTAAAGTTGACCGCTTTGAAGTTCTATCATCTGTGAACAACTAACTTCCTATGAGATACACTGTAATTTATATATTACTTTGTATTTTCATTGGAATGTGATGTGGATACAAGTCGAATATCAAAGAACAATATTTTTTTGTTTAAATTATGTAGGTTAGAAGACTATAGGAGTATATAAAAAAAATAAATTGTATAGTTTGAACATCTCGTTTGAAATTCCGAAAATAGAAAGGCTCTGAGAAGCAAAGTATTTTGAAAAATACTCTGCTTAACATACTTGTAATACTACAGTAAAAGTTTGAAATTCCGGACTGGTCAGAGCCAGGGGCATCGAGAGACGAATTGCCCGGACAAATTACCAGGACCCTCTTAGACAGCAGGGTCCAAAGCTGGATTCTCATTTTTAACAAGTCACTATCCAATTATATTATTTGTGATGTTGTTGCATAATTTTTTTTAGTTTTGTGTACTCATGGCCCAGTATCACACAAGAACTGAGAGGTAGACGATTACAGTGGATAGGATACGTGATGAATATGAGGGAGGACAGAATGGTTAGGAAGATATGGGAAGGAATATTGAATATCCGTCAACAAGTGAGAGATCAGCTAACCAATACTTGTTAAATGTTATGGTACACAGGGCACATTGAAAGACCTGACATTGAACAGATCAAGCTGGAGGAGTTATGTGAATGAGCCCAAAAGTCAACCCGACTGGCAGTGCCAAAAGAAGAATATTTTCTTTAATTTCTTTGTGGAGGTGAAGAATCCCCTCTATGTGAGACGTGGAACACAGAATTGTTTGTGTTCAACTTTTTAACTGAGTGTGTACAGTTCGAGGATGTCAGGGAGAGGTTAGGTCTGTGCTATGACCTGTCAGTTGCTTCAGGTGACGACAGAGTATCCATGGATAGGCTGATACTCTCCTGAAAGAATCGAACTTACTGTTTTATTTGTGAAGTCTTGCACCTTATTTTAATGTGTTTTATTATTAAGCCTTTTATAGCCTTTTATCATCACCCCGTGTCTGTTTAATTTTCGAACAGATTTTTAGTTTATTTATTTGTATTTGTCCGTGCAAGATTTCTTTTATTGAGTATGCGTGTTTTTATTGATTTTATCTATTTATTTATTTATTGCTTAATGTATTGTTTTTAATATGTAGTCATTTATATGGGCTGCGTTAGGAGCAATAGCCTTTGTTCATTTATTCTAACTCATTTATTTGTCGGTAACTGTAATATTTAATAATAATTGTAGTACAATAATAAGTTTATAAATCTCGGCCGTAGACCCGATTTCACCGCATACTTTATTTATGTATTTAGCTGTCACCAGTTATCAGTATTTTGAGCCCCTTTGTGGCGTTTCTATATGTAGATTCTGATTGGACAATACGTCACATAAAGATATTATATATTATATTACAGAAATAATATAAAACAATTTCCATCTACACGCAAATTTTTATCTGTTGCCGGGCCCGTAATTATTGTTGGCTGGGGTGTGGAGCGGAAATGTTGATGTACCAACTATGATGTACCGAGATCGGGCCCGTTTTCGGCAACTCTGGTTAGGGACAGGATCATTACTTTAGTTTGGGATTCATAATCAGTTTTTCAACTAGTCGTTGTTAGTAGTAAGTCAATTTCTGCCAAACATAAAAATTTTACCTCAAAAAAGATCATGTAATGCCTAAAAACTTTAGGATTTATACTAAGAAACAGTGGTAGTATTAAGATATCTACAACTTGGTTACTGTACTGTGCACTAAAATACAATCTGGAGCCCAAAAACAATGTCCTACAAAAATCAAATAGAAAATGTACAAAAGCGATTTTTAAGAAACCTGACCCTGAAATTAACAGGAACATATCCTTTTCGTATCTCTTATGCAAACCAGTTAAAAAACCTAGCTGTCAGAAATTTCAAACATTAGAATGGAGACGCGACATCTACACTTTGAATTTCGCGTTTAAATTATTTAATAATAAACTAGATGCCCCAGAACTTCTTTAAAATTTAAATATTCGAGTCCCTGACATAAGATTGAGGATTAAAAATGATCACTTTTTCAAAATTTCAGAATCTATGTCACCACTGAACAAAATGCTCAGTCTACTAAACAAGCAAGTCTCTGATATCGATGTAGATATCTTTTACGACAACTGTAGAAAGTTTGTTAATATAAAAATAAATTAGACTAGTTATATTGTATCTTATTGTTTTATTATTTATTTTATTCATTATTAGTATTTCTATATTATTATTATAATTGTATTGTATTTTTTTCCCTGTACTATGTAACTGGACTTGTGCACTGCTGTACAAATCTGTACTGGTTAAATAAATAAATAAAATAAATAATTAAATAAATAAAGTCGTGATTAAAAATGAATAATGTAAAAGAAAATACATTATATGTGTATATAGAAGCAAAAGTTACATATTTAGACGTAAAACTTCGATTAGTGAAGTGATTTTTTCCACTGGTTCTGCACGGTGTAGATGCCTGGACCATAAACAAAGAGTTAAGTAGGAAAATATACTTCTTTGAAATGTAACTTTACAGAAGAATATTGCGCATTTATTGGATCAGTAGGACGAAGAACGTAGTTCTAATAAGATGGGGAAAAAATCACAGCTAATAACCCAAATAAAAAAGAGAAAGTTGGAATATCAAAGCCGTGCAATGCTGAATAAAAAATACTATCTACTACGATTAATTGGGAAAAATAAAGGATAAAAAATCAGTAGGAGAACGTTAAATATCCTGATTACGAACTTGAGAAAGTGGTTCGGGAAGTCGAGCATTGATCTTTTCGGGAGAGTAGCATCCGAGGTTAAGTTTGCTAAATTAGTGGCCAACCTTCAAAGTGGATAATGTACTTGAGAAAGAATAAGACATTTTATATAAATAATTACCTATTTGTTTTTAGTTTATTAATGACAGTAAATAATAAATAACCAAACTTGTAAGTAAGGCTATTTTAGAATCTATAAAATTTTAATCGACCATATAGTAAATAACCCATGTAAAAGCAAAAAAAAAGTCTTATATTTAAAAGAAAAATATTTCGCAAAATATTTGGACTTGTCAAAACAGCTGAAGGGATATGAAGAAACCAAATGAACTAAAAGCTTGATTATATAAAAAAAAGAAAATCATATCTGTAGTAAAAACGAGTCGATTAAAGTGGTTTTGGCACCTTGAAAGAATGGATCGCTCAAGAATGGTTATCATGGTCATCATCATTATTCTTCAACCGTTCGAATCCACTGCATCCATAGGATTCCTTTCCAAATTTAAATTTTCTCTATCTTCTTGTACCCAGTTCGTATATAAACGCTTTAGGTCATCAATCCAGCAAGTGGTCTTCCTCGACTACTTTTATCTGCCAATGGTCTCTACTAAAAAATCCATTTTGTTTGTCATCTATTATTCTAGCTAGATGACCTGCCCATTTCCATTTCATTCCAGCTACTTTTACAAGGATGTTAGTTAATTTCGTCAGTTGACAAATTCCAGCATTTGGAATTCTGTCTCTCAGCGTTATACAGAGCATAGATCGTTCTATGGCCCTTTGGGTTACTTGAAGCTTTCTAGCAGAAGCTTTAGAAAGTGTTAGGGTTTCCACTTCGTAAATTAAGACAGGCATAATACATAGTTCCAAAGCTTTATTTTTAAGGCACATTGGAATATTAATCAAAAATGATTTCCTTAATGGTTATGAAATGATATGGAAATGGTTAAGCACGATAAAAAGCTCATTTTCATAAAACCTAAAAAGTGAACATCGTGCAAGGTGGAAAGACAATGTGGAAGATGACCTGAGGAAGTTAAACGTTATAAGTTAAAACGAAAAAGTAGAGGAGAGAGATGAATGAAGGCGATTTGTATATGAGGCCAAACCGCTATTGAGATAGTATACAAAATTCCAAATCAAACAAGTATTTGTCCCGCGATTCTCTCACGTCTGCTGTACTGAATGAACTTACAGGTTCTACTGAAGTCAATACACTACATGCGCATGCATGAAGTCTTTAAGACTGTAGCTATTGTTCTGATTCATAAATTAAATAACCGTTTCAATACTTTTCTGAAGTGGCCAAATATATCTTTCTTTCTTCAACTTTTTAACTTTAAATATAATGTTATTATACCTGGACCTATTTTAATATTTAATACAATTTTTGGCGTAGATATTTTTTGTTCAATATAATTACGTTAGAACTTTATTTCTATGCTTGATCAAAGCTTCCAAAACAAAGAAACTTGCCACCCAATTAAGCTCAATAAAACCTTCTGATTCCAGGCCTGGTTAAAACAGCGCAGGGTCGTGGTTCAGTAGATTACAACCCGATCGTTCGTTCGTTAATTGCCAGTATCACAAGGTATTAAGCAGGACTAGTCAGCCAGCTAGTGGATGACATATAGAGATAAAATAAACGAACCATTAGTGAAGTTACTTGAGACGACAATTTTAAATATAATTTCAATTATGGCCTGTCTTTAGTAACCATAATACATGATGTAGACCGAAATGTAAAGAATCTATCAGGTGGATAAGAATATTGAATGAATAATGAAGCATACTGAAGAATACAGGAAGAAACTGCCTGAAATTGGATATTGTTAGTTCAAGACAGAAAGGTCTGGAAAAGCAAGGAGCGCGTTTAACGAAAGCAACTCTTAAAATTCAGCACTTAACCTGTTAGTGATCACAGTCAACTGTTGCCAGTTCGGTAAACGAACAGCAAGCGAAATATTTCTGACTGTTATTTTCCCACTTAGCAACAAATAAAACAACAACAGCATACAAATTTGGAATTGTACCCCAGGGGTCCAATTCTTGAACTCATGCGTAACTTTTCGTGTGCGACCAAATTCGAATAGTCACTTTCGTATGCGAACGCTCTAAAGTGTAAAATGGTATTCTCGAATCGTATTCGAAACTGGCAAAGTATTTCCAGATGCATTCGAACGGCAAATGTAAACGTAGTATATAGCACGACCTTACAACCAATAGCAAAGTGTCACGTGATGTATTTAAAAAGAGAGAAATGATATAAATGTGAAGAGGGAAATATAAAAAATTTCAAAACTCTGATTACCTTACAACCAAACAATTAATTATCAGAGTTAATCTAAAATATAATTAAAATTTTAGTTTACTTAATAATTTACTCTTATTTAATAATTTTAAATTAGAATAGTTTTCTGTTGGTAGGTATTCTGTTTTAAGTGCAAAGACCAATTTACGTTATCAAAAATTTGTTGTAATTTCTGTATTCAAGATATACTTATTTTATATTGTGTTTCAATTTTATATTAAGTTTTAAAATTTTTATTTTGTTATTTACTAACCTATATAATCAAAATAACGAATACCATTAAAGTAAATAAATAAATATTTTTTATTTTAATATTTTTATTTATTTATTGATTTATTGATTTTGTATAAACTAAATTAAATCTTCTATAGTTGTACAATCACTATTTCTTATAACATCATTTGCTAGGGAAGCTTAAATAATTTTATAAATATCTATCTGTCGAATAAATACATCTATTTTCAAATGCTCTTCTCGCGATAAAAATATGATTTTTGGTTAACTCTGTTGCGTTAAGTAAATCTAAATTAATTAAATGTGTTAAATCTGTCATTATTCTATAACAAATTATTTGTTTATATGTTTATATGAATAATTAGAAATATATTTTATTAACTTTAACTTAGAAATACGTTTATATTCCGTTTATTTTTTTGCTTAAAAGTCATTTTTGTTATAAAAACTAACCTTTCTTTAAAGAAACGTTAAACTAATAAGCACACGAAACAAAGTTTCTACTACCTACCAGTCACTCGATGTAAATGCGCATGAAAAATGCGTGTTTGACCGTTCAAGAATACCGATAGGAGAACCGCATACGAAACATAGAGAGTTGCGTACACCAATGATTTCAAGAATTGAACCCCAGGCCTTAAATAAACCTTTCTATCGTCCCTACAGCACTGGTGACAAAGACAGATATAGCCAGAGAATAAAAGAGAGATGGTGACAGAGTGAACTACCCTGGTAATGAGGGACAGTGATGATGCTATGTGAATACAATAAAGTAGAAAGAGAAATTTGCTGGTGAAACGATATACACAGCTGGTCACCCGTGTTAGCCCAATTCAATTAATGAATCGCCCTATCGATTATCTATCAAAGGCTTTTATTTACTGCATGTTGTATTATTAGTTTAACACAAGATTGAAGAAAAAACAGAAGATAATTTGATATTAGATTTACAACAACAAAGAATGAACAAAGAAACCATCGTAGATTGTAGGGACTTATATTCTAAGGCCGTCAGAAGTTTGTACTGTGAACTTGATTAAGAATTTAAGAAACAAATTTAGTTACTAAATCTTAAAGCCTTTCTACGTTGTGGTGTAAGGTTGTGATCGAGTTAATTATTTTTTAACGTTCTTCATATTTCTTTCCATCGAGTTCTCTCGTTTATGTATTTTCCTACGTCCTCCCATATTACATGTCTCTTCGTGGCAGTCTTCCTGGTATAACTTTTGTCAGCGTTTTTGCTTCAAAAACCCTTTTTACTATTTTGTTTCATTCTTTGTGTTCATTCTATGTATATATCCCAGCCAACTTAACAGTCCTTCTTCTGTTATGATCTCCATTGACTTTATGTCTAGTTTTTCTCTCAGTTCGCCTTTCTCTAATTCTATCAAATTTTGTTTCGTCTTCAATTTTTCGCTTGTTGGCTTGACGAGACGAAGATTGGGATATCTGGACTAGATCTCCTCTTCGATATCCCTGCCAAGGTTGTGTGACAGTCAAAAGCACAGTAAATGAGCAAGAGGAGCACCAGTTTCTTGAGTAAAGCAATAAATTGTAAATGGATGATAAACTGTTGAAAAGGAAAGCCATCAACGACAGCCAAGAACGATCATTTCTGACGAAAAGGTTCGGGCTGTTTATAACTTTATTGAGAATAACCGACGCTTGATACTTATGGAAATTTTTTCGAAACTGGAATTAAACTTTGGTAGTTCTCAATCAATCATTCACAACGAGTATATCTGCCGAAAAATTTGAGCAAAATAGGTTCCACGCCTCTAACTACGCCTTAACACATGACAAATTGAAGGAAATTTTCTGGACATCTCTTGAACATGTTTCATACAGTCCAAATTAATCGCCTTGAGATTGTCATCTGTTTGGGTCACTAGAAGCAGCATTGGGAGCCAGCATTATGACGACTATGCGGGAGTATAGGTAAAGATTTTTAAGATTACAGCTCCAAGGTGACTAAATCGGAACTAATGAAATAAACAAAACAAGTTTTTGATCTATTGCAATCTAAAAAGGAGTTCAACTATATTTTATGTTTCGATTTGTGTTTTTTTATATCGTATTTGCACTAATAATAAGAGATGTCTTTAAATGTCTTGAATAATGTAGATTCATTGTCTATTAGTTCAACATACGCCAGATAGAGTGTCTCTTATGACCATTTGCCTATAGGAGACGGGATCGACCAACTCCCTATCCGATGGGAAAAATACATTTCAGTAAGGGGAAACTACGTGGAAAAATAATTTACTTATTTTGTATTTTTATTTTTAAATCAGATTGACCCTCGTATTTATTTTAGATCTGTATTTTTCTGTATTTAGGCGTATCTCATAATTAGTACAATCACTTTTTTGAAAACCTATAGAGAAATAAATTTAAGATCGTGGCACCGTGGTGGTCAATTTTGCAACGTAGGTACAGGGTGTTTAATGTTATTGTAACATAGCTGGGAAAGTAAAATTATGGGAATAAATATATTTTACAATATTTTGTGAACCTGTTTTTACTATTTTATCAACAAGTAAATATGTACAAATATTTATAAAGCCATTTATTTAGATTTAAAAAAAACTATATTTTGTGATGTAGATTATGGTGATCCAATTTTGTGTAGTGGATTATATCAAGTATATAGATGGAAATAATAATTCACGCGTTGTATATGAAGGAGAGGAAGTGTAAGCAAGTTTTCAACCAATGACCTACTTTTTTCCAAATTTTACTTTTCTAATCCAAGCTTTACGACGATTTACAACTTACTCGATTCCAAATTTTGTTATTAATTTAACATTGTCCAAAGTAGGTGGAAATCTGTGCAAAGATAATTCAGGGTTTCTGTTTTTCGTTGACTTGCACATAGGTACACAACAATAAGATTAAGCCATTTATGTGGACTTCGCAAAAACAAATAGACATAAACAAACTAAAACAGTACTAACACATTAAATGTTCACTACTTCCTTATCAGAATCCCTCTTATCTGGAAAGCCAAAATTTTAAATAATCCACTACAGAAAATTTTATCGCCTTAACCTACAACCGTCACAAAATATAGTTTTTATTTTATTTTTTTGAGATGTGCATGGAAAAAATGGATTTATAAATATTTGTATATACTTACATGTTGATAAAATAGAAAAAATTGGTTCACAAAATATTGTAAAATATATTTATTCCTATAATTTTACTATCACAGCTATGTTACAATAACATTAAACACATTATTTCCCTATACCTTGATGTTGGTTGGTATTTCTTTCTTTTTGTATTGAAATCTAGATAAATAAAATTTGATATAATAAATAGAAATATATTGAGATAGTATTAGTTTTTTATGTATAATTCTAGTCTTTATATTGTATAAACTGTAATATAATTAATTAATAAAATTATTAATATTTCTTTATTAGTTAGGAACGACAAATTGAAACTGTTGTACTGTTTGAACAGTTTGGCTGCTGTACCTAATCTGTCCATAATTACTTCATTCATTTTTCCATCTTACGAAAATATTTCAAACAAATTTTCAATGGTAAAATTCAAGTTGTATACAGAAGGGTATACTCGTTAAAATCCTGTAAGTGTTGCGGTATTTCACAAACATGAATAGTTGGTAAAAGAGCCGTTGGGGTCAGCCCTATCGAACTGTCACAACTTTCAAACTTACAGAAACAAACCGCACACAATACAAAGTACTTGGAATCAGTTCAAAAAACAACACAAATATACTTCAAAGTTGACGTTTATAGATATTTAAATTCTCTAAAATAAATCAATTTTAAAATCAAATAAAAGCAACGCTAACACAGGCAAAATATCAGAACGTCGAACAACAGATAAAGGTGTTTATTTCGCAGAGCTACGAGAGTTACCTTTTATGTGTTTCCAAACGACAACTAGATGGCAATATTGAAATATGTCATTACTACATTCGTAAAATTTGATATTTGATATTGTGAAATCAGTGGCAGCTTATAAATTGACCAAGTATATTGTTGAGAGTGATCGTTAAAAAAAAACAAGTTTGTGAAAAAATGGATATTATTCGTAAAGGCCTAACTCAACAACAATACATAGATTCGCTTCGTTCAACTTTTGGTAATGAAGCACCATCCGAAATGACTGTTTACAATTGGTTTGCAGAATATCGTTGTGGTCGTGCGTCCGTTAGTGATGAATCTCGTGAAGGTCAACCAAAATCGGTTGTGATTCAAAAAAACATCGATGCTGTGCGCAAAATGATTGAAGAAGATCGGCATGTGACTTACCGTGAGATATAGGCATCCTTTGGCATATCGCAGAATACAATACATTCGATTTTGTATGAACATTTAGCTGTGAAAAAGATCTGTTATGCGGAATCCATCGGATTCCACAATGTCAAACAAAAAATGCGTGGAGAGCAATTTTCATCCCCCCAAGAAGCTGCTGAAGCCTTTGAAAACCATGTTTTTGAGATACTAAGTTCAGAGTTGAATAAATGTTTCGAGAATTGGTTTGAACACATGCAAAAGTGTATAAATCGTAAAGGCAAATAATACAATAAAACAGTTTGTTCAAAAAAAATAATCTTTCTTAGTTTTTGTAAAAACATAAAAAGTAACCCTCATACAAGCCGTAAATTGTTTAAAAAAACATATAATGCAGAGCGTTCATTAATATTTGATAAGCGTTTGAATTTAGTGCATCGCCCTAGCTGTACATGACGCATTTCATCATAAATGTAGATCCTAATATAATTTGACAATGAGAGTTGTCTGACATTGACGATTTCTAGTGTATTTTTCATCAATATAGGCTCGTTTTAGTGCCACATTTAGTACATTATTTCATTGGTAAGCCAAAACTAGCCACAAACACATTTGAAAATATATGTTATTAGCCGACACCAGTGATGATAAACGGGCTCAACGATTAAGTAAGTAAGTATGTTATTAATAATTTGCTTGACAATGACTCATTAATTTGCCTTTTTCCCATGCGGTACTGGTAAGTACCAACCTATAACATTAATCTAATGTGCAGGAAATTCAAACGCTTATCAATCACTTATGAGCACTCTGTATATATGAGCTTTATACTTGAAAAGTTTGCGCGGATTGGTTAGATTTTGACACGTATCGACACCGGTCCGCGGATGAGCGGTGGAGAAACAGTGCTCTAAAGGAAAATGAAAGACTAAACTTCATAAATAATCCTTTTCAGAACATTAGAATTATTTCTGATGATTTATTTTTCAGTACCTTATCAACCTTCCTTAGCATTTAGTTGGTGGTTTGGTATAAAGAAGAAAAGGTTATCATTTTAAGAAGATCTTACGTTTTTAAACCATATAAAATAAATCTTTCAAACCCTTTTTATACGATCCAGAAAACAATCTTTCTCGAAAAAGTATTAAACACGCCAAATAAATTTTTCACACAAAAAAATTCCTGACATCTTCAACAAAAACTCATATATCCACATCTACAATATCTAATATCAAATATTACACATCAAAATACACATCACATCTGCTTTGGAAGAAATTGTAACAAAGACAAAATGATATTTGTCATTTCACTCTCGCCCACATATTCTGGTATGTGCATTCGGGCAAGAAGGAAATTGATGACTGTAGCTGAACCAATGGAGCAAATAATGAGCAACAAGAGTAGGGGAGGAAAGAGGAGGAGGGATGATAATGTAGAGCAGCAAGGAGGGGAATACAGGTTGAACGAGATAAGGAATATTTAAGATGTAATGAAGTGTGAGAGAAAACGACGCTAAAATACGCAAATTATTGGCTAATTTTGATATCACACGAGGACGGTTTCATACTAAAATTGAATTTTTAGGAAAAGAAGTTTTGCGTGTAATTAAGAGACGAGATATTAAATTCTCGATTTTAAGTAATAAATAATATGAGGGTGAGACATAATTTTCCTGAATATGTTTATAACACGTATTAAAGTACAGGGAAAGATTGACATTAAAGTTGTTTTCAGCTGTGGGGAGCTACGATATATAAAATATGAAATGTTACGGTTGGCTGATTTATTTATTTCATTTGTACTTACTCTGTACATCCCTAACATTATGGGTTCCAAAACTTGCGAGCGGATCAAGTCTGGACCCCCCCTTATAAGTCCGCTAGCTGGTTGCCATGATTCTTGGAAGGGTTAAGGGTTGTTTCAATTAAACTCAACATTTTAGCTAACCTACTTTAATTACGATTAAGGTTTAAATATTTACACTAATTACAATAGACTTACAATTACGTCGATACAGCTAAATCCAAAAGAGACACACATTCGCACACACTAGACACCCTTTACACCAAACACTAATTTAACCACTACATGTTTCTAAATATTGTCTCTCCACTTTTTAGCTGGTCACTACACTAACGTTCATACGGAATTACATTGTTACTTTATTTTGACTCGCCCAAACACTCTAAATGTCTCTAACCCATGTCTCTTAAAAACCAACTCCAAAACATGGTCTTAACCATACGACGGGTCAAAATCCTCTACTGTTAACATCTTAACGTTATGATGGTTTAACATCTCCTGCTTAAAATGCGACCACCCTAAAAATGCTTATATCGCCCAACTGTTAAATGTCATTTAACACCTCTTGATTATCTGTCTTGTACTATATTAAAATTCATAATTTATTGATGATAACTCAGATAAATACCCCATTAGATAATAGCCGAATCAGAATATTTATATCTCAGACAAAATTTAATTATTATTTATGTGCTTATGGTTGATGTATATTTATTTAACACAATAATTTACGATTCACTTTTCATGTTACATTGACAAAAGTGTCAAGTTGCAATAATAAACAATCTCCCGTTATCTTAAATGCCCTTTCTAAGAAATAGATTATTTTTGTATCGTTTAACAGATTAAATATTTTACTCTAATTAAATGATTATAATGAATTTATTTATGAAATTTTATTTATGAAATAATACCAAAATTACCTCCCTTACACAACGCAGTCCCTTTGCTTCTCAATACACTTGCTTCTCAATTCATCGATACATGAGCTTTAGGGATTATAATACCGGTAAACCGGATTACCGATTTACCGGTAAATCGCGAAAAATATCCCTAGAATATTTACCGGTAATTCGTTATATTTACCGGTATGAATGGAATTGCTTCGGTCGAGCGAGCGAAAGTAATCAATTTCGGTCGTCTCCGGGGTAGTCTGTTTTTAAATCGGTGTTTCGGGGGATCAACGTCCTCTGGTCTTTAACTTCGGTGATACCCCATATTTTGTACACTGCCGACGCGTCACGTGTTTAAATGGCTTGATAGCAGTTTGAAACGTTGAGTGCATTGTGCCATAATCAGTATATAAGGCATTTAAGGATGTAAGGATGTTTAAGGTATGTAAAACATAAGGATTATCCAATTTATTATACAAAAGGATTAAAAAATCAAATGTCTTGGGAAAAGAAGTAGGCCGAATAAATAAATGCCCAGTCAAGGTCGTACCGTATGTTTTGAGCTCTGATGGCATGGTGAGAGTAACCAGACTCCAAAAACCTAATGGAAAATTATTGAGGTAGATAAATGCATCAACGCGTAAATCAGTCAGTCCCTTGTACTAAGGATAACCTTTGAGAGCGCCTAACTTCACTTCCGACGGTACGGAACTGACCAGAAGCACAAGAAGGAATCGGACTTGGATCTGGAAATGAAAAAAAATTATGCGTGGAGAGACTAGGAGGAAGTTGGAAGGAATGAGGATGATAAAGAGAACGATAGGTAATATTTAGTACTGATCATTTAAAACCCATAAGTAAATTATTTATTATTATTATTATTTCTGTAAACTTTTATATTTGTAACATTTGTTCTTCTAGTCATATATTGTAAAAAAAAAAACGTTATATACCGGTAAACCGGTTTTGATTGAATATTTTACCGAATTACCGGTAAATGAAAAAGCCGGTAAATTTACAATCCCTAATGAGCTTCGTTATGCTGTCTGAATAAAATGATTTTCGTTTAATGGTGAAATGGCCGATTGTACTACATTTTTTTTAAATTGTCCAAATTTATGAAATAGAACTATCCTTTGCCGATTTTATGAACTGGATATAATTAATATTTTTTAATGCCTATTTCGTGTACGGAAGCAAGAAATAAAACGGATTAAAATTAACAGTTTGCTCCACACGCGAATAAAGGATTATCCAGAACTTATTTAAGACCACGACGAAGTTTTCTGTAGGCCATCAAGTAAAATCTTAAGTTTCATTGAAATTATTGTATTGTCATTTTGACAATAATAATTTACTATTTTGCAGGACATGCCTTCAAATGAGCAGACTTGTTAAAACAAATATAAAACTAATTTGTAATAGATATATTTCTTTATTTAATTAAGGCCAAAATCCAGATGCAAAATCACAATGAAAACTTAAAATAATTCAAGTAATATAAAAAATAATCAAGAAGATAAACTCCTCGCAGTGTGACAAGCTTTTATAAATATTTTTGTTCTTAAAGCTCCACCGTCTATTATTTGTACAATCTTTGGTATAAGAACTTCTTCGATAGTTTTGTCTAAAGTCACTATATTATACAAATTAGCGCAACGGCAGCCATGCTGGGGCTAAAAATGTCGCCAACACAAATGATGTTCAGTGATTCCAACAATACAAAAATAAGAAACTAGTACTACCAATAATTTTAGTTTAAACATTGTAATCACGATTTTTTAATCAAAGATGCACTATAACAAAATTGTGGTACAATATCAATTATTTCTTTAATTTTTATTAAATAAAATGGATATAATATATAAATTTAAATGAAACTTAACCTTAAATATTCAAACCGCTGACAAAGGAGGTTATTAAATTAGAGCGAGAAAGAGAGATGTGACAGCGCAGACGCAAACTTAAGAACGTAAAAATTGCTGCTTTAGTTTGCTTAATAGGGAAACAACCAGTGTTGCCAATCAAACCCTGGGGTCTGTCAGCTTCTACTACTACTTTGTATAATATTGCGCTACTTTGTATAATATAGTGACTTTAGTCTTGTCCACAGTGATGGCATCCTAAATTTTCAGGAAGCGGTTCTATAAAGTCATGTGATATCTAGGAACCTATTATGTATTTTTAAGGCGTCGCACAACCCTATAGTTCTCAATAGTTTCTTATACAAAACTAATAATGAAAATTACTTATAGTTATTGTACATGGTAATCTATTTTTGCCGCCCTCTTGAATATGCTGCGGTTTTCAAAATTGGTGTTACGGGTAAAAATGATTTATTTTTCGTGAAGAATACGTGTACCAAGTGGCATTCTATTATCTTTAAGCATAATATTTTTCGACGAAGGCTCTAAACTAGAAGTAATCAAGTCGAAAAAAAATTGACGTATTATTTGGACATTTCTACACAAAACTATATAAATATAAAAGTTATTCGAAACCCACATATAGATTTAAAAAATTACAGAACAATATCGCTGATGTCTATATTTAAGTTATTGAGCGATAATATTTTTACAATAAATGTTTCTTATAGTTTAGAGTCTTCTTCGAAAAATATTATACTTAAAGATAATAGAATGCCACTTGGGACACGTATTCTTTACGAAAAATAAATCATTTTTACCCGTAACACCAATTTTGAAAACCGCGGCAGATACAAGAGGGCGGCAAAAATAGATTACCAAGTACAATAACTATAAGTAGTTTTCACAATACAACAAAATAGCTACAATCATATTTGTAGAATGAAGCTTTAGGTACAATTTTCCGCATCGTACGCAAATATGCGTCAACTGGTTTACAATATGGCATCTATAATGCAATTTGCTTATTTACAACTACCTAACAGTTTTTTCTACAATTAGAAATATCCTATTAGATAGATAAAAATTCACTGCAAATTTGATATATAGATTGTTATTAATTTTATTTCCGATTATTAGTTTTGTATAAGAAACTATTGAGGACTATAGGGTTGTGCGCCGCCTTAATTATGATTATCACTTGATTTTCTGTGTTTTTGTTTTTTTAATAACTGTGTTTCTTTATTGTAGTTTTTTCCCAGTCCTAATTTTATGTCTACTCCAACTCTGGATATACGTATCTGGGTTTGACAGATCGAAATGTATTTCCATGCTAGTTTGGTTAAATAAGAAAAAAACGATATATATTTGTGTCTTCAAACTTTGAAGATATTTAGCCTCACAAGGAGACATCGGCAGTCTCCAAATGAGGATTCCTAAATTACTATTACTATTATGTCAGCGTATGTCATCAGCACTCTGTGTACTGTTTTTATTAATTTTACGCTTAATTAGATATTTTAGATTTAAACAATTTTGAACAATATGTCATTAAACTATATGATGTAATTATAAAATTATCAAATAAAAATATTTTTAATTATTATCAACCACTAAATGAAATTTATATAACATATTACTACAAACATTCAAATATTTTGATTAAAACTCATATTAATTAATAAATATTGTATTAAATTTTATAATAAACACATTGTTAAACAAATCATGAAGCCAGATGACGTGCCGATTCGATAAAAACCTCGCGTGTGATAGGTTAACAAGATATTTCTTTTTTTGTGCATGCTGCAATCTATGTTCGGGCATAATATATACACAATATGGTAAAATAGCTATTTATGTAACAAGTAAGGGCCGGTTTCTGAAAGCCTAGTTAACTATAACCAAATAGTTAGAATATTATTGCTATGGTTACTTATGGTGTTTGTTATATTGTAACCAAGTTTTACCAAAAGATTAAACTCAGCTAAGCTTTCAGAAACCGGCCCTAAGGTGTGGGACTGGTAATTTCAGAAATAAAATTTCATTATTATTTAAAATAAAATTATTCAATTAGTTAAAATATATTCAAATTATTCAAATATAAAAACTAATCTATTTTAAGATAAACATCCTCAAAGATTAGTTGAGCTATCATATATTTTTCTAGTTAAGTGTCGAAAGATACGAGTAGAATAACCGTCGTATATTATATGATTTGTTTGAAAGAACGTTATTGTTTATATCAAATAACATGATCAAATGTTTATACAGATGTTGACAGGCGAACATATATTTTCAGTGATATGGACTTAGTAGTAATTAGAGTCAAAATTAATTATTTGGGTTTATAAATTATTGGTACTAGAAATATGAGTCTTCAAGATAAGTTTACAAAAGAGCTGGAGTCATGAGTAAACCGACACCGTGTACGGACGAACCTCCCAAGCATTTTTGGTAGAGAAACCCGGTAGCGTGTAGTGGGTAAAACCAGAAGTAATCTGGAAGTGTTGAGGACAGTTTAATGTAATAAACGAACCTCGTTAACGGGTTAAACACTATTGTGAGTGTTGTGAGGTGTTTAGCGGCTTGTGAGGTGATAACGGTGATACTCATGGGATTTTACAGAATTACATTACATTACAATTACATTACTCCAGAATTAAATTGTAAGTTCTAATGTAATTAATAACCTTCGATTCTAACTTAAAATTAAACATAGATTAAGTAAAATGTAGACTTTAATTCAAACACCCTTATTCCTCTCATAAAGAATCTAAGCAACCGACCGGCGGATCCATTAGGTTTTCAGACTTGATACCGCTCGCAAGTCTTCCACTATGTGGAGGGCCTTTCAAAGTAAGTACCATGAAGTACAATGAAATTATTTAAATTCATTTAGCCAACCTTGACGTTTCGACCGATCCTAGAAATGTCCCCACATAACCAAATAGTTAGAACATTATTGCTATGGTTACTTATGGGATTGTTATATTTTAACCAAGTTTTACCAAAAGATTAAACTCAGCTAAGCTTTCAGAAAAATCACAAGAGTAATATAGCGAAACATTTTCTTACTTGCAGTATACAATGCTTTTTCTTCAGCTGTTCAAAAGGCTGAAAAAAATGAGGGAGAATATTTTTTTATATTTAATATAACGGTTGATTATGAGACGAGTGTGTAAAGCAGTACAATCCTTCACGAATGGGAATCTCGATCGGACCAGCCGTAGCAGAGTGCAACAATCTCATGAGTGAGAAAAATATGCTTTATGCATGAGTTTTACACGATATTTTTTCTACGATTGTTTGCAATTAAGGAAAATAACTAAAAATTGATATACACATACATTTTTCTGAGGCTGCCTCTAATAAAAAAAAACAAAATTTATTTTTTTACTTTTTTGTGTAAAAATCACGAATTGACTTTAGTTGTTTTCAGTGCACTTTTTGATAGTGTCACGGAAAATCATAACCCTACAGTAACAACATTATGACAGCTATTGCCTAGCAACACTCCCAGGTCTAAATTGTCCATGAACCTAGTTGCCTTTTCCAATCTGTATATCAGCAATATAATGACAAATGTAAACGCTGTAAGATGTCAAGCATGAAAATAAATAATACTATTACTATTACCTTTACTTAGGGGTCAAATATCAAAATAAATCAGGCGTTCCAAATTGAGGGAGACCCTACTATTATTCTGATATGTATTTGGCAACTCTAAAAGTGAATATGACTTAAAATGTTCACTTTTTCTTATCTGTAATAAATCATGAATCCTTTTAAAAGAACTTCAATCTTATAAAATATATCACTTTGAAAATATAAATGCATAAAAATTCCAACTCACTCGTACGATGTCGTGCTTGTCCGTGCGTTTCCGGTACAATACGAATACCGGATATGGTATAGAGGTCCGAACCAAACACTGGAACTGAATTATTCCCCACTTCCGGTCAGAGGACTACGGCAGCGCCCGTGATCATTTGATGTACTACTGAATCTAGACCTTCGGAGATTTCGTGATTTCTTTTTTATTGGCTGGATCTTATTGACGTATTGAAGGGTGGTTTTTGTCAAAAGGTTTTTGACAGTGGCGTAACAACGTTGATGACCACAGTAAATGGACGACAGACAAATTTAGGATAGCAATTCAGAAAATAAAATCTTTGAAGAGAAAATTAAATTGATCGATCAGTTAGAATTCCAGTTTTCTGGTTAAATACAACGTTAAAATTGATACCTGAATTAACGTAATTATAACTTTGTAGTTTTAAAAATAGTTCATGCAAAAACTGGTGTGAGTATAATTAATAAAGATATCAGTTAACCTTTAAAAAGTATGTCATTTAAGAACCGATTAGTAACCGAAGCACCGAAGAACCTATAAAATTTAACTAAGAACAAAAATTTTAATATTAAGAAATTATTTTATATTTAAATTTACACCTTACAAATACTTCCTTTCCACGGCTATACTTCTCTGTCAGATTTTTTTCCACTGCTGTAAACACATTCTGTAGGCACTTTTTTGAATTGCGTTAGTTTAGTTCCGATTATTTTTATCTCTACAAGCGTTTGAGGATGGCACCCTTTTAACCAACTCTTCAATAAGTAAAAGTTTCACAAAATTGTTTATTTATCATGCTAACTGCAGTTTTGCTGTTACAAAATACAAGCTATTTATACGAGGATCATTTTTAAATAAGAACCGTTCTGGTTTAAAAGTTAACACAGCCAACGTTGTTTCAAAATTTTTATTTCTACAATAACCAACATCCTTTCGATGTTTTGCGACGTAATTTCAATTCTACTCGAGGCATTTTTTCGAAGAGGCGATGAGCTTGACGATCTTCTACGAGGAGGGCCTCGTAGAATTCGGCCACCAGTTTCTTTAACCTCTTCAGTAATCATTAAAAAATTAAAAAATGGAAAAAAAACACATTTTTTTTATGAATGAATTTTATTTACTGAACATATATATCCTTCATAAAAGCCATTTCGGGCGCAAAATGGGATTGAAAGTTGATATTATGGTGCATAGTTTGGGTCGAGAAATAAAAGAAATACATAAAAAAATATTCATTTTCTCTCGTACCTCGTTTGAATCATCGTAGCTGTCTTTTGTCTCGCTTCCACAAACCATGAATCGTATTTATTTTCGCCCGAGAACATTCGGGAGTAATCTTTTCTGCAGGTAAAGCTTGCCCGAGTTATCTCGGGTGTGGGAATTTTCGCACATAATAGCCGCCCGAGTATACTCGGGCGTAGTCCTTAAGCGGTTAACCAACCGTAGACAGTGTTTTTGACTTCATTATCTGTTTGCATCCGTTTTCCGCCTGAAAATTTCTTCAATTTTGTAAAGAGGTGAAGTCATAAGGTGCCCAGTACCGTCTTTTCCATAAGGGCACATGGGGTACGAGCCTAGGGCCCCCGGCTTGTTGGGGGCCTCAAAATTTTTAGTGCAATTTTACTAAGAACTTCCGTTAATATTTCTAAATTTAAATGTAAAGCGAAAATCAGATGACATTATTATGATTATTTTTTTTTAGATGTTTTACTATTTTTCCTATGTGCGGGTCAAAGAGTTTTATAAGCATGCCAAATTTTAATTCTCTAGGTTTAGCCGTTTGGCTACAATTTTTACCGAACAGACAGACAGACAGACAGACAGACAGACAGACAGACAACAAAATGACGGTATAAGGGTTCTTTGGTTATACCTACAAAACCCTAAAAATTAGCCACTTATGTATAAAGAAGGAGGAAAAACGAAACTGCAGTCAGCATGACTGTTTCACGAATTTTTCATTTAAGTACCTTTTACCTACAATTCAGTTTTTTAAATACGTCTGTTGAATGATAAATTAACGAATCAACAACCAACTTATTTATATATTTCTGTCTCGCACATGCCTTGCAAGCATGAATGAGTAGAAACTGAACTTTATACGTAAGTTTCACAAAGTATCAACTATTCAATACTTTAAAGAACTCTTTAGTTTTGGAAACAAATAAAATCATACGTGGCCAAATCAAGGGAGTGTAGTAGATGGGAAACGGTGGTGGAGTTATTTAGTTCTTCGCAGAAAACAGATGAACCATAAATGTGAAATGGTATTATCATTGTCGACAGTGATTCAAATGTCTTGACAAGGCCCTTATGACAGACCTAAAGTCACTAGATTATACAAAGTAGCGCAACGGCGGCCAAACTGGGGCTAAAAATGTCGCCAACACAATAGAAGAAAGATGCACTATAACAAAATTGTGGTACAATTTCAATTATTTTATTTTTATTTTTATTTAATAAAATGGATATAATATATAAATTTAAATGAAACTTAGCCTTAAATATTCAAACCGCTGACAAAGGAGGTTATTAAATTAGAGCGAGAAAAAGAGATGTGACAGCGCATACGCAAACTTAAGAACGTAAAAATTGCTGCTTTAGTTTGCTTAATAGGGGAACCAATGTTGCCAATCAAACCCTGGGGTCGGTCGGCTTCTTCAAAGGTTTGCGCTACTTTGTATAATCCAGTGACTTTAGACAGACCCTTATGATAGACCTACTTCTTCCGAAATCTCTCTAACAGTCAATCGTCGACTGGTACGAAAGATATTTTCGTTGGATTTAGAAATTAAAGGTATACCCGATTTCTCACCATCTCTTATTGAATTTTTACCATCTTTAAAAATACTTAATCATTTAAAACACGAAGTTAAAACTTAGAGCAACTCCTCCACAAGCGGTTTCCAAAATTTAAAGTGTTCTGACGCCATCTTTCTAAGTTTAATACAATATCTTAGTTACAAAACTTTGGCGCACAGCATCTGCGGCTATTAGCGTTTGATACAAATTTACATCAGATTCATCTTAAAAATTGCTGGGGTAGAGAAAATCGAATTACGAGAACCGCTATAAAATTCGAAAGAAATATCTTAACGGAAGTCAACACACAAATGACAGCTGTATCATATTAAGTTACCAATTATACTCTCGACTTATTATGCATTGTAAAGCATTCAATATACAGTATTCGATTTTATAATCTCGTTAATCGGATGGGACTAATGGGAAGATAGGTTGTACTAATGAAGATCTAAAGTTCGGATTAACTGAAATAACTTAAAATAAAACACGTCTTTTATACGAGGTGTGTAAATTAAGTAATCGGACTGATTAAAAAAAAAAAAAATATTCGATTAGAATTTCAATTCAGTATTATCTCCCTCAAAATAACTTTCTTGGAAAGCCACACAGCGCTGGAGACTGTTCTTTCAATAATAATAATAATAATAATAATAATTTTATTGGTCCAGAAGATTATATGCATACATAATATTGGACAAGTCATTATTTTCATATTTCAATACAATTGATTATTATTATGGTCAAAACAGTTTATGATTACTTCCAAATAAAAAATACAGAAAATATTTTTAATATATACAAAATCTTGCATCAGTGCAGTTGTCATAGAAAACTTATCAGTTGTTTTTTATTATTTATTACTCATTCTAATTACATCACTAATAGAAATACTATTAGACGTTAGTATTTAATTAATTAATAAACCAAATAATAATTTATTAATTTCGTCCTTTCAATAAAAAATTACTGATGAAACAGTTTTTGTCAAATATAAAATAATAAATAAGTTTATAAATAAATTTTAAAAAATAAATAAATAAAATTAAAAGTAAAATTTATAAATATCAATACATGAATTAGTCCGTTTTAATGACGTTGTAAAAGATACTCATTAAGATTATAGTAACACTTTTTTATTAAGAAGTCAACAAGCTGACATTTAAATGTTTTAAGTGATCCATAATCTTTCAGGTGTTGCGGCAAATTGTTGTAAATTTTCTTTGATAATATGGTCGGATTGTTAGACGTAATAGCAAATTTAGTTTTAGGTACTTGTAAATGTGCTTTTTGCCTCGTGTTGTATGCATGTATATCTGACCTTCTTTCATAATCTGACAAATTTTGTCGTACATATACACAGGCTTGATACACATACATACTTGGTAAAGTCAAAATCTTTAGATTTTTAAATATATTAACACAGGATGTTCTTTGGCTGCAACCAACCATATTACGTAGAATACGTTTTTGTAGCCGAAACAATCTGATGAGTTCTGAACCTGTACCCCAACAAAGTATACCATAAGATAGTATAGAATATATATTTGCAAAGTAATAGGTTCTGACTACTTCTTTACTACATGTTTTGGATATAATTTTTAGTTTCCAACATTCTTGGGACATTCTTTTGCACAAAAAGTCAATTTGAGTATCCCAAGTAAGATGCTGGTCCAGATGAATACCCAGAAGTTTCGCAGATGCAACTTGAATGACAGACTTCTTATTTTTAATCAACTGGCTAACATCGTAATTCAATTTACTTTTAGAAAATTTTATGAAACTACATTTCTCATAATTTAAGAGTAGATCATTTGATTGCAACCAATTGCTTAAAGAATGTAAATCTTTGTTAACGTTTGTTACAAGAGCTCGACAATCTGCGTCAGAACCCATTACTGTGGTATCATCTGCAAAAGCTACAAGTTCCGAACTCAGAGCACCCTCTACAATGTCGTTTACATATAATATATACAAGAGAGGCCCCAGTACACTACCTTGTGGGACCCCTTGGATTACAGATAAATGATTTGATTTTGACTCACCAATTTGAACATATTGTGCCCTGTTTTCGAGGTATGTTGTAAGCCAATCCAAGGCTTTTCCTCTTATTCCTAGATTTTCAAGTTTCCCTAGCAGTATTTTGTGATCGACACGATCAAATGCTTTTGATAGATCCAAAAATACTGCTAATGTGTGCCGGTTTTTGTCCAAATTTTCATATATAAAATTTAGTATGTTTAAAAGTGCCGTGGTTGTTGAACGTCCTTTTCTGAAACCATGTTGCTCCGATATTATAACTGCACTCTTCTCCATGAATTCAACAATTCTAATCGACATTATTTTTTCAAATATTTTAGATATGGGAGAGAGCAATGATATCGGTCGATAGTTTTCTACCTGTTCTTTATCACCTTTTTTAAATATCGGAACAACTTTGGCTATTTTCAGGTCACTAGGAAAAATACCTTGAGAAAAGGATTTGTTTATTAAATGTGCTAGTGGTTTAGCAATGAATTGAATGCATTTTTTTATTATTTTTGAGCTAATTCCATCATAACCTGAGGAATACGATATTTTCATATTTTTAACAACGTTTGAAACTTCTACTTCATCAGTTGGATTTAAAAATATACTATGTTCGTTCCAATAGTTCATAGTATTTACAACGCAATTACTGTTTGGGGATTTATTTATTGTAGTGTAAAATTTGTTCATGTGATTACTTATTTCTAAGTGACATGTGCAAATTTTACCATTTATATTTAATTTAATCCCATCAGAACTGTCGGATTCCCGTTTACTTTGTAAATTATTTTTAATAACTGTCCAAGTTGCTTTACTTTTATTATTCGAGTTCAAAATCAAATCATTATTGTACTGCCGTTTTGCCAGCTGTATGGTTTTCCTGTAAATTTTCTTGTATAATTTATAATGCTCTAGATTCGCTCTAGTTCCATGTCTAGATAACATATATAAATCTTTTAAGGTTTTGGAAGAGGTTTGGATTCCTTTTGTTAGCCATGGAGGTTTTCTTTTCCCGTTTTTATGTTTGACATATTTTTTTGGAAAAGAAACTTCAAAGTAGTAATTAAATGTTTCCATAAATGTATTGAAAGCTGCATTTAAACTACAAGTATCACTGTAAATGCCTTTCCATTCCTCCATGACTAGAAAATTATTAAAAACAATGTAATTTTCATCATTCAGTATCCTTACCTCTTTTTTTGCTTTATTGTGATCCCGACTTATTTCGACTTCCTTGAGAGTTATCAACTGACCAAAGTGATCTGAAACACCCGCATTTACAACTTGCGCGTCATATTGTTTACTATTTACACATATATTGTCCAGACAAGTTTTTGAAGTAGCCGTTACTCTAGTTGGCTTATCAATCGTTATATTAAGGTTGTAACTCGTTAGCAAATCAACTAGAGAATTTTTTGTTTTAGAATTCTCAAGGAAATCTATGTTAAAATCACCACAAAGCAAAAGAAAACTAGTAGATTTTATGTTTGTTATGATTTCTAAACATTTTTCTAATTCACAGAGAAATACATCAGTACTGAAGTCAGGTGACCTGTATACTGTTACAATAATAAAATTTTTGGAGTCTTTGGTTGACATACTGGATGCACAACACTCAAATAATTGTTCCTGACATAAATGTTTAATTTCAAAAATATCTCTAGTTTGTTTTATTTTGTCACTACACATGATTAACACTCCACCATGAACGTGATTACTCCTACTATAGTTTGATATTGTTCTAAATCCCGGAATACTGATAATTTCACCCGGATAAAGCCAATGTTCAGAGATACACAAAATGTCAATTTCACGTTCTGATAGAAAAACTTCCAATATTTCCGTTTTGTTTCTCAGGCATTGAGCATTTTGGTGAAATATTGTTAGAGATCCTACTTTACATGCTTTATAAACCCCTCTTTTTGAAAATTTATTTTCTCGTCAGTTTTAACGTCTTTAATTTTTCTAATATTGTTTATTTTTAACAGGATATCAGCCACTTTCTTTTTGCCACTAACATTTAAATGTAGTCCATGTTTATTGTAGTCGCATCTGTCCAGAAACATATTAATGTCTATTAATTTAAAACAATATTCATGTGAGAGTCTATAAAGAAAGGTATTTAATTCATATATGAAATTGTTTCTTTGGGGTAGATCATAACGATAGGGAATAGTATTAATCACTAAGTTTGTATGGGTACAATTTTTTACAACGCTTAACAATCCTAATAGCAGTGCTGGAACTCGGATACTGGAATAGCTTTCAGCTGGTCGGTTACGGACGTTTGAATATTTTCGAGTGTACCAAAGTGACGTCCCTTGAGGTGATTTTTCAATCTTGGGAAGAGGGAAAAGTCACAAGAATTCAAGTCAGGAGAATAAGGAGGCTGAGGAGCCACAGGAACGTTTTTACTGGCCAAAAACTCGTTTATTGAAATTGCAGATTTTTCTCATCCCCAGTTCATTGGTCAAAATCTGATGAACGGTAGTGTGAGTCAAATTCTCTTCCCCGATTATTCTGACTGTAAACCGACGATCTGAACGCACAAGATCCCGGATTGTGTTGACATTTTCATCGGTACTTGAAGATGAAGGCCTTCTGCTGCGTGATTCATCTTCAATCAACTCTCTTTCTTCTGAAAATGTCTTCAACCTCCAAAAAACCTGGGTCCTTGACAAAACACTCTCTCCGTAGGCCTGCTGAAGTTTTGCAAACTGACTTCAGACTATGCCCAAGTCTGAAGCAAAACCTGATAGCACACCGTTGCTCGAAATGAATGTAACTCAATTTTAGAACGCACTAGAAAAAACTGTTTCATGAAAAATTACTCTAGCGAGTTCAAACTCGTACTGAAGGCGTATCACGTGTTCACCTGCCGTCCTTCCAAATCCCGTGCTCCCTCTGCCCCGACACCGAGGCAAAATGAGCACAAGGAAGCTATTTTTTATATCATCATAACTTTTATTTTTAAGTTTTTCTACTGTCTGTAATAATTAACCAATAAATCATCTTACGAATAAAAGTATTTCGAAATTTTTTACAATATTCCTTAAGATTTTATTAAAGATAATCCTTAAGGTGGCCGTTATGCCCCGGCTTGGTCCTAAGAATACACCTTTTTTTTCGTTGCTGTGCCGTATTTCCGGTTAAGGCTGCGTATAACCCCCAGAGGTTACCAATTTCTTAAACAAAACTAATAATCTGAAATAAAATTAGTAACAATCTACACATCGAATTTTGCACCGAATTTTTATCTATCTAATAGGATATTTTTAATTGTAGAAACATTTATTGTATAAATATTATTGCTCAATAACTTAATAATTGACATCAGCAACATTGTTCTGTAATTTTTTAAATCTATTTATGAGTTTCAAATTACTTTTTTCTTTATATAGTTATGTGTTGAAATGTTCAAATAATACGTCAACATTTTAAATCATTTTTACCAGTAACACCTAATTTGAGAACCGTGGAAGATTCAAGATGACGGCAAATATAGACTACCAAGTACAATAACTATAAGTAGTTTTCACAATAGAACAAAATAGCTAAAAACTTTTTTGTAGAATGAAGCTTTAGACACAATTTGCCGCATCGTACGCAAATATGTGTCGATTGGTTTACAAGGTGGTGTCAATAATGCAATTTGCTTATTTACAATTACATAACATTTTTTTCTACAATTTAAAATATCTTATTAGATAAAAATTCGCTGCAAATATTGATGTATAGATTGTTATTAATTTTATTTTCAATTATTAGTTTTATATCAGAAACTATTGAGAATTATAGGGTTGTGCGCCGCCTTAAGTTTATTTTTTGTAAAGTCCTTATTTTCGGAGTCCGGATTAACGAGATATTATTATATTAGTGTCAAAGAATAGAATGATTATTTTGTTGTTTAATTTTGGAGTATTATTTACGTCTTCACTTTATTTTTTGTAGTAGGCTGTTAATAACGTGATCGTATCATTGTCCGCCTCTGGTATGTCCTAAGAAGAACCCTACAACAGTTTGTCAAGAAGTGACGGCCGATTGCTACGGGAACGACTTGCTGAGATATTGTTATTATCGTATATAAAGTTTGAGTTAATGTGTATTTGATTGGACGAATGCCAGAGAAAAAAGAAAAACGTATGTGATAAAATGAGATAAAATATTAGGAATTTATATTATCTCACACAAAATACTTGAAAATATATATACACAATTTCAAGTGACCAACACTCGAAAAAGATACTTTTTGCAAAGCAATATCAAACATAAATCTTGGAAAAAAATGTTATACCTTGTTAAATTGATAAATAAATAGGTTACAATAAAATTGTCTGAAAATATATGAGACAGCGAGATACAAATAGTAAAACGACAAAAAGATATATTAACATAGAGACAGACAGAAGGCAGACAGATAGACAATCGACTGATAGAGTAGAAGGCAAACAGGCACACAAAGACAATGTAAGTAAATTTATGTTTGCTTTGAAAAGGGCTAAAGCCGAAACTATTTACGAATATCTTCAATGGCCGGTTGCTGAAGAACGAGTTAAATGAGTTAGAAAATAAATCGAGTTAAAACTTTTAACTCGTTCTTTATCAACTAAAGATATTCGTAAATAGTTTCGGCTTTCATTATTCAGTTATTAAGTCTATTTTATTGTTACTATTACAATATACGAGGGTAATTTTTAAGATAAAATCGTTTGCTCTTCCTATCCGCGCATAGTGTTCCCCGCAATCGATTTGCCGACTAATGCCTTCTCTGAACATTTACCAACATTGTCAGTCAGTCTGAAGTTGCGTGAACGTTATTGTGCGTCAATTTTATATCAACTGTGTCCATTATTAATCCCGCCGATTGTGAAGTACGCGCTATGATTCGGTTTTTAAATGCAAAAACACTCACCCTGCCAAAATTCATCGGCAACTCGTTTGAGTATATGGAGGTGTGATGAATGAAGGGAATGTGCGAAGGTGGTGTCGTTTATTTAATGGTGGAAGAACAAACATCCATGATGAGGAACGTTTATACTACTGTTACAAGGCAAGTGTTGCTAAAGAAGTGTAAATGAGAATTTTTCGACCACCCACCTGGCATCTTCCGACTATCACCTCTTTACAAAATTGAAGGGAATTTTAGGCGAAAAACGGTTGCAAATTGATGATGACGTTAAAGACACTGTCAACGGTTGGTCTGTTTGTTTATCTGTTTCAATACTTTTACGAACGACTGTACCGAAATTACTTGTTTACATCTTAGTTTACGTAAATGAAACTTGGGGACAAGTAGTGACAAAAAAAAAGAGGATGGAAGCATTCGAAATATGGTGATATCGAAGAATGTTGAAAATTCTATGGATAGATAGACTGACGAAGGAAGAAGTATTGCGGCAAATGGAAAATGAACCATGTCTATGGAGAATGTTGCAAGAGAGAAAAGATGTTTGGTTTGAACATATTATAAGGCTCGGGTAACACGAAGGACTGGGTAAAACGAGATACGTGCCCTCTCTATAAAATGAATATTTATTTAAATTAGATAAAAGTGATAATTAAGTTGATAGAAAATATATTACTAGAAAATAATTTTAAAAAACAATTCAATATTTAAAATTCCAATTACAAAAATCAAATTTTGCACCCCTGGAAAGTTTTTTGTGGTAGCAAGTATAAAAATATTGCCCACTTCAGTGATTTGAACCCTCCTGTTCTCTGCAGGTAACTGTCTGGTCACACAGCCACGGTAAGTAGTTTGCTATACTTTCTACTATCAGTTTTTCCTATTTTTCTAGATCTTCTAAATTGTTCTTCACCATTATGTTCTTGGTTTTCTTGTTCTATTCACTTGGTTAGTTCACTGCATTGGATCTAGGGATGTTGCTAGAATATCTGTTCTTAAATTCTATTTTCCTTTCTTCTTAGAAAGCTCTTTAGAAGCTCGTTTGTGCCTATTCTTGGGCACAGGCTCCCTCCTTTCTCCCCATCTTGTTCCTGGGCCATTCTTTGTCATGTGAAACCAGTGTTCATCCGTTTTTCTGCATTGCATTATGAACATAGTATAGTGTTCTGTCTTTAGAAAAGGATCTTGAGCTTCAGATAGGTTTATTATTTTTTTATGTTTCTGACCTTTTGACCTTGATGTATCTTTTTTAGTTCTGGCCATTTCAGTATTCAAATAAACTTATATTATTTGAACTGTATTATTTCCATTTTATTCACATTGAAATAATTTTTATTCAACCCAAGTAAAAGTACTATTTTCCTAAAAAATATTCATTTTAATATAATATTCCACCCTTCCTTTCTTATTTTCATTCCCTACTTCTTACGATCCGTAAGAATACCGCTATGAAAATTTGCCTAAATTAAATTTAACGTATTGAAAAAATTTAATCTCAAGTTCATTTTTCAACCAGGATAACAGATATGATATTGCGTCTACAACCAAGCTAACAGTGTTGTATTGCGGGTAAGTAAATTTTCAGGGGCAATGTGTTTACAGTTGTTGACAAAGTGAAATCGGTAATACAGGTAACTGGGTTAAACAGAACACACACGTACAGGCAGGGACGTCGAGAACAATTACAGACCCCGGGACCAGAAGGGACTCCCTTTCTACTTATCAATTATTAATAATTAAATTGTAGGCATTGTTTCTTCTTCTTCTAGTTCCTTGATATAATGGCAATCTTGACCTTGTTAACGGCTACCGAGAAGAGCTGTGTAGGTGTCGCAAGAACCAATCCTTAAAAATTTTTAACCACGTAATACGTCTTCTGCCTGGACCTCTCTTATCGAACACTTTTCCTTAGAAAATAAGTTGCAAATATCCATAGTCAAAAATGGGCATTTCTATTCGCAACTAAAAATCTATTTGTGTTTATTGAAAATAAATATTGTTAAATATTTAATTAAATTACCTATTTACAATATATAAAACATGGTTGCAGACAAAAAATCACTCTAGGTAATCTCGTTTCGCTAATTTACTTTTTTTTTTCTCTAAATTTTATATTATACTAATTTGTATTAATTGTAAGAATGTAATTTTATGTATAATGTATTCTGTATTAATATGTTAAAAAAAATTTAAGTTGGAAGTCCAGCCTAGGCTGAAACATCTCCTACAATTAAGTTTATTATTTGGGGTTTGTCAGGTCTTGGCAAGTGTCCACTAATCGCAATCTTCATCAACTTTTTGAGCAGCGTCATACTAGAGACAAGTGGAGCTAAATACACACGATTGCATCCCAAACCCTGGCGATATGCAGACGCCGAAATTACGCCAGTTCCAGTGCCCGCACAATGCGGAGTGACCCAAGCAATACTGCATTCTGCAGATCAAAGAGGCGGCAGAAGATCTGCAGGCGGGAATGGACTCGATTTCCCTTCGATAGGAGGCTTTCATACCACCCAAAACACTATCAGGACTACAAGCTTAACTTTATACCCAGATCATAGAGTAAGTAATACAAACTCTTACTTACTCTAAGCTTGGACAAGAGATCCATATACTTGGACCTCTTTTCTTCCTCCTTGATAGAGATGTTCTGCTCAGCTGGACTTGAAAATTCGATCACATCTTTTTGGTCTCGATATCCAGTAGGGTTACATCCGGCTTTGTGGCTGGCAGTAACCTCGAGGTGGGAAAGGAATAATTCCAATAAATGAGGCACTTGGAATTTTGCACCTCAGATTCTGTCAGAAGAGAATTACCATTTAGCCGGTATTTGGTCAATACCATAGCCATGTCTAAGATGGTAGTAGAGCATGCGGAGAGCAGCACTATGACATTTAGCTCGATGCTGCAAGAGATGGACAAGCAAACAGAATGTGTATAATCGTTTCAGGTTAGTGGTAGCACAACCTACAGAATGTGGACTCCGCCATTTGGAATATGCGGGCCCTGTACGCCAAAGTATTTATAACACCATCCTGACAAGCAAACACAAAACCTGTTTCTCAACTATCAGACTTAAGAAATGAGAACATGAGTTCGGTGGACAATTTTAATATGTTTGAAGAACACAGATTTTTTCGTGTGTATTATTATTATTATTTTTATTATTATTATTACTATATTAGGCGTAAATAGTCGTAATTGCTGAGCGCCAAACTTTTTAATTAACCAACATACTAAATAAAAATTTGCAGTGTCAAAACACATAATTTTTTTCGGGGAGAGCACGCATGCGCTAAACTTATTCACATTTGTTACAATATGAATAGCATCATGTATTTACAGTTAAACACATAATGCATTAATTAAGCATCAATAGCATTAAGTAGATAAAATATTTTATCTTAAAATTATGGACTGTGAACCGTATAAAGTCTATATAGTGTAAATAGCTAATCTTCAAATTTTCAGTCCTCCTTTCAGGAACCTTGTAGAATAGATAAAGGTTTTTGCATTGAAATTTATGGAAAATCGGAATAATTTGTACAACAAATCATCTGGTGGAACGAATTAAATTTGTTAGCCGAAGTATTGTATACTGGACAAAGAGGCCTATTCAGGCAAACCGCACACGTGTGCCTGTTCAGATTTACTGTGCATGTATACCTGTATGAGTGTGATGCCTTCACCAAACGTCGCGGTTGTATCAGTTAATCCTAGTCCCGATTTGCCATGACTTCATGATAAGACGGTTGCAAACGCCGCACCGGGCAACAAAGCTTTCAGGGCCGGCCCGACGAATTCTAGCTCTCCGGGCAAATATTTGAATTGCGCTTAATGAAAGAGAGGCATATTTAAAAAAATATATTTATATTATTTATATTGGTTTTAAGCCCATTTTTGAAAATATATTATAAGAAAAAAAAATATTATAAAAGAAGAATCATCTACTAAACAAATACAACTGAATGTGCATTAATAATTTATTTATTAAATTGAAAAAACAACTACGTTAAATAATAATTTATACGGATTACATATTACCTACAAAATTAGCAAAATTTTTGAATATTTCAATATTTCGATGCGATATCATTTTCGATAGATAATATCGCCAGGTTATTTAATCTCTCATTGTAGAGCGTAAATAGTTTTTTATCAATTTTAACTTACTAAAACTTCTCTCTAGCTACTAGCAACAGTAATTGGTATCGTTAACATTATTCTTAATGAAATCTAAATATTAGGAAGCACATTTTATAATTTATTGGATTTTATAAAATTTAGAACATTTAAAGGTTCATAAATGTCTAGGCAAAAGAGCTGATGCAGATTTCAATACATCAAATAATTCTGCTCCATTCACGTCACAATCGCTGTCTATTTTTAATTTCAGATGCAGATCTTTGCATAAATTAATCAAATCATTATCAAATGGTGATTTATTGCAATTATACAAAAAAAACCATGTTTGGTGAAACTCATTTAATTGTTGAAAACGTTCCTGAAGAGATGTTATGGTATTATCTAAAATTACATTATTTTTGAAGTTTTCTACTGGACTTGTTATCATACATAATATAATATCATATATAAAAAATTGATGTGAAGTGTGAATAGTCACACATTTCAGGGTTTCGCAGGTATATAATAAGTGAAGGCGGTATGCTGAGTGTGTAGGACAAATTTTAATTTGTAGTCATCACGGCAAAATGAACGATATTTTTAAAATAATTTATCGTCTGTTAATCATATAAGACTGGTTATTAAATTTACGCTCTTAAAAATTAAATACAACATTTGTCAAAATATAACTAGAATTTTGACAAAATAATTTCAACATAATAAAAATGCAAAAAAAACAGAAAAAATAAAATTCGCTCCGTACTCGAACTCGAAACCCTTCGTTTTCCAGCTTACGACACCAGTGCTCTAACGCATTAAGCTATCGAACGCCTTACATGTGAGTGTCTTACATTGGTATAACTTTTGTACTTTGTGAACCAAAAACCACAAAAAATGCGTTATTTTCCGAAAACATAATCTGATCAAAAATTTCTGTTGTACTATTTCGGTTCACACCAATATACATTACTTAGAATTTTTTTAGATTTTTAGTTTAAACCATCTGGGCTACAGGGTGTGGGACAAAATTTTTTTTTGCACAATTTTGGCAAAAATCGCATCAAAATAATTTATTTTGCAAAAATAAAAATTTGATTGTTAATCCACGTACTAAGGGCATTCATTTGATACTCTACTCAGAATTTAAAAAAAATATTTTTGTTTTCGATGAGCACATATTTGTTTATATTTTTAGGGGGGTATGTTTTTTAGATGTTTTAGTATTTTTCCTATGTGCGGGGCAAAGAGTTGTATAAGCATGCCAAATTTCAACTCTCTAGGTTTAGCCGTTTGGCTACAATTTTTACCGAACAGACAGACAGACAGACAGACAGAGAGACAGACAGACAGACAGACAGACAGACAGACAGACAGACGGCAAAATGACGGTATAAGGGTTTTTTGGTCATACCTACAAAACCCTAAAAATATATATACATAATATAAAATTCAATATCCTTAATTTTGCGCTCCATGTTTCACAGCGCCCGGTTCGCCCGATCCTCGGGCCGGCCCTGGAAGCTTTGTAAAACAAATAACGGAAAAGCTCTTTATTTCTATACATGAAATGCATGATACGACATATCCACGATATTCCTAATTCAAAATGCGAGTTATATTGAATTTATGTCATAGAAAACATAAATACAGCAATCATAAGCCGGTGGTATTATAAAACATTTCACATAAGCTATATTCTGTCGCAGTGCAGATTCAGTAGGTCGTGTTTTCTCGCGATAATCGGATCAGAATGTACCATGCATTGTGTGCAAGTCACTGCGTTGCATTCTAACCCTGAGCTCTGAGAAAAAGATGTTTATATACGATAAGACACCACTTACATCTGTTGGCAGAATGTGAACGTGTTGGCGGGTTTAATGAAACTATAGAACAGAAAACATGTCGCTCGAGAATATTGTGAAGATAAGATTTTTCAATTTTTTAAATCTGTACATGTGGTTTGATTTAGAAACTATGTTTGATCAGATAAAAAGTTTGTTGCAAAGATATAGTTTTCATTGTAAGGAAATAGAAAACACTTTTAAATCACAAAATTTGATCAAACTGTTTCTATATCGACTGAATAACTACAAATACATTTCTTGCTTAATGGAAAGTATTTTTTTTACTGAAAATATTTTACAGGTGCCTCTGCTAATGAGGTTCTTAGCACCTTGGTACCTTCCCAGCAAACATTCAACTAACGACCGAATGCCGGCAAACTGCTTTTACTGCTGGTAAATTGCTGGCACCAAAAGTAAGTGCAACGCCAGTATTAATAATGTACTTCACATTTGTATTTCGCACTCCGCCTATACGAAGTACTTTACCAGCATTTTATAAGCACTCCTTATTTGTATTAATCCAAGCAAACATTTTTATACGGGCCAGTACTCGTCTCTTATTCACTCATACTTTTTACTTAAAATTAAACTTTTTTTGAATGTAATAATTTGAAAAGTCTGATTGTTCTTAGTCATAAAACGCCCTAACCGCGTGGCCTTCAAGGGCCAGTACAAGTTGATACATGTTGGTGGACAGTTTGTCAAGATGTGTATTTAAACAGTTATTGTTTTGTGAACATTATACAGTTTTTTTATTGTGATTTGTGTGTGTTTTGTTAGATTTAAGGACGTAGTTTACACAAACTGTTTCATGTTAAATTGTTTAATTTTTAGTTAAATCATAGTTTTTTTCCTGTAATAAAATTTTCAATTATTAATAAATCTGTTACAAGATTATAAATATGTCATTTAAACAATATAATTTGTCATATTTTATTTTGAATGGTGACATCTTAAATATTTTGTAAATATAATACTAACCTAAAATAATACAAACTTAATCCAAAACTGTAAAGCTTTTTTTACAATATAACCAAGTTTCTAAAAGTCAGTAATACACTATAAAAATCACCAAAATAATCAGATCTAGTTTGTTCTTACAAAAGTGAACAGCTTATAGCATTAATGCTTATAAAATTTGATTATTGAATTTATTTTAACAAGTATGATTTCTTTAGGTTGGCACTCTTCAAGTCAGGGGGAAAAGATGTGGTAGATAATACAAGCCGAATATTGGCGAAAATTATTAGTCACCACTTATCTTTAGGATGCGATTTTTTGGCCGAAATGGCAGAAAACCATTTTCTTAAAATTCATCATTAAATTAATAAATTAAATAAACTAATTCCTGTTATTCCTGAAATTATATTTATTTAATATTTATAAATAAATCAATAAATTATAACTGTTAATACAATTTACAATCGGCCAGTTTTACCATCGTTGAATAAATTTATTTAACAACTTTAAGTTAACAATATCGCATCATTCTATTGACAGCAATGTTAATTTCTTCATTAATAGTTCAAAACCGATGCGATATTGTCAACCTTATTTGTTAAATAAATTTATTCAACGATGGTGAAAATGGCCAAATGAGTATTTATTTTGCACCTAGCCATTAATTTATTTTAATACTGGGTAAGTACACATATGTTACATTTGAAACATTAGAGAGTGGGTATTATATATGCACTGGTCCGTCAGAAATAAATCTTGCAACTAATGCGATTATTTTGCACTTTACCGTTGCTGGGCCAGCAACTGATACATCAATGGGCCAGCTAACGGCCACGGGGACACCGGGGTACTGGCCCAGTGCAAAATACCAGCATTGGCCCAGTGCGAAATGTCAGCATTAGCCCAGTGCGAAATGCCAGCACTGGCCCAGTGCGAAATGCCAGCACTGGCCCAGTGCGAAATGCCAGCACTGGCCCATTACTTTTAATGTGGAGATGGTCGTGTCCGTAGTGAATAGAAGTGGAAAGGTTGTACGGGTGTCGGACATAAATGAAAACAACTATCTACAGCTGACCAGTTTCGGAATAGTTTATTCCTTCATCAGAGCTGCTACATACAGGAGAATCGAAATACAGCATAAATGTACATAGTATAACAATAAATGAATATAATAATAATATAAGTATAACATTGTAAACCATACCTGAGATAACAGTGTTAAGTGTAATGGTGAGGTAGATAAAAACGGGTCATTATATAAAAAAATTGTTGAAATATAAATAAATAAATAAATAAATAATGTAAAACGAAGTCAGAGATTAAAATGAACGATACAACAAATTAAAATGTGTTCTAAAATAATAATAAATAGGTAAAATATATATGAGCACAGGTGTGTCGTAGTATTATAAGATTGATAATGGTGACTAGCTGAAAAAATCACAGATGTGTGCATGGGGTCGATGACCTGAAACCGTGGATATTTTAGAAGGAATAATGTGTAACAATAGGTGCCATCTATTGAGAGAGGGTGTGGTTAGGTGAAAATAGGAAGGGGTATGTGGTGTCATCTGTTGGGAAGGGGTTTGTACTGGGGAGTGAGATGCGTTGTAGTCCCGCTAGAGCTAACCATGTCAGTATACAGACGCTAACGGAAATGGCGTCTAGATGTTTGCTAAGTAAGACAAACTATAAGTATAGTTTGGCTGAGTCATGGTACTGCCACACCATGTCCCGAGAAGCAAACAGACTACACGCGTGTCTGGTGTTCTGGTATACGAGAAACCAAGTCTTGTGTATGTGACGGCAAGACAAAACCAGGTGCCGAAGTCAGAGTAAATACAAACATGGACAGCAAACTAGCTGTCTTCTATTTGTTGTATCGTTCATTTTAATCTCTGACTTCGTTTTACATTATTTATTTATTTATTTATTTATATTTCAACAATTTTTTTACATAATGACCCGTTTTTATCTACCTCACCATTACACTTAACACTGTTATCTCAGGTATGGTTTACAATGTTATACTTATATTATTATTATATTCATTTATTGTTATACTATGTACATTTATGCTGTATTTCGATTCTCCTGTATGTAGCAGCTCTGATGAAGGAATAAACTATTCCGAAACTGGTCAGCTGTAGATAGTTGTTTTCATTTATGTCCGACACCCGTACAACCTTTCCACTTCTATTACTTTTAATGCACTTTACCGTTGCTGGACCGGCAACTGATACATCAATGGGCCAATAACGGCCACGGGGACACCGGGGTACTGGCCCAGTACGAAATGCCAGCACTGGCCCATTACTTTCAATGCCGGGGAGTATGTACTTTACCAGTAGTGGCCCGTATAAAAATGTTTGCTGGGTTAGTAATACATATTTATGTTACAATAAATTATTATTATTTTTAATTATAAATATGGGTGTGTGTGTGTACGTTTTGGGATTGTACAATTTAGATTTAGATTAATATATTTGTTTGTGGTTAGTTTAATATGTTGTGTTTACTCCATTCTGACCTGAATTTATTACATTCTAGTAATATGTGGCTGATTGTGAGTCGTTCACATGATTCACAGGTTGGTGGTTCTCTGAGCTCGAATATGTGCTTGTGTGTAAGAAGTGTGTGACCTAATCTTATTCTTGCTAGAACAATTTGTTCCTTTCTGTTGTTCTTTGTATTCCAGTTCTCTTTTATGGTCCTTAGATGGTTTTCTAATAATAATAATAATTATTATAATAATTTTTTTCCCATTTATCATTTTTACATTTAATACATACATATACGACTTATTGCTATATACATATATATTTTAATACAAATAATTTTATTTCTATGTTAATAATACTAACTAATCTTTTTTTTATCTAATTTAGTCAGAATAGTGCACTCATTAAGATAATAAACCTTGAGTCGAGGCACTTTGCTTTTATAATTTAATTATTTATTGTGAGTTATAATTGTTTTATTTATGTTTATTTTACATATTTATTTATTTCTTCAATAATTTTTTTATTTTTTTATTAATTTGTTATTTAAGAATTTATGATATTATGTATATAGTCGCGGTCAGTGTTTTTAATCCATTTTTTTATATTATTTTTAAAAGTATATTTATTCTGTATTGTTTGAATTTCGTTTGGCAAGTTATTAAACAGTTTTAAAGATACATATGTGAAACTATTTTTAAATATTGTTTTATTAATTTTTGGCAATATGACATGTTTGTTTATTTCGTTTCTCGTTGATTTACCATGTTTAATATAATTTAAATTTTTATTTTTATTTAGGATTATTAATGAATTTTGGGCAAAAATCTGTCGCGGATTAAGAATGCCAGTTTCTTTATATAATTTTTCGCTGGAGTAATCTCTTGGTTTTTTATATATGTTTTTTAATATCGTTTTTTGACTTATTATTAACGGTTTTATTTTAGTTTTAGCTATGCCTCCCCACCCTATTATACCATATTGAAAAAGACAGTGTACTAATCCATAATAAATTCTTTTCAATATATATTGTGGAACAATTTTGGCTAGTTTTCTAAACATGTAATACATTTTACGTATTCTTTTATTCAGTTGTTCAATCTGTTGCTTCCAGGATAAATGTTGGTCTATAATAATCCCAAGATATTTTACAGAAGCTGTTTTTTGAATTTGTTCAACAATGGTTGCACTTCCTTTTATTGTTAAGTAATTTATTAACGGGAGCATTCTGCTCATGATAGTAAATGTTAGGAAGTTACTTTTTTTTACATTGAGGGTAAGAAGATTATTATCAAGCCATTTCTTTATTTCTTTCAAACTATTTTCTGCTTCTTGTTTGGCTGTATTCCAGGACTTTGCTGACGTTATTAGGACTGTATCGTCTGCATACGCTATAATTTTACCATTTATGTCAATGTTGAATAAATCATTCACATATATATTGAAAAGAGTAGCAGCTAATACAGACCCTTGTGGAATACCACATTTTACTAATAATTCGTCACTTGTAGAACCATCAATTTTTACCTAGTGATATCTATTTTCAAGGTAGCTTTTAAGTAGGTTGTATCCTAATCCTCTTATTCCAATCTTCATGATTTTATTCAATAATATTTGGTGATCCACGGTATCGAATGCTTTAGCTAAGTCAAGAAATACAGCTATTATTTTTTTATTTTTATTCATATCGTCATACATAGTCGCTGTTACTTCTCCTATTGCATCCTCTGTACTACAGTTCTGTCGAAATCCATATTGTTGGTTACTTATTATTTTATGTGTTAGAAAGTTATTAATTCTAATATTAATCGTTTATTCTATTATTTTTCCTACTGTTGAGGTTAATGATATCGGCCTATAATTACTTAATAAATTTTTATCTCCCGTTTTGTATATTGGAACTATTGTAGACAGTTTAAATATGTCAGGATATATACTGGATTCTAGTATTTTATTAATTAATTTGGTGATATGTACAGTAATAGTGTCTATGGTCTCTTTAATTGTTTCATTAAATATGCCATCTGGACCAGGCACACTATTATTTTTAAGTAGTTTGATAAGATTATGTATTTCGTCTTCGGTAACTGGATTAAAAAATATTGTATCAGAGATAAATAGTTCTTTTTTCATTTTTACTTTATTTTTGTTTAATTGAGAAATTTTTCCTGCCGCATTTGTACCAACTTCATTGAAGAATTTGTTAAAATCACTAGCAAGTATCTTCCTTTCCGGTTCTGATGGTAAAGTTTTTGGTGTTGTATTTTTATAGTTATTTATTTCATGTACTGTTTCCCATATTTTTTTGAATTACTGTGATTTTCTTCAATTTTTTGTTCATAATATGATTTTTTTGTGGTATTTATCAATTTACTTATTATTTTTCTATAGTTAATGTATTTATCTTTTAGATTTCTATTTATAAAAAGTGTCAAAATAATACCAAATTGACACTTTACACATTTCGGCCACTATCTTAATTTCGGCGCCCCTCAGAGAAAAATTACGCACATATTCTTTTAGCCAAGAATATACCCTACAGATTTAGAACGAATTGAAACAAAATGTTAATACACGCAGATTTGCTGTGATAGAGTTTATCAAGTCGCGAATTTGGAAAAAAAAATCTTTCAAAATTTTCGTCATCTTGATAACAGCTTCGTAATCTACTACATTAAATTAATAGAAAACAAGACATATCATACGAAATTTGTTATCAATTTTGAAAATCACTTTTCTGCGTCTAAGAATGAATTATGGAATGTATCTTGTAAACTAAGTGACAAATATTCGCATACAACACGGCAAATTGTAGCTGTTGGTTCTCCTTAAATAAAATAAAATAAAATAAAATAAAAATAAAATAAAATAAAATAAAGTCCATTCTACAAATAGGTAAATTGTAGCTTAAGTCCATTCTACAAATATTTATTTAGCTAATTCGCTCTGTCATAAAAATTAGTTATCGTTATCGTAATTGGCGCGCTATTTTCACCACCATCTTGTATCTACCTCACTTAACAAATATGTGCTGCGGGTTAAAATGATTTATTTTTTATAAAGAACACGTTTACCTAATCGCATTTCATTATCAAGTGTCTTTCGACGTAGGCACTAGACGAAAATCAGCAGGTTATAAGGTAAATTATAGCTGGTAAAGGTATTATACGTTTTAAATACAAATATTTCTTCCTGCTTATAATTTTTTTAGGATAGGTTTTCAATTTTTTCATTATTCTTCACAAGCAGAAAACCTACTAATAAATAAATTAGGTCGTTTGTGTGTATGCACGTTACCTCGAAACTAAAGAATGTATTCATCGATTAAAAAATACACCAGCGCATCCATGGCAGCTTTTATGGTAAAATAGATGTTTTTATGGCTCTTATGGTACCCGAATTCCTTTAAACAATTATAATCAAGAGAAAACGTTGAAATTATTTGAAAAATACACTTGAAGTGGCAATGCTAAGAACTCTGTACCTAAATATCATAACATCCGTTGATACGCAAGGGAAATAGACAGGCAGAGAGAGAGAGGTGAAGGGAGGAACAGACCCGAACAGAATGTGCCCGGGCGTCGTTTAGTATATTATATATAGGTACAGTATTATATTATACAAGTATATATTTAATTTGGGTGCTAGTTTTTAATATTTAGATTTAAAAATTACATCTGGTGTCCCTCAGGGGTCTCATTTAGGACCATTACTTTTTCTGCTTTTTATAAACGACATCACTAGCTATATTTCAAATGTTAATTTTCTATTATTTGCTGATGACAAGAAAATGTTCTTTAAAATGACCCTGGCAATTTCCATAAATATTGCGATGTAAATAAACTGTTCTTGAATTATGGTAAATGCCAAATTGTCTCATTTTCTAGAAATACTAATAAGTTTACATTTTATTATAAGTTAAATGGGAATTTATTAAATAGGAGTGAAGTTGTGAAGGATCTTGGGGTGTATATTGATACAAAATTATCATTTGAAGCTCATATAATCAATATAGTTTCTAAAGCCTGGAGAATGCTGGGTTTTATTATTCGTACAAAAAAATTTAAAATCGGTAATTCCTATTAAAAATCTTTACTTTGCCTATGCTTATAGTCTACTAAATTTTGCATCCGTTATTTGGAACCCCCAGTATGATAAGTACGAAAATAAAATTGAAAGAATTCAGATTAAAATACCTTTGAAATAAAACATACACCCCTTATGAAAATTATGAATCTGCTACTTTTAATATTTTAACATTAAAAAATCGTCGTGTGCTAGCGGACATGCTTTTTCTTTATAAGATTGTTAATAGCATCTGAAAGCAGTGATCTGATACAACTTTTTGGTCTTCATGTTCCCTCATATCAGACCCGCAACCAAACGTTATTTCACGTAACAAATTTAAATACTAATTCCTTCCGTAATTCACCCCCCATCAGATTGGCATCTACTTATAATATGAACTTTGGGACTATTGATATTTTCAATTCTGCCAAACTTCTGTTTCGCCGAAAGTGCATTGAAATTTTAAAATAAACTTTATGTTGTCCAATAAATTGCATATGTCATTACCTGTATGTATCTAAAACATTTTGTATTTGTTTACTATTTGATTATTTACTTTAATTAGTACTTTAATTTATTAATTTAAACATATAACGTGTATTATTATACAGAAAACACTTTACTGGGCTTGTCCTGTGTGTGTTCCAGTCCAATAAATAAATAAATAAATAAATATTATTAGACTAATTGATGTTTTATATACTGGATCATTTCAATTGTTGACCAGTTTATATTAAAAAGCAAAATAATTTGTAGGTTATTCGATAAAGTTTAATTGAAATGATAACATGCAGTATGTCTATCAATAAGTTATATATAAATCAATTAAAATCCAAATTGAAATTATTTCCCTGCATATAACTAATTTAAAAAAATATATTTCTCATAATTTACCCAATTATGACATGAAACAAGCACAGCACATAAATTATTGCATTTAAATACTGTAACAAAAACGAATAAAACCACAATGCAATACGATGCAATTATTAAAACACGCTATTAAAATTATTGATTTCCCGAACATGGATGATATTAATTTAACATAGACTGACACATGTACTGCATAGAGCACAAAATAAATAATTGGGTATTTACTTTATTTAATACATTATTTAATTAAACATAAACATGCCAGTTACTGCTGAAATCATACTGGACTATGTACAAAAATTGTACTCTATTGTGATTACATTAGCTTTAGTCATTTCAGTGTTTGTACACATCCGCTGCATTAAAATTTATTGTGACAATATAGCAGGCAATATGATAACATCCGTCGAAAAAAGCTTGCAGGCAAATTGTAAAAACTTTGAAACAATCATAAATCAGGTAAATCTGATACAAAAAGAGTTTAAAATTTTGTCCTGATGAAGCCTTTTACGAGTATCATGGACACAGAGTGTAAGGGAGGTAATTTTGGTTATGTTTCAGAAACAAAATTTCACAAATAAATTCAATATAACTATCCAATAAGAGTAAAATATTAAATCATAAAAAATAATCTATTTTTTAGAAAGGATACTTAAGGGCAGACATGTTTAGTACTAGAGTAGTTATTTAACGTCCAATTTGTATAATAGTAGAGTTAGGAAATAATTTCATTCAGTTTTTTGGACAAGAAGTGTTTATTTAAACAACACAACGTTTCGCCAACAACATTGTTGGCTTCTTCAGGTGCTATAAAAATAACATACAATAAAGTAACAATCTTATACAAGGTGTCTCAAAAGAAATTTTATATTTAGTGGATCGATTAAAAAAAAAGTAAGCCGTATATAGAAAAAATGTTTATTAATTATTAAAATACACTTTTTGGGGATTTATTTCTTAAAAATAATATCGTCTAAATGTAGACCCTCGCGTTCTCGGCACTCATTTAATCGAACAGTAAAATTACTTATGACGTCTCGGCAGATGGACTCAGGGATGGCTGCCATTTCGTGACGGATATTTTCTTTCAAATGCGCCAGTGAAGTCGGTTTATTGGCGTAAACTTTAGATTTAAGATTACCCCATAGGAAAAAGTCCATAGGGGTTAAATCTGGACTGCGTGGAGGCCAATTTATGTCACCTCTCCGGGAGATCAATTTGCCTGAGAAAATTTCACGAACACGTGGCAGAGACATATTGGACGTGTGTGAAGTTGCTCTGTCCTGTTGGAACCATGTTCTTTGGTTATAGCCAGGAAAGTTTTGCAGTTCAGGTACCAAGACGTTGTCTAACATCTCCACATAACGCTCTGAATTCACTGTAACTGCACGCCCCCTTTCGTCTTCAAAAAAGTAAGGGCCGATAATTCCTCGCGCCGACATCATAGCCCATACGGTCACTTTAGGCGAATGTAGGGGTTTCTGAAGTTTGCGTTTCGGATTCGTTGCACTCCAGTAGCGGCAGTTCTGCTTATTTACGTGGCCATTAAGATGAAAATGAGCTTCATCCGAAAACAAAATGTTGGTAAACGTTGAAAATCGTTCAATCACCTGATTTACGAAATTAAGCCTCTGACTGGCATCTTGGGGCTTTAATTCTTGCACCAATTGAATTTTGTAGGGGTGCAGCTTTAGGTATTTGTGCATAATGCGATGTAATGATGATCTATGCACATTTAAAGCACTTGCGCGCTTCCGAATTGAAAAGTTCGGGTCGTCACGAACAGACTGATTAACATTCTCCACGTTTTCTACCGTTCTTGATGACCTAGGTCGCCCGGATTTTGATTTATCCAGCGTTGTACCAGTCTCTTCAAACTTTTTAACCCAATGTCGAATGAGAGGAATGCTTGGCGCATCATTTAAGTGGCGAAAACCTCGAATACTGCAGAATTTTCTACGCGCTACAGTCGCCGAATCACCGTTTTTGTAAAACTCTCGCACGTATAACGCGCGGTCTGCTCCCGAGAAACGCTCCATAGCGGCTGCATTCCCAAGAGCCAGGCTACCGATTGACATAACCCCCGCGCCCCTCGGATACGTTGCGTTCACGCAGTAAGCTAAATAAATATAAAATTTCTTTTGAGACACCTTGTATAATTATAAATTAATTTACCTATGTTAGTTAAACGTCACTCTAACAATATGTACATCAGTCATCACCAAGGATGGTGAAATTGCAGAAATAACTTTGACAAAATATTTTGTACTTGAAAAATACAGAAAGATGGGAAAACAGAAATAAATTTAATATTATACTTTATAAAAACCAAATGGAAGTGACTGTTAAACAAATGTTAATATAAATGTTAAACAAAAAGACTAGTGATTAAATATAATAATATTAAAGATTAACAATATTCAAAACACGAAATTACGAATGATAATCAAACCGACTAATGCACCAATATTACAAGCAGCCACACTATCCTCCCTGACAACCTGGTACGCACAAATTGCAGGATTGACAGTGTCACTCCCTGTACAACATGATGCAATAATCAATCTTAAAAATCATAAACCTCCACATCCAGGTAAAACAGTGAAAGAACCTAAAAGAGGCAATGAAATCCGGAACAATCATACAGTTCGACGTACCAGTCCCTCAAAATCAATGGTACGCACAAGGATAATGAGAGAATGGTACCTCAAACGGTATATCAAGACCGAATACCAAAACCCCCCGGGAGCTAAACACCTGTTAAATTACATAAATTGTAAAAACAACGACAAAATTCATCGGTACAAGCACCGGAAAAAACCATTAAGATAACAGTGAGAAAACCTAAAAGGACATTGAGAAATAAATCATCTTTCTTTCTCTTTCAAATTCTTTAAATATTTTTTGAATTTCCGAATTATTTAAATTTCTGCAAAATGTTTTAGTCCATTTTAAGTAATTGTTATCAAATATATTTACTGCATTAATATTAATAAATATTGTAGAACTATTATGTTTATTTTTGATATGAAATAAAAAGCAGCGTTTTCTCTTTATTATGTACACTTTTATCCAGTGGCGGCGCTAGCGGTGGGTGCAAGGGGGCCCGGGCTCCCCTAAAAGTTGCTCTGGCCTTCAGTTGGCCCCCATAGAATACTTGCAAAACTTGGAAAAAATATATTTTTGAAGTGAAGACCTTTTTTTTAGGTCATTACTTGTATTTTCATATGTAAACGATAAAAAAATATTTCCTGCTTTATTAAATAGTCCCAATTTTACTCAAATTTTTTTTTGGCCCCCCAGATTTTAAGAGCTAGCGCCGCCACTGCTATTATCCCAGCTGCTTGGTTTTTAAATCTCGTAAGATAATGGTGATTTAATGTACGTGTTTTTTTTATATATTTCAATATTGCATATATATACAATCTACAAAAATCTGATGGGTAACTTTTGCTTTTTTTGTGTATAATTTTCAATACAGATTTTTGATAGATTTTTATTTTCTGTAAATAGCATTCTGCTATGTGTTTATCCCAGCGTAAGTGAATAACATATATATGGATCGGAAACATTAACAGCTAAGTCAGCAGAAAAATTAAGAGTTGCCCAAAGATCGATGGAGAGAGCAATATACTAGGAATTAATCTACCTGATCGAAAAACAAATCAGTGGATTCGAGAGCAAACAAAAGTATGTGACGTCATCGAAAGAATTGCTCGTCTTAAATGGAACTGGGCTGGACATCTGGCTAGACTTCAAGATGACAGGTGGACAAAGAAAATCCTAGATTGGAGTCCCAGAGATACCAACAGAAGCAGAGGAAGACCCCCAACTAGGTGGACGAATGACGTTAAGAGAGTTGCGGGAAATGGGAAATCAAAAGCACAAGATCGTTCCGAATAGAATAAGCTTGGGGAGGCCTACTTTCAGCAGTGGACAAGAAATGCTGATTAATGATGATGATGATGATGAAGTAAATATCTAAAATAACACGTAGATATATTATTGTTTTTGTCTTTTTTATTGTGTTGTGGCAACAGCAGTTAATACTATCAATTGGACAGTCATGTTGATGAAGTACAATGTGCTCAAAGAATGGTTGTGTGGTTTTTATTTATTTCTCACACCCATCCAACAGCCACGCGACGTATTCTATGCCCAAAAGAACAGCGGCAGAGGCTTCGACTCAGCCACCACCCTCTTTTTGTTTATTTTTAGTAAATAATAAAAGCTGATTCATAAATATAAGAAAATGTAGATCTAAAAGTTTAAACGTCTGTGAAAGCGTCAAAAGAAAATTTAAAATTCCCTCTTGATCAAACTCGACACTTGTCCGCATTTGATGTATATTTCATTGCTATCTCCCTTCCATACATTACCCTAAATGCGCAGAAATATCACCATCTCTCTCTATCCGCATTGATACAAAATGTGAATTAGTTTTTACAGAATGATATTTTGACATATCTAGGTCGATGGAAATGCAATTTTTTAATAAATGATCAAGATACTGGCCGCAACTTTTTTATCGCAAACAAAACTGATGCATTAAAATTTAATCATGTTTTGTTTGTGCAAATATTTGCAAAAAATCATCATTTGTTTTAGACAAAGAAAAATAATGACTGCTGTTTTTAATAGCACCACAAAAATGGTTTATTGTAACGTAAAAAGTATTGTTAACCAGGATTTTTTTAGTTGACGTCGACGTTTTTCTCTTAACCAGTTTCTCCATTTATCGATGTTTTCCCATTTTCCACCTACAAGTCATTTTCAGGATTTCGCAGGTATAACCAGGGATGGGGAGTCGACAGAAAAATTATCGACTCCCGACTCTCGACTCCGGAGTCGGTATTTTTGAAAATCGACTCAGACTCCGACTCCGACTCCCGACTTCTTTCACTGGTAAATTGTAAAGTCTATTCCAAATGTTTAAGCGGAACTAAATGGAATTTTTATTTTCTCAAATTATCACGAGTTTACTTTTTAACTATCAAAGTGGGCTTTTGTTAAACAAAATTATACAAAGCTTCATTCAATCCTTAAAAGTTAGTAGATTTCGATATCTAATTCCGCTTAAACCAAGAAAACAGACTATACTTACATTAAATATTTTGGGTTGGGGCGAGCTGTTTTTATAAAATGTCATTTTCATTTCATCTTGACTATTGAGTCATTTTTAATACAAATTTTCAAATATATTAGTTTTAAAAAAAAATTGTTTTGTATTTTATATAAAGTCTGTTCCTTTGGTTTTGGCGGAACTAGATTTTCAATACTAGTTACTTTTACCGTTTGATTGAAGCTTTTGATCATTTTGTTCAGGAAAAGCCAACTTCAATATATAAAAAAATTGCTAATGACGACTTACAAAAATGAAAATTCCAGTTAGTTCCGCTTAACCGTTTGGAACAGACTGTACTTTATTTTTCATAACATGTCACTTTTTTCTTTTGACATATAGATTTTAGCTGCCAACATGAAACATAAAATAATCACAAAGCCCGTTACAACTTGAGAAAATAAAAATCCAGTTTAGTTTCGTTTTAACATAATAAACAAAGTATGCAAAAAAAGAAAAATTAGATATTACTAAAAATTAACTAAATTTTTAACTGAAAAGCATGAAGGAGACCGGAATTGAATATTTTTAATTTCATTTTCGTTCATGAACAGAGAAAAAATGTCGTTCCTGTTCCCATTCTTTAACAAATTCTGGTAGTATGGTATTTTGCTTTCGCTTTCGGATTGTTCTCATCCTTGATAAATATGTATTCAAAGAGTCGGGAGTCGATAACTTTTTCCGACTCCCGACTCCGACTCCGACTCCTCCAAAAAGCTTCGACTCCTCGAATCCCGACTCCCGACTCCGACTCCGACTCCCCATCCCCGGGTATAACTATTGTTGACTGTCTGGAATTGCTATAGTGCGAATTGTGAGCAAAGAGCTCAACTTAGAGCGTATATAGTTATTTAACTGGCCCATACCAGAAATATTGATATATATATATATATATATATATATATATATATATATACATGTATTTTTATAAATTTATCCTATATATATATATATATATATATATATATATATAGGTGGTAGTGGTTTAGGTCTTAAACCATCCTCCGCCAGGTACTGCACTTCAGGCTTACCACAAGACAGCACGTCATAAGCGAATATCTGACGGGAAAAATACACACTGCCGCTTCCCAGACCCTGGAGATGTGCGGCAGCGGCTAATATATTAATTTGTGTAGGCTGCGAAAAAATCTTTGTCCAACACATGTTGATATAAATACACCTAGTTTGTAAAAAGCCTAAATCAAGGCAGCAGTAATGTGTTGGGTAGGCTGGATGAGAAAAGTAAACATTTTATTTTCCTACCGTAAAAACTCATTCAGTGGACCGTATTCGTCTCGCGGGATGCCAGTTGCTGAACTATGTTCTACATGACTGTTTGAGGTGATGCCAGGACCGAATTTTTTCCCCTGAAGGATATGAAAACAATCGTTTCTTCATCCACTATAAACAAATTTGATGTTAAACATGTTAACTACCAATATGTGGCTGCATTGAAAATATGATGACTAGAGTTTTTAAGAAAACATTTTGATCACGCGAAGCCTTGGCACGGCTGCATCAGAAGAAGAGAAACTCAGTTTTGCGGTTAATAAATATTTTAAATATAGATTTGATGGCGAAGAGCCTAGTTGCTAAACCATTCATCGATAATTTTATAGAGGAACGTTTTTTGCTCGCGAAAACTTTACAAATAGGCAGTACACCTCTAGCTTTTCTCAAACTAATGCAAGTTATCAGGGATCCCTATAAACATAAAAAAAAATCAGCTGTGGCCACCACAGGACCGACCGCCATCACAAACTACTTGTTTATGAATATTTCAGTCGAGTATCTCTTGGTTCTAGCAGCACAGTAGAAATAACCTGGCCTAATATTTTCTAACAGAGATATTATTCATCTTAACCATGGAAACGTTACATATAAGTAGGAATAAATAGATACTTTTTTTTTTTACAAAATTTTTTCGAAATTTTTCGTTTTATCAAAAAACTTCTCAAATAAAAGTAATTAGTTATTGTATATATAGCAACTTTTGTTAAATAAATTTTTTCGAAATATTTTCCTGTTACGGACAGACAGACAGACGGATAGACAGACCGACAGACATCATGCTAAAAATAGTCAAAACGTTATATAGGGACCTCAATTCGTGGAGATCCATCAAAATCTCGAAACGTCAAAATTGGTATGATCACAATACCTCCCTTATATATGTTGACGGTCGGTAATGAATGACATAAAAAACTCTACCAGTATATTCCTGAAAATTACAAATCTTTTTACAATGACTTTAAAATGGCCCACAAACAACATCGTATCCCGGACTTTTCACCCTGTATCCAGGACTTGTTTAAAATTTTGAAAAAAAATAATATATGTGAACCAGAATACTGCGATAGGAATTTATAAATCAGATTATTATTTTATTTTATTTTTTTTTATAAGCAAAAAATTATTGTATTCTTCAGAAATTAATTATATCCTATGGATTCCCACCCACGTTGGTATCAAAGGAAATTAAGAACCAAACCAGGCAGTAAAATTAGCCACATATAAAAATTTGACAAGTATACCCTCCCACACTAAGATTTTATAAACCATATTAAAAACAAATTAAATTCAGAATTGATTTCAAACTGGAGCACAGTATCAAATCATTTCAGTCAAATAAAACGAATCTTCAGCTATTGGAAAACCCATACAAATAGGAGACATCAAATTGATATTACGCCGCTCCGATTAGGCCTCACACTAGCTACTCATGCATACATTTTTGAAAAGAAAATCCCACAGAATGCCTGAACTGCAAAACTAGATTAGATGTTAAACATCGACTGTCCTAAATATCACGCTATCAGATCCAAGATATCAGATCCGGATGTCACTCATAGAAGCACTGAGCAACAAAACAGATCATTTCTCACATTTACTATACTATCTAAAATCAATAAATATTTTCCCCAAAATTTAATAATATTGTAATATTGTGTGAAAATATATGTACCAGGGGCCAATAGCTAAGTTGTGACGCCCCTTAAACATCAAACAACAAAAAATAATAATAATAATTACATTCTTGAAAGTGGAAAGATATCAAATCAAATAAATAATAAATAAAGAATAGATTAACGAACACAAATTCATTTTTAATCGGTTTTTGAAATGAGGAATTTTGAAAAGAGGTCTATTGTAGTTTACAAAAATTTTACAGGAGAAGCAAAAAATAACGTAAGTGCTTTGTCGTTGAGGTTTTTTTTTGTCCATCAAAAAGAGATAAAGTTGCATGGGAATACATTTAAAAAAAGATTTTTCAATATATAGGTTGTCGCAATCTATTTTTGCTGGCAAGAATATGGCCCGTTTTCCAAAGGAAGGAAAAGAATTACAATATGTATACAAAAACTGTTTCTAAACATCTTAACAATAGGACATTATCAAAGCTTAATAGTCTTCTTCTGACGCTTTATCGGCTTTGGTTGTGGGCCATTTTAAAGTCATTGTAAAAAGATTTGTAATTTTCAGGAATAATAAATTCAACGTCCAATTGGTATAATAGTAAATATTGGTAAACGTTGTGATGCTTAAATAAACGTTTCTGTCCAAAAAGCTGAGTGAAATTATTTCCTATTCTACTATTTTCAGAAATATAATTTTTTTTAAGTCATTCATTTTAACTTGCCCGACCTTAATATATAAGGGGCAAGTATTGTAATCGCAAAAATTTTCGATGTCGAGATTTTGACTGATGACCACGTTTCATGGTCCAGGGACTCCAAAAAACCTATTTTCGAAGTGCCGTCCGTATGTGTGTGTGTGTGTGTGTCTGTGTGTATACACGATAACTCAAGAACGGTTTAACTTAGAGAATTCGTTCTGGTACTAAAAAATTCACCTATTAAATGGGAAGAACCCTATTGTTTTTTTATGAAGATCGGTTGACTAGAAATGGGAGTTTACTCGTGTCGATTTTAAGATTTTTGCGAATATTTAGCAACAGAAAAATATTTCGAAAAAATTTATCGAACAAAAGTTACTATAAATGCAATAACTAATAACTTTTATTTGAGACGTTTTTTGATAAAACGAAAAATTTTGAATTTTTTTTTGTAAAATTATTTAAAATTTTTCCAAGTCTCAATTTTTTCATACTTATATTTAACGTTTCCATGGTTATGATAATTAATTCGTAACTAGTAAACCACGCCTTGGACAAAAATTTGTATGGAACATAATTTGATGTATTTTTGAAGATTTAGTTAATTGTTAAATAAAAAAATTTAAATTAATTTATTTTTTTATGGGAGTGCAAATCTTGCGGAGGTTTCCCGTCGCCACTGGTTTTATGTTGATAGGGATCTTTGCCTGATAACTTGCATAAGTTTGAGAATTTGGAATAGCTAGAAGTGTACTGCTCCATTGTAGAGTCTTCGAAAATGAAAAACGTTCCTTTATTAAACTATCTGTGGAAGATTTAGCAACTACTACTCCAGGCTCTTAACGATCAAACAGAAATTCAAAATATGTATTATCCGCAAAATTGGTTTCTCTTCTTTTGGAGTAACCTTGCTAAGGATTTGAGTGGGCAAAATTTTTTCTTAAAATCTCTAGCCATCACATTTTCAGTGCAGCCACATGATCGGGTCTATTCTGTATCTTTTGTGGTTAAAAAGATTTGGTTAAAAATTATGGTTAAAAAGTAACATTTTAACTAGGCGTTAAAATTTTAACCTTGTTTCTTATTCTGTATCTCAGGTTATAACCCAAGCGTTAAGTTCTAACTTTTTAACCTTATGGTTAAAAGTATGTTGTGAAATTATTTACAAGAGAAGGTATTTTGCTTGTGTAATTGTGGATTTAATGTAAACAAATATTATGGTTGAATCGTGAATGAACAACGATGAAATATAATAAATCTATATTGCGGAAATGTACAATATTTATACATAAATAATTATGGGTGCAGAAAGTAAATAATATAATAATATTACCATAACATGCAAATGTATTAATATTTTCTTTCTTTCTTCTATATTAAGATACTTTTATTTTCAGGTTATATTTACCTTATTTTTATTTTTAAACGGAGAACTTAAAATTTATAAATATATCACAGTTTCAAAGTTTTCAATATTTACTTGCAATTTATCGGGAAACGGGAAATCTTTTGATTCTTCCCGGATATATTTCGTAAGTTTTAGAAAAATGAAAATATTCCATTAAAAGGGTCTCTCATATCACCCAGTTGCTTTTGTTTAATTCGAACTGATCTCCTAAAAAGCATTTGTATATATTTTTTATTCACCTATAGTAATTTTTCACTTATTAACCTCTTTTTTGTCAATTTGTTTTATTAATAATTGGTTTAAAATAAACATACTTGCCATAATTAATTCTAAAAATGGATTTTTCCTGGCTATTTGACGTTTAGAGGTTAGAATTATAGGTGTTTAAAAGTTAACACCATGTATTTGGCTGGAGTTAAAATTCCAAATATAACCTACTGAATTAACCACATCGAGGTTTAAATTTTAACGCCATAGAGTTACAGAATAACAAAATATTGTAAAGCGTGGTTAAAATTTTTTAACTTCGACCTTGGGGTTAATTTTTAACTTTTTAAGATACAGAATAGACCCGATTGACAGCTAACATGTTTAACATGAAATTTGTTTATAGTGGATGAAGAAACAATTGTTTTCATAAACTTCAGGTGACAAAATTCGGTCCTGGCATCACCTCAAACAATCATGTAGAACAGGATTTGGCAACCGGCAGCCCGTGGGACAAGTGCGGCCCACCAATAAGAAACTATAATGTTTACTTATCTCATCCAGTCTAGCCAACACAATATTCCCGCGCTGCTTACAAACTAGGCGTATTTATGTCGACGTAAAGACAAGTCAACTGGCGTTAACAAGACATTAAGATAGTAAAAATAGTTTAATTTGGAATCCGAGTTATTCTATATACTCAAACAAAATTGAAAGCATTCAAAAACGCTTTTTAAGGTATTTAGGTTATAAATTTTATAAATACTACATCAAATTATTATGTTCAATTAAACAGATATAACCTACATACCTTGAAAAACCGTTGAACTAAATAATTTTGTCTAAAAAATTTAAATGGTATGATTCAGTCTGAATATATTTTAGGGCTGATAAACTTTAATGTACCAGCTACAAAACTGGGGCAAATAAATACATTTTATTCTGAAAAATATCATACAAATATTAGATAGAATTCACCTCTAAATAGAACTATGTGCACATTTAGGCATTACTTTAATATGTATTATATATTTTCTTGTTATTTTCTGCCTTTAAAAAACTAGTGGAATGTAAATTAACGATACGTATGCACTTATATACCTTATAAAATACTCATTTTGTTGTATAAATTTGTTACGTAAATATTTTCCTTTTTACCGACCGGTAACATATATAAGGGAGGTATTGTGATCATACCGATTTTGACATTTTGATATTTCGATGGATCTCCACGAATTGAGGTCTCTACATAACGATTTGACTATTTTTAGCATGATGTCTGTCGGTTTGTCTGTCCGTCCGTCTGTCCATTTGTCCATCTGTCCAACTGTCCGTTTGTCCGTGTGTCCGACTGTCTGTCTGTGTATACGTGCAGAGCAAATTCGGCTAAAAGTATTTTTATGAAACTGCATATTTAAGCTTTTGACATTAAACTCAATGACATGAGTTGATCAACTTTTGGTAAAAATCGGTTGACTAAAAACGGGAGTTTACTCGTGTCGATTTTAAGATTTTTGCGAATATTTAGCAACAGAAAAATATTTCGAAAAAATTTATTTAACAAAAGTTGCTATAAATGCAATAACTAATAACTTTTATTTGAGACGTTCTTTGATAAAACGAAAAATTTCGAAACATTTTTGTAAAATGTTTTGTCTCAATTTTTTCATGCTTATATGTAACGTTTTCATGGTCATGATAAATAATATCTCTGTTAGAAAATATTAGGCCAAGTTATTTCTACTGTGCTGCTAGAATGTATTTTATACAAGTACTTTATGATGGCGGTCGGTCCTGTGGTGGCTACAGCTGATTTTTTTATATAATTTGTATCACTGTATTTATAATTAGAATCTTACAGTAAATTTTTCGTGGAGGTCTATAGGCTATGTTCTGTTTGACTACCTATACCAGTGATGGCGAACCTATGACACGCGTGCCACGGGTGACACGCATCGTTTACAGAGCTCAAGTGTTTGTCGACTTGAGAATTTGGAAAGAAATCGTTTGGAGAATGAAAAAGAGTGCGACTATGAACAGGAAATTTGGAGTGCTTGGAACCGATTACCAGACGCTTTTAGCACTTTTAGCACAAAATCTAGCGACAGATTTATTCAAAATATTTCCCTCTACGTACTTTTGTGAGACCTTATTTTACGCGTTAAATAATATTAAAACCAATATAAGAAACCGACTGACAGATGAAGTCAGAAGCGCTTGCTTGGGCTTGAAGTGTACGAAATACCAACCTTCAATTGACGATTTAGCAAATGCAAATCAGCAACAAAAAAGACACTAATGAAGAGAATTATTTGTTTTAGATTTTTTAACAAATAAATATATCAAAAATGTAACTATTTTTTTACTCGGGCTGCAAATATCACAAAATTATGGATATTTCTAGACGTGTGTTAATTAGTTACATTTTTGGTTACAACAACGGCTATTTGCGCCTTTCTAGATGGCACGGCACCCGAGTTAAACTAGTTTTTTTTTCGAATTCTGACACACCTAGCTCAAAAGGTTCGCCATCACTGACCTATGCAATAAATAAAGGGAAAGGGGGGAAAGACCGCAGTTTATTTTGAAAAGGAACTACCTCCGAGAATTATCCTATTTTCCAAATGAAAATCCGTGACTAGCCGAAAGTATGACAATTTAGATAGCTGGGATATGACTGAAGAATGGTGCGTATTTACTCATAGCTTTATGACATGTCGAAAACTAAATTTGTCACAAAACTGGAGATGACCCCGTTTCAAAATGACCGATTTATTTTTAATTTGGCATGATTTTGGCCTAAAACTGTTATCCCCAACTGTATCATTCAGAGGAGTTGGTTTAAAAATCTGAAATAATTGAAAGTAATGGACATTAATGGAATAGTACAACCGGAATTTTTTGGGAGATATTCATTTTTATGTATATTTGAAATAAATAATTAAGTTTATGGTCCTTGTAAGTACCCTTAATAGTTATATTAAGGAATTTTAAAATACTGTATAAGCAGTAAAATTTCGAAAAATTGTGTAATTATAACCGACTGCCAAAGCGCTCTTCAAACTATAGCAAATAACCACCTTCATTCAAGAGACTTTGATATACAACATATTGCACAAATTATATATGTAGCTCAGACTAATGGTTTGTCTTTTATATTTCTGTGGATCAAATCTCATCAGGGAATATCTTTAGGGAACGATAAGGCTGATTATTTAGCAAAAAAAGCGGCAATTTCACCAATTAATCAAGTGACATTTAATGTAAAAATTTCCCGTCGGGATGTTTATAAAACTATAAACAGTAATATAAATTCAGAGTGGGTAAAAGAATGGACCGCTTCATGTGTTTATAAAGGAAGACAATACGCAGCCATTGAAAAGACACCATTTAAAACAACCTTGGTTCTACAAAATTGCAGCAGAACGCAATCTCATTACAACCATATGCAGATTGAGATCTGGACATGCTGGTCATCCAGCTCATCTCCATAGAATTGGTGTACTTTCATCGCCTTTTTGCAGTTGTGATAATACATCGACTGGTAGCCTGGACCACATATTTTTTCAATGCCCGACATACGCACGTCACAGATTAACATTTTTACAAAATTTATTACCAATTTAAAAAAAAAAAACCCAACCAAATTATTCGACATATTAAACGATAAAAGAACTTATAAACATATTTCAAAATTCATGAAAATTTCAAATATAATCTTATAATTTATAATTTATTTGTTTATGTATTATATATATTCTTGTTATAAAATTTATAATTATTATTTATGTTCTGTAAATGTATATTGAAGCTGGCTAATATGGCGTTTTATGCCGATGGCCAATAATAAATGAATAAAAAAAAAAAAAAATATTAAGGAATGAAAAATAGTTTTCAAAAGTTTCTTAATTTTGATCCATGTTTTGAGCTATGGCTGGCCAGACTCCATCTTGAGGATAATAAATAAAACATTCTAGAAAATCTTAATTCTGATAATTAAGTCTCTAAAGTACTGAATAAATCATAACGTATTTTCAGCTAAAATCTCTTTAACTAATTAACAATAAATACTGTTGAAAATTCTCGGATATCAAATTGTAAATTTTCTGCTGGCATTGAATTTCATAACGAAACAATAGTTGCTAGTTATTCAGTAAATTTATGGCAAGTGGATGTCCGATGGTAATAAATCTTTTTGGTTGTCGATTGTTGTATAGTAGAGTTTTTGTTTCAGCTTCCCTTGAAAATAGATGGTGAGATTAAGAAGACGTTGGTTTTCTATGAGAAATAGTTAGGGACAAAGTTGCTGTTTGTTTATATCATAAATTTTTAATATCAGACAGTTCGAAAATAAATGCGGTTAGGATGTAATTAGTGGGCTTTTGTTGTGGATAGTTTGAAATATGAGCTTAGTCGCATTTTAGAAAAAGGGTTCGAGGTTTTGTACTACCATTTTCAGCTTTAAATCATAAGTTTTTCTAAATAAAAAAACCTTAGAACTTCAGTAAATTTAAGATATGATAAACAGAGTCATGTGTGGAATAACGACTGGGATACGTTCTGAGACATGCATCGATAAGCGAATTGTGAACGTACTAGAATATACCTGCACAAACTTAAAAGGTATAGCCTACAAACCTGTAGATCAAGGATAGGCAACCTGGTGCTCGCGGGCACCCAGGTAAAATGTTTAGATAATTACCGATCTTCCAGTTAATACCAATAACACAATGGCCACAACCATAATAATAAAAACAGATTTACTCAGAGAGGTTACATTTAGAGGTCTCAGGTTATAGGAGGGTTGTCTTTTATATTTCGGGATTTGAGATCAAAAACAATTATTTACCAACAAAAATGGTTTTTTTGTTTTTCAAATATTCTCCATGAAGATCAATACACTTTTGCATGCGTTTTAATTAATTTTCGAAGTACTTTTTCAACTCCGATTGAGGCTTTTTCCAATGCGATTGTCAAATTATGTGGAATCCAACGCGAACAAATCTTTAACGGCCAAATGTTCATGTAATAGTGAATGTATGCTGGTCCCACTAATGCCTAAGAATACCTCAATCTCACGATAAGTCACATGACGATCTTGCAGTATCAGTTTACGCACAGCATAAATGTTTTCCGGAACAACAACCGATTTTGGTCAACCTTAACGAAATTCGTCCTTAAGCGAACTACGGCCATGATTGAAGTTAGCAACCCATCGATAAACAATAGTCCTTGATGGAGCTTCATCGCCAAAAGTCGAATTAAGTTCATCGATGCACTAGCATTTTTTAGCTACTTTTAGCCGAGATGAATTTTTTTCAAGTTACTGTAAACAACACAAAAAACGGTCGTACGTCAAAACATTCTGAGTATGTATGCCGTCAAAAATGTCAAACTTTACAATAGAAGCGTCAGCTGACAGATGGCAGCACAGTTTAGCGCATTCCCGAAATACAAGAGGCAGATTTCAACTCACCCTGAAATGAAATCTATGGAATTTAAGTGGAGGTTGATATGCTTCGCTATTATTTTTTTCTGTTGGGCTTGTTCTTAGTGCTCCTGTTGCTATGCGCATTGCGGCAGTCCGAATTACATCTATTGGGTTTAGACCACATGGTTCGGCGTTGTTTTGTAGATTTAAGAAATTTTCTCGGTTGGCTCCCACTTCAGATGCACCAGAGCAGCGTTCCTCAACCATTGGGGCGCGACCCAATTTTGGGTCGTGACTTGCGACCACTTATGTATATTAAAAACCATTGCATTCATAACTTATTTTAATGAAACTAGCTACAGATTATTAAAAACTTTACAACAAAATAAATCACTTTGAAAAGTAAGTGGAAGCTATATACCTGCGTTGCTTTGCAACATCAGTGCGACGCTCAGTAGTGAGTTGAAAACCGACACCCGAATAAGTTTGATCGTTTGTTTTCGTTAATATGTGGATACAAAATCCATTTCTCGCACATGAAAACAATGTTTTGGACCCGTCCGAGGAAGAAGAGCTGAACTTTCAGGGTGACAAACTGCTTCAAGCGCAGTTTGGCATTCAAAAGGACTTGGTCAAATTTTTGATAAAATTAGAAAATGAATACCCATATTTAAGCAAAAAGGCAATCCAACTCCTACTATCATTTGCAACAACATACTTAGCAGAAACTGCCTTTTCAGCTCTGACTGCAATTAAAAATAAATATAGAAATCGACTTCAAAGCATTGACACAACGTTGAGGATTGCATTAAATCAATTGAAGCAAGAATAGACAATTTGGTGAATGAAAATGAGGAGCAGAAGAGCCATTAGTATGTACTGATATAAAATTATTATATGTTTATAAAATAAAATTATTGTCCTGCACTTGCATCATTTTTTTCTCACGCACATGGGTCGCCTTTTAATTTTGTTATTATTTTTGGGTCGATAGACGCAAGGAACGCTGCACTAGAGATTAGATTTAGAATGTTCAGTCTTTGCATTTTTGCATGCACTCTTTCTTCAGATGTTGAATGTGACGATGCCAGGTCAGTCTCTAGATTTTTGTAGGCTGATAATTTCATGTTATGCACTAGGGTTGGGAAAAAAACATCGATGTATCGAAAACATCGATGCTTTTACCATCGATGGTCAGCTGGCGATAGTATCGATAAAACATCGATGTCTACTACCGATGTCGAGGTTTAAACTTTGAAATTCAGAAACTACCGCTAGAGGCGCTGGAATCTTAAAAATTAAATTTTTATTAAAATTAGTACACAAAATATAAGCGCCATCTATTGTGTTATAACGATACTAATAGTGTTAGTTCTTATTCTTCTTAGCAGTTAGCAGAATACGAAAAAATAAGAAGAAACTTTTAATTTTTGCAAATAATGCGAACGACCAACGACGCCAACACACTTTTTCTTTTTGAGTCTTGTTGACACTTTCCCAGTTGTTATTCCTCCAATCCCTGGATTTTTGTAAGTCGTCATTAGCTATTTTTTTATATATTGAAGTTGGCTTTTCCTGAACAAAATTATCGAAAGCTTCAATTAATCTGCAAAAGTAACTAGAATTGAAAATCTAGTTCCGCCTAAACCAAAGGAACAGACTTTATTTCAACTTAAAAAAGTATGAAAATAATTGTGTATGTATATATTTTTATGTTAAATAATATAAAATTAACATTAAGATTACTATATTAGTATTGAAATAAAATCGAATATTTCATTTTAGAAATGTAAAAATAGTAAGGTCTGTTCCTTTGGTTTAGGCGGAACTAGATTTTCAATTCTAGTTACTTTTACCGATTGATTGAAGCTTTTGATCATTTTGTTCAGGAAAAGTCAACTTCAATATATAAAAAAATATCTAATGACAAATTACAAAAATGAAAATTGCGGTTAGTTCCGCCTAATCGTTTGGAATAGACTGTAGGTACAAATTAGGATTATTATATTGGGTATAATAATATTAATGGGAAATTAATTACTATTAAAAAGGAATATTTCTATTTCAAAATCTAATAAATGCTTTTTGTGTATTACGTGTTACTTTTTTCGTATTTTATCTTTACATTATTAAATAAAACCTATATAATATAAATAAATAGCTTTTTTTAATATTAATAAAACATCGATGTTTCCGATACATCGATGTTTTTCCTTCGATGTTTTTTCAACATCGATATTAAGGCGCCGATGTTAACATCGATGTTGAACATCGATGTTTTGCCTTCGATTTACAACCCTATTATGCACTTCCCACAAGCTCCGAATCATGTATTATGTATATTTTGGGAACAATGTGTTTTTTCTCTATGTTGATCAAAGCATTGTGCATGGCAAATGTCAACTCTCTAGGTACATCCATGTGCCCTCAATTTGTACAAAGAACTATTACACAGGTCAACAAAAACAAATATTTTTTTTGGAGTTCTGATTCTTTATATCGAAAAATAACTAAAACCTTCGTTTATTTTTGAAAAACTTTGCTTTTGTACATTTTACAACGATCAATATATATTTATTTATTTTTAATACCATATAAGGAGAAGCGCGTTATATTAAGTAAGGGTGGGGACGAGCGGGTGGAAAGCAAGTGGCATTTCACTTAAGTGGTTCATAGTCGGTATGCGCATGCGCATTGCAGCGATACAACGCATTTTGTGTGGCGGCTGATCAAAAAATTGCGTCAAAAAGTTGTAAACACGAGATAGACTCATTCTGCTATATTTGCGGCGAATTTATCAAAACAAGAGAATGGTTGCATTTCTGATGGGAATGCATCCCATCAGAAATCCAACCATCTTAAAATCCCCTATCACTTTAAACTCTCAAGCACCATTTTCACACTTTCGTAATTTCCTTTGAGCATTACGGAATGAGCCAAAGGAAGAGATAGAAATTTATTTCCATTGTTCAAGAACGACAGCTTTTAAACTTTTTGTAGAACTGTCTATGGAACGACGTCAGAAGGAATGCATGAGATTCCGACCGCCTTGCATAGGCGGTTGTACTAAATATCCTTGCTACCTTTATTTTTGTCGGACCACAAATAAAGAAAATAATGGCCAGTGACGAATTATCACAGATACTCAATACTCATGAAAGGAAAGCCTGAAAGCAGTGGTTCATGGTTTTCTCGGAAACAACAGAGCAGACAATTATAAAGAGCTTATTGCAACTATGCTTGATAACTTTAAACTCATGGGTTGAAGAATGTCCCTTAAAGTGTATATGTTACATGCGTACTTGGACCAATTTAAAGAAAACATGGGAGCCTATTCGGAAGAACAAGGTGAACGTTTTCATCAAGACGTGATGGACTTTGAACGTCGTTATCAGGGGCAAAACAATGAGAGTATGATGGGGGACTATATTTGGGGGCTAATCCGAGAAAGTCCATACAATCACAGAAGAAATACGAAAAATAATCATTTCTAAACTTTTTTATATATTCTGTTACAGTAGTTGTTTGTTTCGAATGGTTTTCTTGTAAATAAAACTGATTCAAATTCATAACAAAAGTTTGTATTATTTTTACATACAACAAAGGTCTGAAAAAAGGGAAATTTTCTTAAATTCCGGAATTTCATTCTGATAGGTACAAAAGCAAACCAGTTCGGGTAAAACTATTTTTTCTTTAATTAATAATGTGGAAGAAATAAAAATCAGATATGCAGAACCCAGACTCAAAATTCCTGTTGACCGGTGTTATAAATGATATAACCGATTCGTCATGTTGAAACAAATAATTTACTTTCTCTGGCCTATGTACCACCTTGGCGTTGAGAATTTATTTTGCCTCTCTTCCTAAGTACTGTCAACCCGGTTGACTTCCCCTATTTTTACATTTTTTTTAGGGTGAAGGCCTTTTCAATTCTGATTACAAGTTGATCAGATTACCGCGTCGTAAATTTTCTAAAGTTCATTTTCTTCTCCTGCTTTTCTCATTCATTTTCACCTTGCTACTCTTCTTAATGAAGGCGAATTTACACAGCCTGAATCTACAACTGTTTCCTTTTGAGTAAAGGATTTTATATCGCTGATCAGACCTCTTACAGCAGACAATAAAAGAGAAAGATTTTATTACAATATTATTATAAAACACGAAAGGGGAATTAAAATTTTATACCTTTAATTTCCTGGAATAAATTTATAAATTGATTTAATTACTCTTCCTTATGAATATCCTAATGGGCCCTAACCACTATAATCGCATTTCATTTCCTTGCGATATTTGCTGAGTATAGTTTTGGTATATATTCAGGGATGAGTATCATGTTCGATAGTTCTTAGATAGAAATGTTTCATAACAAACTATCCATGTTTTTAACATAGATATTACAAGATAAATGTTATCGGACTATGATGCTTTGGTATAATATTGTTTCTTCTCAAATTTTCCACTAAAAAATAAAAATAAAACCTTAAATATATGAACGAAAACTTAGTATCCATGGCGCTACAGACCAAAGTGAGCTTAGACCTGCTGTTTTCAAGATTCATGACGATATTTTCAAACTGTGCACATTCAGGAGTAATATGATCAGCATTATTTAAAATTTACACAGAAAGGCACCTACAGTTTATAGCCGGTTGGGATTAGTTAAGCAGAACTTGTAAACATATCAATTAGTGAATAATACAATATGAAATATTATGTAAGATCATAAAACAACAACAAAAAATTGATGTGAAGTGTGAATTTTCACACATTTCAGGGTTTCGCAGGTATTTAGTAAGTGAATAAAGATTATTTGGGATGCCAAAACAAATTTTATGTTAAAATATATTTTTTTTTTTGTTGATTTTAATTCGAATGCCTAATACCATTATGTAGGTTTCTAAATATGTATGTGCAGTATTTTTTTTTTATATAGAAAGGTTCAATAAGATTTTGAAAATTGCGCTTCTGGCTTCCATCGTGTATTTATAGGAATATAAATAGCAGTATAGCAGTAATATATTTAGGCACTAATATGATACAGACATTATAACACATGACATAACATATATTTTATATATTTTATTTTTTTACTTGTAGCCATGGTATTATATAGTTACTTGGTTGTAAGTCCAAGAGTATTCAATTCCAACAATTTCCACTGGTTATTTAATTTACGCTTTTAAAAATTAAATGCAATTTTTGCCCAAATATAACTAGAATTTTGAAAAAATAATTTAAACAAAATAAACATGCAAAAAAACAAACAGAAAAAATGAAATTGCCTCGAGGCCGGATTGAACTCGAGTTTGCAAATTAGAACGCCAGTATTCTAAGCATTACACCATCGAAGCGCTCTGTTAACTGCACTACATAATATCATTAAATATTTTACATGGTCAAGCAAAAAACACAAAAAATGCGTTATTTTCCGAAAACATAATCTAATCAAAAATTCCTGTTGTACTATTCCGGTTCACACAAATGTACATTACTTAGATCAGATTTTTAGTTTAAACCATCTGGGTTACAGGGTGTGGGACAAATTTTTTTTGCACAATTTTGGCAAAAATCGCGGCAAAATAATTTATTTTGCGAAAATAAAATTTTGATCGTTAATCCACTTTCTAAGGGTTTTCATTTGATATCCTACTCAGAATTTAAAAAAAATATTTTCTTTTTCAGTGAGAACATAAAGTCTGTTCCAAATGGTTAGGCGGAACTAGATTTTGCAGTCTAGTTACTTTCATCGTTTAAATCGTGCTTTTCGGCCGTTTTGTTTAAGCTTTGTAAATCATACTTACAATAAAAATTTTTTTGTTAAGGTTAATATCATTTTAAAATGTCATTTTCTTTATATTTTGATTTTTTTTGTCTTTCTTAATACAAATTTCCCATTTATTTATTTATTTTTTTATTAAAATATATGAAAAAATAATTTAATGTCATTCGTTTCCATGGTTTCATTGTTGGAATTTTAAATTTTGACATTCCAACGTAAAAAATGAAATTACCCAAGCAAGGTCCCTTCTCGTGACAACCTAAAAGAACGAAATTCCCATTTAGTTCCGCCTAACCGTTTGAAACAGACTGTATTTGTTTATATTTTTAGGGGGATATGTTTTTTAGATGTTGCAGTATTTTTCCTATGTGCGGGTTGTATAAGCATGCCAAATTTCAACTCTAAGTTTAACCGTTTGGCTACAATTTTCACCGAACAAACAGATAGAGAGACAGACAGACGACAAAATGACGGTATAAGGGTTTTTTGGTCATACCTACAAAAACTTGAGGCAATTACGATCAATTTTTTGAAGTTATTTGAATTGTTGAGGTGTGACAAAATATATCAACAAATTCAGGTAGCTTATTAAAACTTCTAGTGAGTCTGCTTAATATTGAATTTTGTCCAGACGCAGTCTAGACGCAAAAATTGATGTAATCTGGTACTGTATCCCGGTATTCTAAATTTAAATAATTTTAGTACATCAGGTGCATCAATACAACCTGTCAAGATTTTATGTGTAAAACAAAAACAAAACAAGAAAAAATAAATGAGACTTAAAGGTGAGGCGAGTGCCTTACTCGTATCACCCTGGGTACGACCCTGTAAGTCATCGACGTCTTTGGTTCGATATTTTTCCAATATCGATGTTGAAAGATATCCAATGTTACCATTGATGTCGACTATCAATATATTATGAACCGATACCCATCCCTATTCTTTACTACAGTTTGGCAGATTTTTGTTTTCCTAGTGAGTTTTTATTCAATGAGTCGTGAGTAACTTTAAGTGAGTTGACAAAGTTTTACCTTTGATTTGATTTTAACAATGCAGTTATAACGATTTTTTTTACTAGAACCAATTTAATTGCCCTTAAATTTTGTTAAACGACTGAACAAAATTTCTATTAACTGGTGTAAATTATTATCTTGGATTGCATTGAGCGCAATGAAGCAATGAGTTACAAACTCTTTCCTTTGTCAAAAACAATGGCCGACCCATAAAACAAATGAACTACTGTCGTCACTGGGTATTGATCACGGGGACTGTGAGCTACTCTCCTTGCACTGGCGAACATCTCAGAAATAATTAAAAGATGATAGCGCAAGATAAATGACTATCATAAATCAACGAATGAACATTGTAAATTATTGTTAATTTGCCAGTTGTTTAAGAAAAATTCTGATGTAAGTGATATGATTTACATCCAAGAATCCACCAATATTTTTTTGGGTAAATCCTCAAATTCTGTTTAAAAAACACTGCTTTAAAAGTTTAATTTATTAACTAATCCTGTCAACTGTAAATTTTAGTTTATTTATATTGGTTTAATTTAAAAAAGCAAATATTTTACTGATATCAGCATAATTAATGCATTTATTATTTTAATAAATCAATACAGTTATTATTTTGCACCACAAATAATATTTATTAACCCATTCGCTACTAATTTCAACTATAATTATTATTTGTAACTGCAGCGCCAACTACACAAAATTAAAACGATAGACCAGAATAGTATATTGTGTAACTAGCGCGTAATGCCATATATTCCGCACGAAAATGAAGTTACAAACGAGCCGCAGGCATGTGAAGCAAATCTTTCGAGTGCGGAATATTTCCAGATACCATTTTTCAATAAATAAATAATCAAAAGAATACAATATAAATATGGTTAACAGCCATAAATGCGCGCGCAACCAGTACGGGAATGAAAATTCTCGGAAACTACACATGCGCAATGGGGCGAATAGAGCCGCAGACGAGTAAAGCAAATCTTTCGAGTGCATTATTCGCGTGTTGCTCACTATGCTCTTTCTCCAATTACAATTTTTCAATAAATAAATAATCAAGAGAATACAATATAAATATGGTTAACAGCCATTATTGCACGCGCAGCCAGTACAAGAATGAAAATTCTCGGAAACTGCATATGCGCATTGCTGCGAATTTATTCATTCCCGCACAATGCACATTCGCATTGGGGCGAATTTACCATTCACGCATCGCCTGCGCGCGCATGTGTTTAATATGCGAAATTAAGCTAACCTGTTAACTAACAGTATCGAAAGGAGACAGTTCCATAGTAGTTGTAGGAAAAATGGTTTTTTACGACTAGTGTGGAATTATCTCAATTTCAATTTTTAGTTGACTTAATTCTTTTTGTTACCTACATGCACGCGCATTTTGTATGGGAATGAATAATTTTGTACCAATGCGCAAGTGCAATGTGCGAGAATCAATATATTCACACCAATGCGCATGTGCAGTGATACAGAATTTTCATTTCCGTACTGGCTGCGCGCGCATTAATGGCTGTCTACAATATTTACATTGCATTTTCTTGATTAAAAGTGTTTATTCATTGAAACATTGTAATCGGAGGTGCAGCATATTGTGCAACACTAGGGATGGGAATTTATTTTTGAATATCGATATATGCGCGATTCGATATATCGTAAGTGTGATATCGATATTCGATATATATCGAAGTAAAAATATCGATATTTTCGATATATCGAAATAACTAACATGTAACATGTAAGATATAAATTTCAGTTTTTTTTTTTTTTTTATTGGCTTTGCGGGAAAATATGTTGCCATTTGACAGACTATCACTTTACAGGTGGTAGTCACCCAGCTACGAACCAACTTTACAATATTTTTCTAGTTAACTGCTCTTATAATTAAATATATATATGCTGTACATTTTTGTAAGGACAAACCAGATATTTTTGTTACTTTTATAGTAAATATAGTAAATAATTTTTTTATATTATCTGTCTCATTTTGTAATACGTAACTAACAGGGAAAGTTCATTTTTATGTTGTACAATACATTTACAATATTATCATAGTATTGGTTCACAGGGGTACGTCAAAGTCCGTTTACATCACAAAATCTTCAGATCTAGTTACGTATTACAAAATTAAACAATTTATAGTAAAAGTACTTTTATAGTGTATCACGGAATGTCAATTAATAATATTCCTTACGTTGAAAAGCCGACTTTAGATTTATTGGTTATGGTCATTATTAAAAAAGTGAAAATTAAAAACAAAATTAATACCAACATGACATACATTTCATAGGTGCAAATTAATGAAATCAAAATTTCGTCTTACTAACGATTAGGCGGAACCAAATGAACATTTCATTATTTTAGGTTGGCACGAAAAGGGACCTTGCTTGGGTTATTTCATGTTTCAGGTTTGGTATGTGAAAATTTAAATTTCCAACAGTGAAACTAACGCCAGTGAAACCATGGAAGCGAATGACATATGTCAAATATTTGAATACATTTTTCCATATTTTGAAGACTGAAAAATAAATAAATTAGAAATTTATATTAAGAATGACAAAAAATGCAATGAAAAGAACATTTTATAATGACAATCAATAAATCTAGAATTTGCAATGTGAGTATGATTTACAAAGCTTAAACAAAATGACCAAAAGTCCGAATTAATAGATAAAAATTACTGAATTTCAGAATCTAGTTCCGCCTAAACGTTTGGAATTGCCTATAGTTTGTTTTTATAAAAGTGAACAGCATATATTTAAATGTAAAAAATATACAAAAATACCGATATTTTGTGTGAATATCGATATTTTGCGCGATATATCGCATATCAAATATCGATATAAAAATATCGATATATTTTTCTAAAGTATCGATATTTTCGAAATATCGATATATCGTTCCCATCCCTATGCAACACGAGCGGAATCTTTAAATTCCGTACTGGTTGAACAATATAAAATTTATTACGAATGCCGTGGAATTGTGTCACTTCGATTTGTTAGTTTACCTAAAATTTAATTTAATTTCGCATGTTCACCATATTAGCACATTAACGTGAGAAATTATTTCATTTTGCATGTTACTTCGGCAACTGAGTTCATTTCTTATGGCACGTCGCAAGAATACCATGGCAGTTTGAAGTGTTTTTGGAAATTGCATAAAAATTTTAAAAAAGTTATTTTTCTAAGAATATCCGCTGCATACGAGGTCTTCAGTGCTCTGAGAAAACAAAGATAATGACATACAAAGCAGCTGTAGTCCCTATAATTCTCTATAGCAGGGAATCGTGGTGTTTCTATAGACTGCATAGTTCTATAAACGCTAGAAAGATTCCACCAAAGATGCCTTAGGACGATGTTGAGAGTCAAAATGTGCCGAACACAGTAGTTTTAGCTAAAGCTGATATCGATGGGCACGTCATAAGAATGCCAAATACTAGGTTACTCAAAAGAGAGAATAATCTGTTAACATTACTCCCATTTTCACAATCATTCATCCCTAATCCAGGTGTAGGAGCTCGCCCCCTGGCATTGGCGATTAACCTCGTTGCAGAAAAATAGGCCGTTGTAAAATAAATAAAATTAAAAAAATAAATAAATAACTCTATGAAAAAAAATAAATAAATAAATAAAACTATCTTTGAAATGTCTAAATTGTTTTTCTTTTAGTAGCGGTATCGTCGAATAGACGAAGCCGATATTTAGTTTACAAAGAATAATTAAACACTAAAAATCAAGTCTTAATAAATTTTTGTTAATTTAATTTATTTATAATAAGTTAGTTAGACTTGATTTTTAACATTTATTTAATCTTAGTAAAATAGGTGGCTATGAAAAATAGAGAATATATTTGTTGTACTTGGATATAGTTGCTTAATCAAGTCTTGTTAACTTTTTTAATACTGGATTAAGACCCATAATGCTTTCAAGTTATACTAAAGAAAAACACATTTTCTATATGATAGACTAGAAAAATACGGGGTATTCAAGTGAAAGAAATTTATTTTTCAGAAATAACTCGTTTATCTTATGTTCTTTTTTCCATAAAATATTCTTATTTGTAAAAGTAAAATACTTCAATTTCTCTACTTTAACCTCCTTCATAACTGTTATATTAAAGGAGTCAGCAATGCTTAAAAAGTTCCCTAAAATACTCTATCTTAGGAAAAGTATAGGAGGCAACACATACGAAATGCATATTCCGCTCTTCAATATTATATGGAATATATGACATTTCGCTCTTGTTGCACAATAAAATATTTAACATAAATATTATAAGGTAGGTGCAACACAATTTTGGTATTATTTCAAAAATAAAATTTCATAAATAAATTCAATATAATCATCCAATTAGAGTAATTTATTAAAAAATGTTAAAATTATAAAAAATAATCTATTTCTTAGCAAGGGAATTTAAGATAAGGGTAGACTTGTTTATTATTGTAACTTAAGACTTTTGTAAACTTAACTTGAAAAGTGAATCGTAAATTCTTAACAGATAACTAATGTGTCAAAAATATATGCCGACCATATTCACATAAATAATGATTAATCTTTGTCTGAAATATCAATATTAGTTTGGTTACTTATGTGAGTTATCACCAATAAATTGTGGTATGTGTTTTTTAAGATGGACAATTCAAGAGGGTGTGAAATGATATTTAACAGTTGGGCGATGTAGTCCTCTCGTGGTAGTTGATTTTAAACCGTCATAACTTTAGGAGATATTAAAGAAGTTGAGTTTAAACCGTCCTAAGGTTAAGATAATATTGTAGAGTTCTGTTTTAAAAGCCATTGGGTAAAGACGTGTTTGAGGGAGTGCGATTTTATCTATCATGGGTTATAGATATTTAGAGTGTATGTCGTGTAACGAGTAATTCCTTATGAACGTCAGTGTAGTGCCCAGCTAAAGAAGAGATGAGACAAGAATCAGAAACATGTGAGAGACGATTGGTTATTTGGTCCAGTGTATGGTGTAAAGTGTGTCTAGTGTTTGTGGATGTGTGTCTCACATGAATTAGTTGTTAACAACGTAATTGTAAGTCTGGTGTAAATAATGTAAATACTAAACCGTAATCGTAATTAAAGTAGGTGAGTTCAAATGTAGAGTTTATTTCAACCCTTAACTCCTTCCTAAGAATCATAGCAACTAGCTAGCGAACTTGGAGGGGTGGTCCAGACTTGATCCGCTCAAGTCTGGATATTCATAATGTGAGGGAGACTTAGAGTTTGAGGGATGAGAGTAAGTACAAATGAAGTATGTCAATATTATATTCAAATTAATCAGCCAACCGTGACATTTTATAATATATATCAGAGGTTCCCCATAACATAAAGACGGAAAAAGATTTAATAAATATATAAAATCCCAACAAAATTCGTTTTATATTTAATTCTTAGCACGTAACAATATCTCTCGTTTATTCTGACTACCCCCGAAGGGGTATGGTGACATTATTACTCTATAGCTTCATTTGTACTTCTCCACGCTTCCCTATCTTATACCACTTGTGTTGTTTCATAACTTGAGGGCATTTGATCGTGAAATGAGTGTCGAGAAACTGTTAAAAATATTAATTTATTTTACTGTAATTAAATTTTTTGTTTAGTTATTATAATAATAAATTTATAATTTAACTGAGCAGAACTTCAATTGAAATAGCTAACTTTACCACTGACAAATATTCAGAAAATTTGGATTTTATCCAACTTTACCAGTATAAAAATTATAAATGGCTACTTAGTGGTGTAGTATATTAAAAGCTTATTCTATGAAACTATTAAAATGTTCAAGTACTGTTAAAAACTGTTTTAAAGTACTGTAAGTAATTTTAAAGTAATGTAAGCTTCAGATAATTTAGTTATACTTAATTTAAAGAAGTAATTTATATGGGCATTAAAGTAAAATATAGCCACCGATTTTAGTACGTATTTGCTCATTAAAAGAGACATACAAATACACTGGTCCTATCTACGTGACGAATATGAATATCGACAGGATGGTAAAGATGTTTATCTGCTACCATATTGTAATGACAAACTTTATGATATCCATTTGTGTACCGTAACTAAATATTTTACCAACCAATGACGGTAATATATAAGATATATACTCCCTCTGTCCGAAAATATGGTATACATTTTGATTTTTTTTCTTGTCCGAAAATATATAATTAATTAGCATGATTTTATTTATTAAATAGTTGCAAAATCTAGTAAAACAAAGGGTATAACTAGGGAATAGGCACCTACGCAACTGTGGCATTGTTATGTTAGTGTGAGTTTGTTTTGTAATTAAACTAGAAGATGGGTAGCTCGCTTCGCTCGGCTTCTTCTAATCAAACCCTTACTAACCTAACCTAACCTAAGATAGTATTTTGTCATTAAACTAGTAGATGGGTAGCTCGCTTCGCTCGGCTTCTTCTAACCAAACCTTTACCAACCTAACATAACCTAAGATAGTGTTTTGTCATTAAGCTAGAAGATGGGTTGTTTCGCTCCGCTCGGTTTTAGACTTTTACTAACTAAAACTAACCTAATTATCTTGTTTTTAGGTAAATAGTACTTTATTTTCCCCCATATTAGCACAATTAAAATTGTGTATGAATTTATAAACCAGAAACCATTGTTTTAGAGCCATTGATAATCCTTGAATTATTTAGTGAAATTGTTATGTGTTGGTACCTATTCCCTAGTTTAGCCAAACAAAGAATAATATAAAAAGTTTTAATTTAACAAGGACATGGCTGCCTGCACAGCTTGTATGGAACATCATAAAGTTGTTTGTAATCGTCCCTTACGATAAAGTTTTGATTTATTAATGGGCGGAATCTTATAGGAATTCCCTCCTTTTGCTAACATGGTTGCTTCTAAACAAGTTTGCAATGTTAGAAAAACATTATCAAGGATTTGTATGTTTGTATGTAATGCAATAAATGCATTTTGTACGCATTCACTCAGTTCGTCGATTGTATTCGGTGAAGCTGTATGTTATAAGGATTGTATAGAATTGAAAAAGCCAATGCCCAATAGATTAAAATCTGGACCATTTGGCGGTTGTGATTCAGGTCGATTTGGAAATTTTTCCTTGCAATTCAACACAATTTTGATCAAAATTCGCCATTTTGTTAAAATAGCGGGTGTCACTTTAATTTGGCAACTCTGATAGATTATGTACTGAGACGACAACTCTTGCTTTATAAGTTAAGCAGTTGTCATCTTGTATTATACGAGTGAATACGAATAATAAACTATCTTATATGCGACTGGGTGTTTTATTTAAACAATTTTTGTTATTTTACCTAACGCTGACATCAGAAGTAGGATGGACTCATTCTTATAGTGGTTGTGGAGTGAACTGACACATTCTCATATTGGTTGTGAGGTAAATTGGGTCATTCTTATAATGGTTGTGAAGTGGCCAAAAAGACCACCGTCGAATAGCTATGCTAACATATACGAGGTCTGTTCAAAAAGCATCGCGAATTTTGAATTTCCGCGGGTTACGTATATTCGATTTTCGATTTTTTTGTGGCGTTATGCCAGTACACATGTCTCTCATTTATGCCGACAAGTTCGGCCATTTTGAATGTTCAGTTAATTTTTGATAGTTGCTTTGCTTGCACGTGTTTTGGCTCGTCTTCGATTTTTGCCTATACCAAAAAATGGACCAAAGAATCTGTATCAAATTTTGTGTGAAAAACAAAATTAAGTGCGCGGACGCATTCCGAATGTTGACTGTGGCTAATGGTGAAGCTACCTTGGACCGAAGCAACGTTTATCGGTGGTACAAAATGTTCTCAGAGGGCCCAGAAGATGTGAACGACGAAGAGCGTGCCGGACGCCCGAGCACGTCAACAACAGACGAAAACATTGATGAAGTGAAGAAAATAGTATTGGCCAATCGTCGAATCACCGCCAGAGAAGTTGCTGAGGACCTAAATATATCGATTGGCTCGTGCCATTCGATTTTTACCAATGATTTGGGCATGAGATGGGTCGCCGCGAAATTCGTACCAAAATTGCGCAACAAAAAACCAAAAAAAAAAACAACACACTAATAATGAGGAGATAAACGCTACGAGTGAGGAGATAAAGACGGCATCGAAGGAGGAGCTGAACAAGATCACAAAAAATATTTTTTCAAGTGCTTCGAGGATTGGAAAAAACGTTGGCACAAGTGTATAATATCTGGTGGGGATTACTTTGAAGGGGACAAAATAGATATTTATGAATAAATAAATAATTTTTGAAAGAACACAAAATTCGCGATATTTTTTGAACAGACCTCTTATACAGCAATGGATGAAGATGATGATGATGATACTTTAACATGTTTGGCAAATCGAAAAAAAGAAGAAAAAAAACATAGAACCATGTCGATACATAAATTACACAAAATTGCAGTTATTGCTATAATCAGTTATAAATTCTTGCACGCTATAATATGGTATTCTCCAATAAAAAATTGAAAATCATTTTTTTTTTTTAATTTTTGGAGATTTAGTTCCATGATATGCAGCGGTTATTTGTTAGCTTGCGATATACTTACAAAAGAAAGAAAGACTTTGAAACAGTTAATTTTATTTTAGTAAATGCAAATCTGGTAAATAATTCATTACGGTACTAAGGACGGCAATGAATTCATTACGGTACACATTTGGTGAAGTTTGATAACATAAACAAAACAAACACTGGTGTACCTACAGAAACCTATTTGTTTAACAAGCTTCAAATCATTAATATTAAAATATTTTTATATAAATTATTTCTTTATTAATAATGGTAGCAGAAAACACGTTGTATGCAACTCGAATCGTGACTAATCATTACGATACTTGTAATATAAATGACTATGAATGACGTTACAGTCCATTCTGTCGATAATTTGCAAGAAAAGCATAGCAAGTTTCAGGACTTCTGGATACAAGCTCTTGTTTCTTCAATCGTTTCTGGATAGTTCGTGACGAAATTGCCAAATTTCGATCTTCTTCGAAATGACTTGCGAGAAAAGATAAAGACAGTCACGATCGCGCAGAACAATTAGAGCAAGAAATCAGTTGTTTTGAGCACTCGTGGCTCGTGGATTATTTGAACCAGGCATTTTATATAGAGGCCAGTTCACTGATGACGCTGTATAGCGTAATTAATAGAGTTTTTACATACATCCAAAACATCAGCGATATTCCAATACTGCGGCATTCTTAATAAAATGGCGCATCTCGTACAACGTCTTCCGGCCATATCTTATTTTATTGCACAAAAATGACTTGTAGGAGTTTAAAAATCTCTAAGATGGGTAACTAATGGCAAAATTTTATTTTAACAATGAGTTGTGTTAAAACTTACGTACTTAATATGCGATATTACAGTCTGTTCCAAACGGTTAAGCGGAACTAGATTTTCCAATCTAGTTACTTTCATCGTTTAAATCGTGCCTTTCGGCCGTTTTGTTTAAGCTTTGTAAATCATACTTACAATAAACATTTTTTGGTTAAGGTAAATATCATTTTAAAATGTCATTTTCTTTATATTTTGATTTTTTGTGTCATTCTTAATACAAATTTTCCATTTATTTATTTTTTTGTCATTAAAATATCTGAAAAAAATATTTAATTTTGACATATGTCATTCGTTTTCATGGTTTCATTGTTGGAATTTAAAATTTTGACATTCCAACGTGAAAAATGAAATAACCCAAGCAAGGTCCCTTCTCGTGACAACCTAAAAGAACTAAATCCCGATTTAGTTCCGCTTAACAGTTTGGAACAGACTGTATATAGTCTTCGTTCAAACTGGCATTATTTATTGTTACAGCCTGTTTAATTAACAACAAAAAATATTTGTTTAGGCAGACATTGTATTACCTTCCAGTACCTATAGTTTCCTAATAAAATGGATAAATAATTTTTTATCAGCCTTTAAAAAAACATTAAGACAGTCCCATTTTTTGTACGCCATTGTATGTTTTCTTTTTAGGTTTTTGTAGATATGACCAAAAAATCCTTATAGCGCCATTTTGTCGTCTGCCTGTCTGTCTGTCTGTCTGGTAAAAATTGTAGCCAAACGGATAAAGCTAGAGAGTTGAAATTTGGCATACTCATACAACTCTTTGACCCCTAAAAATATAAACAAATATATGCTCATCCAAAAAAAAATATGTTTTTAAAATTGTTAGTAGGGTATTAAATGAAAGCCATGAGTACGTGGATTAACGACCAAAATTTTATTTTTGCAAAATAAATTATTTTGATGCGATTTTTGTCAAAATTGTGCAAAAAATTTTTTGTTCCACACCCTGTGGCCCAGATGGTTTAAACTAAAAATTTGAAAAAATTCTAAGTAATGTACATTTGTGTGAACCGGAATAGTACAACAGGAATTCTTGATTAGATTATGTTTTCGGAAAATAACGCATTTTTTGTGTTTTTTGCTTGACCATGTAAAATATTTAATAGCTTATGTAACACAGGTTTACAGCATGATTTGATAGTGTAATGGTTAGCGTACTAGCGTTCTAATTTGCAAATTAGGGTTCGCTCCGGTCTCGAGTCAAATTTATTTTTTCTGTGTTTTTTGCATTTTTGTTTTGTTTAAATTATTTTTTCAAAATTCTAGTTATATTTGGGGAAATGCATTTAATTTTTAAAAGCGTAAATTCAATAACCAGTGGACATTGTTGAAATTGAATACACGAATCAGAGGGGTGGAGTTATGACTAACAACCAATGGAAGCCATAGGCCCAATTTTCAAAATCTTAATGAACCTTGCTATATAAAAAAAATACTGCACATATTTAGAAACCTAAATAATGGTATTAGGCACCCGAATTAAAATTAACAAAACAATATTTTAACTTTGAAATTTGTTTTGGAATCACAAATAATCATCATTCACTTATTAAATACCTGCGAATCCTGAAATGTGTGAAAATTCTCACTTTTTTAACATCGGTTAATCGATTATTTTCTACCAATTTAACTGATAATCGATTATAACATTTCGATTAATCAAATGATCAATTAATCGATTAATTATTACCGGCCGCCAACATATAAAAGGGAGGTATTGTGATCATACCGATTTTGACGTTTCGAGATTTCGATGGATCTCCACAAATTGAGGTCCCTACATAACGTTTTGACTATTTTTAGCATGATGTCTGTCGGTCTGTCTGTCCGTTCGTCTGTCTGTCTGTCCGTCTGTCCGTCTGTACATCTGTCTGTCCGTCTGTCTGTGTACACGTGCAGAGCAAATTCGGCTGAAAGGATTTTTATGAAACTTCATATTTAAGCTTTTGCCATCAATGGCACGAGTTGATCAACTTTTGGTAAAAATCGGTTGACTAAAAATGGAAGTTTAGTCGATTTTAAGATTTTTGTGAATATTTCACAACAGAAAAATATTTCGAAAAAATTTATTGAACAAAATTTGCAATAAAAGCAATAATTAATAACTTTTATAAGCCTCAATTTTTTCATACTTATATGTAACGTTTCCATGGTCATGATAAATAATATCTCTGTTATAAAATAATTAGGCCAAGTTATTTCTACTCTGCTGCTAGAATTTGTTTTATACAAGTACTTTATGACGGCGGGCGGTCCTGTGGTGGCCACAGCTGATTTTTTTTATTGCCGTCTCTAGTTGGCGATCGGTTCTGTGGTGGCTACAGTTGATTATTATTTATTTATTTTTTTAAATAAATGTTCAAATTTATTTTTAAAATACATTTGAATGACCTCTTTACCTTAATATTTCTGGGACAGACTGTTGTTAATGTATCATATTTATGTGGTTTTGGTAATTTTATACATAATGTGATACATTTCAAAGTGGTTAAACATTTGTAATTATCATTTAATAACATAATCTGATTGATGTAATACTGAATGATGTGACTCTTTCAGTATTAAATACACTGTATTTAATGTTGATATATTTCTGCGTAATAAATTAATAAATAAAGTTGTAAACTATCAACAAGCGGTAAACGTAAAACGAGGGCGTAACTGAACAAAACACAAATTTTGAACGTTACTTCCTTTATAAATTTAAAGATATCTAAGTTCACTTAAGCTCTAAGCATAAAGTTTTATTGTTCGTTTCAACTTCCAAAGTTCTGTATTTCCGATCTGGCTTCCTACTTCAAATGTCTCTATAATGACATTTTTTCATTTGATAAATAGAAATCGGGAAATTTTCCAACAAGGATTTTTAGGGAAATAATCAAAATTAATAAATAAGAAGTATACTAGCATCAAGAAATATCGAATCTGTTGTCTTGATTTATATAATTTAGAAATGAATCTGGAGCAGGTAAAAATATAAAAGCAGAGTTGCATATATTTGCTACTACGAGGGCTACTTTTTAAGTTCTTACAAAAACTAAAAAAGAAATTTTTTTTTTGAACAAACTGTTTATTGCTTTTCGAAATATTTGCCTTTAAAATTTATATACTTTTGCATGCTTTCTAAACAATTCTCCAACTATTTTTTCCACTCTGAACTTGGTATCTCAAAAACATGGCTTCAACAACTTCTTGAGGTGATGAAAATCGCTGTCCACGCATTTTTTGTTTGACATTGGGCAAAAAAAGTTGTTAGAGGATAAATCAGATGAATACGGGCAATGAGACATTAATTCGATGTTTTTCTCCTTCAAATAATCAATGGTTTGACGTGCTGTCTGGGAGCTTGCATTGTCACGCTGAAGAATTATGCGACGTTTTTGGTTGTCTTTCATGATTTTGTTGATGAATTCAGGCAAACAAATTGTTGTATACCATTCAGCATTAACTGTTCTCCGATCCTCTAAAGGAATGGTTGTGACATGTCCAGTACAACAGAAGAAACAAGCGATCATTTTCTTGGAAGTGCTTCGTGAACGAATAACTTTTGTGGGTTTCGGTTCATCTTGGAAGACCCAAACAGTGGATTGTTGCTTAATTTCCGGTTCATATGAATAAATCCAAGTTTCGTCACCAGTAACGATGTTGTATACGGATTTTGCAGTGCCTAGGTTGAATTTGTTTAGAATTACCTTACACCAATCAACACGTGCCTTTTTTTGAGCTTCGGTCAAATTATGCGGAATCCATCGGGAACAGATCTCTTTCACAGCTAAATGTTCATGCAAAATCGAATGTATTGCAGTCTGCGAAATACCAAAGGATGCCTCTATCACACGGTAAGTCACATGCCGATTTTCTTGCGCACAGCATCGGTGTTTTTTTGAATCACTACCAATTTTGGTCGACCTTCACGAGATTCATCACTGACGAACGCACGACCACGACGAAATTATGTAAACCAATAGATGACCATGTAAACCAATAGACAGTCTTTTCTGATGATGCTTCATTACCAAAAGTTGAACGAAGCGAATCTATGTATTGTTGTTGAGTTAGGCCTTTACTAAAATCGTAAAAAAAAACGAAAATCTTCACGAATAATATTCATTTTTTCACAAACTTATTTTTTTAAACGCTCATTGTCAAAAAACTACTCAGTCAATTTATAAGCTGCCACTGATTTCACAAATATCAAATATTACGAAAATAGTTATGACCCATTTCAATATTTTCATCTAGTGGTCGGTTAAAAACATAAAAGGTAACCCTTAAATCTTAGCATCGCTACATGACTTGCCCAGTTTCTTTTCAACTGAGCGATTTTACTGACTACACCACAAACAATAAATTATACGAATAAGAATATTTTATTTAAAATAAATAAATAAATAAATAAATAAATATTTGCTCCAAATTAATAAAAAAAAAAATTGCGTGTTGAATTCTAATTTTTGTTTGAGGAGGTGGGACCTTCCAAGCCTTCTCTTAAAAACCACCATTGTTTTTTGTTTAATTTTATTTTACGTAGGTATTAGCTCTGATAATTGATCATTCATAAATTAATTTCTCAGATATTCTGGGACGGGTCAGTTAGTAATTAAATAATTGTCCACAAAGATAAATGAATATTTATTTACCTGATATACTAGATTGGATGCACTCATCTCAAAAACAAAACATGATTGCCTCTAACAATGTCATTTGAGGGCGAAATCGAATACATATTAGTCAGTCCCCGTATTTGTTCGAATTTAAAACTTTTTAGTAAAACGAGTTCAAGGTTTTTGAACTGAATGCGTCACCGTAACTCTTCAATTAAAAAGAAAAGATTCTTCCATTTATTTAGAAATTGAGAGAGAAACCATTATAGTACCTGACTAATGTACAATTTCTTTTCTTTTAAAGAACATTTCCGGGGCCTTGAAAACCCTTGAGAACCATTTAAGAAATCGAATTTTTCACCCAAGGCTTGAGATAGCGACGAGTAATTCGTTTAGGTCAATTTAAGTTTCCAATTAAAATCTTATGAATATTTATTATTTTATCATGTCGAGATATAAAATAAGAAAAATATTCTTTTCACTTTAAGCTTGGTTTTGCAAAAGAAAATTTTAAAAATAGTAAATTATAACATAAATTAATATCGTATGAACAATTAAAAAAATAAAACACGCAGTTGGCCATGGAAGTGTTTTATTATGCCTTCAACTTTATTAATTCAAGTTTGTTGTTTTAAATTGTTTATTCTTTTGAATTTTTGTACCTATAGGCTATTCCAAATGCGTAGGCGGAACTAACTGGAATTTTCATTTTTCTAAGTTGCCATGAGCTCTTTTTATGGTTTGAAGTAAGCTTTTGCTGAACAAAATTATCAAAAGTATCTGTAAAAGTTACTAAAATTGAAAATCTAGTTCCGCCTAAACGTTTGGAATAGCCTTTGCATATATATTTCTCACGACTGGGTATAAAACCGACTTTATGTACCTAATTTTTGACATATTAACTGTAACTTTAATCCCTAGGGAAATTTTTTGAACTTAAATCCCTCAGGAAAGTGACAGATGTAAAAAGACAAATTCCATAATTATTTATTATTTATTGTAATACTAATATTACTAGAATTTACAACACTAATAGTGACCTTCACTTTCCAAATTAGTTTTTTTACTAATAACATTATTAATTTACTCAAAATTTATGCTTGTTGAAGTTGAAGGTTGATATTCAAGTAAAATAGTAAAATAGTAGCTCTGTGTAATTGCCTATATTCTTCTAACATTTTATGAAATCTGTATATGCTTTTTCATACAATCTCTTTAATTTTGAGGCAATAATTCAGCAGTTGCCTCCATTGTAACTGACACAATATCTGGTGGTGTCCCGATAAAGTTATCGTCGCCATCATCACTGTTCATTTCAATTTTTACAATGTTATTTGAATACATTTTAAAAATCTTCACAATATATATTAAATATAAAACACTTATTCAAAATTGGCACATTCAACGTGACATAAACAGATTCTATTTTTCATAACATAAACATACTGTCTCAGTAGTAATGTAACAATAACCTAGGTCAACCAATTGCTGTTTAAAAATTATAGGGCCGGTCACTATGGGGTAATGGTTAATATACTGGCGCGTTAACTGTTATACCAGGATGGCTCGAGTTCGAATCTCGGTGTTGGCATGGATGTTGTATTTGTATTTGTAGTTTTAAGGTTCAAAATTTTATAATTAAAAAAAAAAAAAAAAAACTGTATCGTGGTTAATGGCGATAGTCGCTAAGATCATATAAATAAATTTTTATAATATATATATATATATATATATATATATATATGTTAGCGAAAATATAATTATGCAACATTTATCCTTATTAACGATCGTGGGGTGCTATATCGTTGCTAAGGCATATTGTTTTATGTAAATAGAATAGTATAAAATATATCATATGATATGTGAGACGTATTAGTTGATCAATAAAATCATGTCTTATTATTCATAAAATACCTTTTTTATTAATATCAGAAGTGGGATTGGCCTATCACTCACAAGAAAATTAAAATAGAAGACTATAAGTGCAATATTAAAAATATTTTTTTTCATGCAACCATTGTATAGGCGTAAAGAAATTTTTGTATAATATTGCAAAGGCTTATGTAAAGAGAATCACATAAAGGTAGTATGAATTATGAGCTAGATAATAGATTGGCGAATTTTAAGTATTTTGTCAAAAAACTACTTCAAGTGGTTTCTATGGAAATGATACTCATTGGAATAAATTTGAAATGTGACATTTTTTTGAAAAATGCAGAATATGTCAGGATTAATTATCCAAAGCAGATCTCTAATAATTGTCAGGATGAACGAGCGTTGCTTTGTTATTAACAAACGCATTGTATGAAGGTAACTGGTTAGATTGTTGACGACTAAAATGGTAGGAGGCATTTTATTGTTTTGGTTAAATCATATGGCACGTGTTAGCCATAATGAGTAAAATTTAGATTTGAGATTTAATATTTGAGATTTAAATAATTGAGTTTTAAGACTTGAGACATCAAAATATAAGATTTTGTTTTTGATATTTGAGATTTAATATCTGAGTTATGATATTTGAGATTTGATAATTAAGATCTGAGTTTCGAAATTTGAGTTTTAAAATTGAACGTTTATTGGAAAAGGCAAATGACAGATCACTGGGATCGGAATGGCAAAATAAACTGAGAAATATAATAGATAATGAGTTGAGAATTGAAAGCTTGTTGAGTACCGCAAGACATGCCGCTGCCAGTGGCATCAGTCCGGTAATAGCTCTGTAACCATGGTGGCAGATGGTGAGCTATGGCGACGGGCTGATGATGATGATGATAAAGCACTGTGGGTGCAGAAACGAATAGACGCTCTCTGAGCTGAGCACTGTGTGTGCAGAAATGAATAAACGGCCTCTAAGCTTGTTGTACTGTAGACAATCTGTAATGAAGGAAACTAATAGATAGTTACTGAGTATCTGAGCTTGTTGATCTAGTCACTGAGTTTGTGATAGAGAAATGAATTGATAACAAAAAGTCTCTAAACTTTCAGATCACGATTTATACTTTGCTTCTGGGAGGTTTTGTTTTAAGCAAATATTTATTTTTACTAATTGATATTGGTGCATGGTTGATTTTGTTAAAAATCAATTCTGCGCCCAAATTGCTCTATTTACAGATTATGAATTAGGTGAAGAATTTGAAGATGCAGTAGAAGATGAATGGTGGACCAGCTCAAGAATGGAGTTCCTGGTATGCAGGATGCTGTCACTGGTATGCAAGATGCAGAATGCTGTTGTTGGTATGTAGCAGACCACTGGTGATATGCAGGCTGCTGTTGCTGATAGCAACAATGCTGTTAATGGTGTGCAAAATGCAGTTGCGTCCCGAGAACGTTCCGCATGTCAGTCTGGCCGTGTTAGCGAAAATATAATTATGCAACATTTATCCTTATTAACGATCGTGGGGTGCTATATCGTTGCTAAGGCATATTGTTTTATGTAAATAGAATAGTATAAAATATATCATATGATGTGCGGGACGTATTAGTTGATCAATAAAATCATGTCTTATTATTCATAAAATACCTTTTTTATTAATATATATATATATATATATATATAAGGAGAAATAATAGTTCTTATTTACTCATAGCCGGAAAAACTTTCCTGGCTATAACCAAAGAACATGGTTCCAACAGGACGGACCAACTTCACACACGTCCAATATGTCTCTGCCACGTGTTCGTGAAATTTTCTCAGGCAAATTGATCTCCCGGAAAGGTGACATAAATTGGCCTCCACGCAGTCCAGATTTAACCCCTATGGACTTTTTCCTATGGGGTTATCTTAAATATAAAGTTTACGCCAATAAACCGACTTCACTGGCGCATTTGAAAGAAAATATCCGTCACGAAATGGCAGCCATATATATATATATATATATATGAAATCAAGTCTCAAATTGATTAAATAAATTGTAACTGATCGTCGTGAGAAAAGTTTTGTATGCATCTCGAGAGTAAAGTGAATTAATCCCTCGAATTAAAATACCCTCGCCTCTCTTCGGTCGTCTCGGAAATTACTTACATCCTCGGGATTAGACTATATCACTTTACTCCCAGATACATAAATAACTGTATACGTGTATTTCGGTTGGTAGCCGTCTTTAAATGACCACAAGAAATTGTATATTTTCCACAAAATATGACGTATTATGACGAAATATTAAGTACGATTTATATCAAGTGTTTTTATTTTTGTTTCAAATTACTAAATTTCAATAACTTCCATCGAGAGGCAACAGCTACATCAATCAATACCGTAAATTTTTATAATTGCAGTTTTTAAATGGTTATATGAATGACAACTGCTTGGCGCAAAGAACGAAATCGATATTTGCTGGAAACTTGGCGACTGAGATAATGTTAAAAGCAAATTTTTGATACGACTTAATATACTTTGATAGCTCTTCATAGTTTAGTATCCATTTTGTATATCTCGTCATCCCAGTATTTGTTTGTTCCATCTCCATTTTTTAGTTTTTTGAATTAATGTTATTTTTGGTATTTTCAGAACTGTTTTAGACCAGCCACATTATTCTTGACTATGTACTTTGTAACATATCCAAAAAGCAATTACTATTTTAATAGTTTTTTGTTCTATGTCCTGTCTTAAATCTCTAATAATTTTATTTTATATCCAAATTTTCTTTTAAGCGCATGCGCGGTATACTGAATTGCATTTTACGTTTCAGCATCCTAAAGTAAAACTGAAAATTATTTAACTGAATCATTTTTTAGGGTTTTGTAGGTATGACCAAAAAACCCTTATACCGTCATTTTGTCGTCTGTCTGTCTGTCTGTCTGTCTGTCTGTCTGTCTGTCTGTCTGTCTGTTCGGTAAAAATTGTAGCAAACGGCTAAACCTAGAGAGTTGAAATTTGGCATGCTTATACAACTCTTTGACCCGCACATAGGAAAAATACTAAAACATCTAAAAAACATATCCCCCTAAAAATATAAACAAATATGTGCTCATCGAAAAAAAAAATATTTTTTTATAATTCTGAGTAGGGTATCAAATGAAAGCCCTTGGTACGTGGATTAACGATCAAATTTTTATTTTTGCAAAATAAATTATTTTGAAGCGATTTTTGCCAAAATTGTGCAAAAATTTTTTTGTCCCACACCCTGTAGCCCAGATGGTTTAAACTAAAAATCTGAAAAAATTCTAAGTAATGTACATTGGTGTGAACCGGAATAGTTCAACAGGAATTTTTGATCAGATTAGGTTTTTGGAAAAAAACGCATTTTTTGTGATTTTTTGCTAATAATGTACACAAGTTATAGCTTTGTAACAAGCAACACTCTAACGTGTGTGCTGGTCTAGTGGTATTTGACGCTGACTTTTCACCCATGTAACCCGTTCCGATAGGGATCGAACCCTGGAGAAGAGACTATATTTTTTTAAAAATTTTTTTTTTAATTTCTATATTGTTTAAATTATTTTTTCAAAATTCTAATTATATTTTGGCAAATGTTGCATTTAATTTTTAAAAGCGTAAATTTAATAGCCAGTGGAAATTGTTTAAATTATAATTTAATTCTGTTTCAATGTACACGAAATCAGAGGGGCGGAACTTATAACAACCAATGGAAGCCATAGGCGCAATTTTGAAATTATAAATGAGCCTTGCTATATAAAAAAAAATACTGCACATATTTAGAAACCTAAATAATGGTATTAGGCGTTCGAATTAAAATTAACAAAAAAAATATTTTAATATAAAATTTTCGCATCCAAAATAATCATCATTCACTTACTAAATACCTGCAAAACCCTGAAATGTGTGAAAATTCACACTTTACATCAATTTTTTGATGATCAAATCATTTCAAAATATTTCGATGTTTCCAATTTACCGTATACCAAAATAAAACATTTAATTTATAAAAAAAATATTTCTATTAATTTTAATACTTCATTTTACAAAGAAAATATAACAGCATATCAGTTAATTAGAAAAAGATCTAGAAAATATATGTACAAAATGAATAATAATACAAGGTGTCTCAAAAGAAATTTTATATTTATTTAGCTTACTGCGTGAACGCAACGTATCCGAGGGGCGCGGGGGTTATGTCAATCGGTAGCCTGGCTGTTGGGAATTCAGTCGCTATGGAGCGTTTCTCGGGAGCAGACCGCGCGTTATATGTGCGAGAGTTTTACAAAAACGGTGATTCGGCGACTGTAGCGCATAGAAAATTCTGCAGTATTCGAGGTTTTCGCCACTTAAATGATGCGCCAAGCATTCCTCTCATTCGATATTGGGTTAAAAAGTTTGAAGAGACTGGTACAACGCTGGATAAATCAAAATCCGGGCGACCTAGGTCATCAAGAACGGTAGAAAACGTGGAGAATGTTAATCAGTCTGTTCGTGACGACCCGAACCTTTCAATTCGGAAGCGCGCAAGTGCTTTAAATGTGCATAGATCATCATCACATCGAATTATGCACAAAGACCTAAAGCTGCACCCCTACAAAATTCAATTGGTGCAAGAATTAAAGCCCCAAGATGCCAGTCAGAGGCTTAATTTCGTAAATCAGGTGATTAAGCGATTTTCAACGTTTACCAACATTTTGTTTTCGGATGAAGCTCATTTTCATCTTAATGGCCACGTAAATAAGCAGAACTGCCGCTACTGGTGTGCATGGAATCCGAAACGCAAACATCAGAAACCCCTACATTCGCCTAAAGTGACCGTATGGGCTGCGATGTCGGCGCGAGGAATTATCGGCCCTTACTTTTTTGAGGACGAAAGGGAGCGTGCAGTTACAGTGAATTCAGAGCGTTATGTGGAGATGTTAGACAACTTCTTGGTACCTGAACTGCAAAACTTTCCTGGCTATAACCAAAGAACATGGTTCCAACAGGACGGACCAACTTCACACACGTCCAATATGTCTCTGCCACGTGTTCGTGAAATTTTCTCAGGCAAATTGATCTCCCGGAAAGGTGACATAAATTGGCCTCCACGCAGTCCAGATTTAACCCCTATGGACTTTTTCCTATGGGGTTATCTTAAATATAAAGTTTACGCCAATAAACCGACTTCACTGGCGCATTTGAAAGAAAATATCCGTCACGAAATGGCAGCCATCCCTGAGTCCACCTGCCGAGACGTCATAAGTAATTTTACTGTTCGATTAAATGAGTGCCGAGAACGCGAGGTTCTACATTTAGACGATATTATTTTTAAGAAATAAATCCCCAAAAAGTGTATTTTAATAATTAATAAACATTTTTTCTATATACGGCTTACTTCTTTTTTTAATCGATCCACTAAATATAAAATTTCTTTTGAGACACCTTGTACTTAAGATGATAAATTGTCGAGAGAAACAAAAAATTATATATGAGTCAATGTTACCCTACTTGTCACCGATAATTCAAGAATATTATAGAAAAATTATGTCATAATAATTTTCCTGGATATTTCTTGTTCTAGTTTCTAATTAATTAATGAATTAAATTAATAAAGGTGTAATGAGTCAGTTAAACCGCCTCGACAAATGACAAACTTTCACAAACCACCTGTCTCGAGAATTTTTTTGAAAGGGGTTGTAATCGTTTTTTGTACTCTTTAAAATCCCTTAAAAGGTACTTTGCAGTCAACATTTGTGAAAATTCAAATAATAAAATAAAATTAGAAACCTTTCAGCACGTTTATAACTTAAGAAATATATTTTTTATGGTTCATTGTTCAAGGAGACATTTGTTCAGAGTTATTGCTTAATAACTTTGAACACTAGCATCTTATTGAACAAAGCTTAAACCCTTTTTCCTAGAAACGCTACTAGCCATCTTATATAAACACCCATCTTTCTGAAGATGGAGGCAGAAAGTATCCCGTCCGGTTAGCGTAAACATCTAAGTTGTTGAATTCTTAGAGGCATTGTGTCGGCATTCTGGTGGCCTATCCGATTCTATTTATTTTAATTTTTGTCATTATTTTTACCTATATTTTAATCTTTCAAATTTACTCTTGTAAATAGTATATTATAATAAATCAAATTCTTTAATTTTAAACCGTGTTACTTAACGTGTGCAAATCTTCACCTTCAAGAACTTAAGTGAACAGCTAAAATCCAGACTAATTACAAGATGCATGATCAGTCGGTTGGTAAGTACTAATACATTTCATTTAATGCACATATCGTAATGATGAACCTTGGATAACACTCACGCCTAGTACCCGAACTCCTTTAGTCAGGAATCTTATTTCAGTTTGAGATCAGACTTCATATTAGATCACAGGCTCGCTACCTAGTTGATAATAAATGGTACGTTGTAAAGTAACGCACACAGGGCTCGCTACAAAGGTACTATGCACATTAAGTTTTCTTAATTTAAAAACTATTAATTTCAGTATATTTAAATTATAATTTAGAATCCAATGTACAATAACTATATATAATATATAATTTAATATTGACTTTTTCTTGCTTTGTCAATTGTTCTATCTTCAAATTAAAATTTCTTAATTAAATGCCTTACATTATTTATTTGCTAAAAAAAAAATAATCACACTCTAAAGTTAACATGATTTTAACATTTTTAACTAAACAAAAAAAAAATGTCTGAATGTGATGTAGCGCAGTGTTTCTCAACCTTTTCTGGACTGGGACCCTCCGAAATTATGTAAATATTGTCTGCGGCCCCCCTATATTATGGTATATCAAGATAATGGGAACATGAGTTTTTTTCGAAAAGGCGAGATGGGAGCAAGTTGGGAAAAATTTTGAAATAAATTTATCCACAAAATTGATAGTATTGAAATTTTCCGGAAAAAACCGGAAGTACAGGATATCAAGGACAATTTCAACTTTTTAAATGGGAACGTATGTCACATTGGATATCTTTGGATACAGCTTTTCAACAACTTTTACTTAAAAATTTTTTTAATATCTTTTACGGTTGACAAAAAACTGTATATTTTTAAATGACGCTTATAAATTCCCTATAACGACTTGAAGTGTTCAAAATGCCTTCCATTTTAATTTAAACACATTCACATCCTTACCTAGATTAATGAGGATAAATAAAAATACTTTACTTTCAAGTAGTTATAAGAAACATAATCGTAATTTAAAAATATCACAGTTTTTTGTAAGGATAACTCAAGAGTTATCTGTAGCTTGGAGAGCAATTAAAAAATATGTAATAAAAAATATTGCACTTTCAAGTCGTACCTACTTCAAAGTACAACTTGAAAATACTTGAAGTACCTCCAACGCGAACCATTGTCAGAGAAACCCATCAACCGACACATACAATTTATTTGACCTTGATATAGTCTACTTATAGTTTCTTTCTTTGGTTAAAGCGGAACTAGATTTTCAAATTTAGTAATTTTTATCGATTGAATGAAGCTTTTGATGATTTTGTTTTGTAAAAGCCCATTTACTCATTATAAAGTTAGCTAGTGACAACTTAAACGTTTGAAATGGTCTGTAGTTTAAATTAGTTGTCAAAATAAGTATATTATGTATAAAAATAAATAGAATATTTATTTTATTTATGTTATAAAAGGTATATTTTTATGAATATAAATATAGTATAGTATAAATATAAAGATACTCGTATTTATAAATATGAATAAAATTTATATCTTGCAAAATTGAGTGCATTTTTATTATATTTTCATGTTTCGATCTAGTATGACTCCGCGGCCCCCCGACGTAGCCTTCACGGCCCCCTTGTTGAGAAACGCTGATGTAGTATACAAACACTCCTAACATTAAAATCTAATTTTCTCGTGTTACTGAAAAGTGGACTTAGAAGAAACCAATACTGGGATGACGATATGTCTTGTCAAATATCTATAATTTACCGTAATCATGTTACAATGATTACGCCACAGTAGATATTTTAAAATTAATCTGATACTAGAAACACTGTTTTTATAGTTATTTTTTTTATCCAAAAAGTCAAAAAGTCTTCCTTTGTGGATTAAATTTAAGTAAATAAAACAATTGATTACACGATCCTTGTTTAATGGATAGTTAAAAAATCCTTTGATGTAATTTTTGAAATATTCCCGGAGTGTATCATAAGAAACATGATATTTTGTGGAAAAAAAAAATCTTTTTTGAAGACGTTTTTCACTTGGTATATCTCATATCTCATGAAATTCTATACCTTTCATAAAGTACAAAAGGATACAAATATATTTTTAATATTCTCTGTCCTTAATAGAAATTCTTTGAGCATTGAAGTGTTTATATTCATCTTATCGTATTCAGAACGCAAGTGAAGTGCAGAAAAATTGAAGACAAACATTTTGTATACACTCCTTTATGGAGACGGGAAATATTCTATGCACGGAATAAAGGAACATTACATAAGGCACAAAATTGCATAAGGGATAATACAGGAAACTTTACAGGCAATAGTAGAACCTGGACCACTTGAAGTAAGTTGACTGGGCATTTGAAACAGAAATAGTACACGTAATACGAGAACAATTCGTTTTTCGAAAGAAAGATATTTTTGAATTTTAGAAAAATACAGGGTTATAGATCCCTTACAAAAAACTTTTCTCAAAACTGAGATATGTGAACAAGTTTGAAAAAATATTTTGATGATCAGTCTGCCCAAAAAATTGAATGGCAGTATACAAGTGTGCTGTTCAATCTAGCAAATAAATACAATTTTGCAAGTCTATTACAAAACTATTAACATTTTTTTTTTATGATCAGTGGTTCTCCAAATATGGGACCCAACTCTCTTATTTTAAATGAGAACATATTTTTTTTTATATATATATTTTTGTTCGAAAGTGAATTTTATTCTGAATTTAACGAATACACAGTTTAGTACCCTTACATCACAAAAATGTTGAGAAAAATGCATATTAAATTGACATTATTTAAATCAAATCGCACAGGAATCAGCGTGCTATGAATGAAACAAATAGTAATATAATATAATAATAATAACTTTATTTACATTTTTTTTTTACAAATACGAGATATACATAAGCTATACATAAGTTATTGATAAAAGTTAAAAAAATGCAAACAAGAAAATATATATTCTAATACCTACTAAAATTTTTTACCCATAGATTCTTTATAACTTATAGACAAAATTTTATTTATTATACTATTTTAATTATCTTTCTGTCCAGCATCACTAAGCTGAAGCTTGTCGCAATGCCAGGACAAAATAATAACAAAATAAAACTCAATAAAACTCAATACAATGGAACAAGGTTAATAATTTATTTATTGCAGATCTAAGAGGTTGATGATATTCTTAACATATGCATGGTAACTGCCAGAAGAGATTTCTTCAAATTTCTTGTACTTGGAAATAGTGTTATAAACTAGAGGAATATTGTATACAAAGTTTGATTATCAAAATATATTGAACAGTTTAATTCTATGACATAGTACAATTTTAATTATAAACATTGCTCAAAATTGCCTCCATTCTTATTAAAACATAATTCAATCCTTAAAAGTAAACTATATTTTGGACCTTTTTTAATTTTCTCCCATCAATATTAGATATAATATCTTCAATATTGTCTTTTAAATGTTGTACGTTTGAATACACAGTGTTATAAACAATATCTTTAACATAGCCCCATAAGAAATAATCTAGGAGATTTAAATCTGGTGGCCTTGAGGGCCATTGGTGCCTATAAAAGTTGGGGTCAATATTTGGAGAACCACTGATCATAAAAAAAAATTGTTAATAGTTTTGTAATAGACTTGCATAATGGTATTTTTTTGCTAACTTAACCTACCTCGTAGCACTTATAGTTCCCGAGATAGCAATGGTGGCACACTTAGATTGAACACCATGTATAAATTTTCCGGAACATACCGGAAGTTTAGGATATCAAGTATTTATTTAATGGAAACTTTTTTGGATAGAGCTTTGGAAAAGAAACATTTAAAGCAGCGGCGGGCAAACATTTTTTGAAGAGGGCAATTCTGCATAAATAATATGACTGCAAGGTCCACACTAAAAAAAGGCCATCACTTCTAAAATATAAATGAAGACCCAAAAAAAACGGTCCTCACAAAACAAGTGATGACCTATAAGAAGGTCGTCACTTTTAAAAAACAAGTGATGACCTAAAAAAATAAGGTCCTCAATTTTAAAATACAAGTGAAGACCTAAAAAAAAAACTCACTTCTTAGGACATATAATAATTCCTGGAGGGCCGCATGTAAAACCATCAAGGGCCGCGGTTTGCCCACAGCTGATTTATAGTATATTCCTGTGCTTTAAACAAAATTAAATGGGAGTTTCGTTTTCTTAAGTTGTCACGAGAATTGAGCTTGGCTAGGTTATTTCAGGTTTCATGCTGGCATGCCAAAATTCAAAAAGTGTGTAATACATTTTAATATTTTGTGAAGACATAAAAATTTAAGAAATAAGATATTTGTACTAAGAATGACACAAAAAACCAAAATGAAATTAAAATGACACTGATAGCTTGATAAGATGATAGCTTGCCTTAACTTAGAATATTCATTGTATGATTTACAATAGTTTAAACAAAATTGCTAAAAATTCGATTTAATATTTAAAAAGTACTAGGTTTCAAAATCCAGTTCCGCTTAAACGTTTGGAATAAACTAAATATAAACTTATATCTTTTTTAAATATATTTAAAGATTTATCAAACATTTTATAGAATTCTATTCTATAAAACGGCATGAAAGTATTCTTTGGCGACCATATCAAAAACAGTTCTTTTTTATCATCTAGTACCAGCCAAAAAATAAATATTTTTCGGCCTGGGCCAATTCACTTATTTTTTTGGCCGCTGGATGCTAGAGCCATCTATGCATCATTTCTTAAGTTACAAGATCTCCATTGTTACACTGAAACAACTGACAGGCAAACATTGATAATTGTAATAATTGTTCAGTAACCATAAATTATCTAATGTAAATAAATAAATATACTACGGTCAAATTCAATCTCTTCTTCCTAGAAAGCCTTGGTTTTCTTCTCACCAAAGCAGATTTTTTATATCCACTATTATCCGGCTTAGATTTAATCACACCTTCTCTCCGTATCACCTGCATAGAATTAACATGGTTTCGTCTCCTTTCTGTCCGTGTGATAATTTGTCTGTCAGTGATTCTAACCATTTATTGTTTGAATGCCCAATTCATTTTCGTAATCGTAACTTATTCATACAAAATTTAGTTGTCAAAAAAATATCCTTACCTACCAATATTCTTAGAGGTATAGAACTTTAAATTGCAATAAAACAACGATGGATTATTCGATTGACATGAATCTTTTTTTATTCGAAAGATAATCTTGTAGCATTACATTAAATCATACCAACAAGACGGCGCAACATGTCACACAGCTCGTGCCACAATCGATTTATTGAAAGACACGTTTGGTGACCGCCTAATTTCACGTTTTGGACCTGTGAATTGGCCTCCAAGATCTTGTGATTTAACACCGCTGGACTACTTTCTGTGGGGCTATGTAAAGTCATTGGTCTATGCGGATAAGCCACAAACGCTTGACCATTTGGAAGACAACATTCGCCGTGTTATTGGCGATATACGGCCACAAATGTTGGAAAAAGTCATCGAAAATTGGACGTCCAGATTGGACTACATCCGAGCCAGCCGTGGCGGTCATATGCCAGAAATCATATTTAAAATGTAATGCCACAAGATTATCTTTCGAATAAAAAAAAATTCATGTCAATCGAATAATCCATCGTTGTTTTATTGCAATTTAAAGTTCTATACCTCTAAAAAAAACACCCATTATATTAAAGCAGAATATATCAAATTATAAATGTAATTTTAAAAATATTGTAACCTCTGTATTTATACATGGCTAATAGCCAAAGCAGCTAAAGCCAACAAATAAAAGGAAAAAAAAAATTAATTTTTCTAATAAAAATTACTTTTGATCGCCCAGAAAATATAACCAAAAGCACTTGGCCAAAAAGATCTTTTTCGGCCGCTTCTGAATTTGAAGGCCACCGTGTAGCCGAAGACTTCAAACAGATAAGATTATTTTTTGCCATGATGCACAAATAACTATTTATTTACAAAGTGATTTTTGTTTTGATTTAAACACTTTCGTATCCTTACAGTCGAGTGTTGAGCTATTTATAGCATGGAGCATAATAATAATGACTTACAATTATTTCACTATCAAGCCTTACTTAAAAGTACGGATATTATCAATCGAAACTATTTCGCATTCACACAAATTGGTCATATTGCTCTCTTAAGTCAAGTGCATTGTACGTCAATTTTCACCTGATCATCTACCAGCTGATTCGATTTTCTTGTGTGAGGCATTCCTGATAGCCGAAGATTTTTTTTTTGCTTTATTTTAAATTTAGATATTTTACTGGTTTAAGTACGGAATGTGACATTTCATCAATATGTTATTTATGAGACGTCTTGTAAAACGTGATGGAATTGCCAAACATTTAGAAATTTATTATAGAATCGTGGAGTTACTCCGTATTCGTCAAACAATTATCCGCGATCCACTGATTCTGCCACAGAAAATCATAATATAATAAATACGACGTCATCCAGACCAGTGTTTCTCAACCTTTTCTGACTTGGGACTCCCGGAAGTAATGTAAAATTTGTCTGCGGCCCCCCTATATATATAATATACAGGGTGAGCCATGACGTCAACGTTTATATTGTCCCTATGCCGTACTTTAAACGCTTATAACAGGATTATACATTTGTAAAAATACTCAAAAGAACTTCGAAATAAAAGCAAGCTCGACACAAAAACACTTATAAACAACGTAATGAAAAAATATGGATTTTAAAAGTTCAGAAGTTCTTATTTTCATCAACAGACGGCACACGTTAGTTTGCATTAGTAAGTTTTATAAAATGATAAATAGAATTGATGTTTATTTTTGAGATTCGGTAGATACAAAAAAGCTGAGTTTGTCAAATATTTAAAATTTATTTATTCCTTTTTGATGACTAGTTTCGGTTACATTCTAAACCATTCTCAAGGCTTGCAAATCATTATGTAAAAATTCAAAAAACATAAATGAAATTCTCCGAAATAAACCTGTACAGGATATCATGGACAATTTGTTTTTTTTTTAATTGTAACGTATATCTACTTTTGATAGTGCTTTTGAAAAGAAACAGCTTTTACTTAAACATTTTTTTAAAGTAAAGTATTTTTATTTGCAAGTATTCAAAGTGACTTCCATTTTGATTTAAACACTTTCGCATCTTTACTCTTGAACTATCTGTAGCACGGTACATAGTAATAAAAAAAAAAAATAATAAAAATATTGCACTTTCAAGTCGTACCTACCTGAAAGTACTTGAAGTACCTCCAACGCGCACAATTATCACAGAAACGCATCAGCCGACAAATACACTTTATTTGACTTAGATAGTTTAAAATTAATTGCCAAAATAAGTATAATTTATTTTATTTATGTTATAGAAGATATATTTTTATGAATATAAATGTAATAGGTATATTTATGAATTTAAAACATTTTGAGCAAAATTGATCGTATTTCTATTATATTTTCATGTTTCGATCTTATATGACCTCGCGGCCTCCCGACGAAGCTTTAACGACCCCCCAGGGGGCCGAGGCTCCCCGGTTGAGAAACTCTGGTCTAGACGTTGTTTGGTTATTAACAGCATGAAAGCCAATACATTTCAATGAAATCTTTGACTATTGCAAATAAAAATCATTTTAATTTTTTTGTGTGGCTAGGACAATTCTAATTTTTCATAATGAAAATTCCATTCCTGAACAGAATTCGAACCCGAGACCTTAGAGTAATTTAAACGCAGGGCACGTGTGTAACAACTATACTACGTCGGTCGGTATCATTTTTTTAAAATAGATTATTTTTCTACATAGCCATCTATGTGTCCTTTGTCGTAAAAATCAGCCGCTTGTGTGTTCAGTCAGTTTGTCACTGTTGTTTTCATTTCCTCGTAGTTTTCCAGTAGTCTACCATCAAGAAAATCCTTGAGATCAGTGAATAAATGATCAATTGATGCAAGTTCAGGACTGTGTGGTGGATGTAGAAAATTGCCCCAGTGAAATTCGTCAAAGTTAATCTTGAGTTAATTGAGTGTTGTAGAGGAGCAAAACCCTCAAAGTGAGACAGTACACCTCGCATTACAGTGTCTAAAATGGTACTTTTAAACACTGATGGGTAAAGTAATTTACTTTACGCACTAGTTGTACTAATGTCAATAATTATCAAATGTAATCATGTTATAAAATATGTAAAATGAAAGCAAATATGTTTTGATTTCATGATTACGTTCGTCAAATACAACATTTCAACTGATTTAAATCTAAATAACCATAATAAGCAATTAAAACAGATAAATTCCAAATAATTAACATTATAAAGTCTGTTCTTTTGGTTTAGGCGGAACAAGATTTTCAATTCTAGTGACTTTTACTGATTGATTGAAGCTTTTGATCATTTTGTTCAGGAAAAGTCAACTTCAATATATAAAAAAATAGCTAATGACAACTTACAAAAATGAAAATTCCGGTTAGTTCCGCCTAATCGTTTGGAATAGACTGTAGCTACCTGTGGCTCACCAGTCTTATGTTACCATGGTAACCAGCTGTCGTGGAAATATGTTGCCATAATACCATCTTGTGTGGAATTTTGGTGCCAAGGACGGAATATGTAATTAATTTTTACCTAATTATTTTTAATTTATTATCCATAGTTTGGGTGGCAGAAAAAATATGAAATACGTGTGCAAAGGATTCTTTCCAATCTCGTTTAACCTAAAGTCACTAGATTATATAAAGTAGCGCAACGGCGGCCATACTGGGACTAAAAATGTCGCCAACACAAATGAATTTCAGCAATTCCAACAGTACAAAAATAAGAAACTAGTACTACCAACATTTTTATTTTAAACATTGTAATCATGATTTTTTTAATCAAAGATGCACTATAACAAAATTGTGGCACAATTTCAATTTTTTTTTTTTTTTTATTTTTATTAGATAAAATGGATATAATATATAAATTTAAATGAAACTTAACCTTAAATATTCAAACCGCTGACAAAGGAGGTTATTAAATTAGAGCGAGAAAGACAGATGTGACAGCGCAGACGCCAACTTAAGACTCGTAAAAATTGCTGTTTTAGTTTGCTTAATAGGGGAACCAATGTTGCCATCAAACCCTGGGGTCTGTCGGCTTCTTCAAAGGCTTGCGCTACTTTGTATAATCCAGTGTCTTTAGTTTTATCATTTTAAATTCGTACATGATTGCAAAGTCCTACATTAATGCACGGTTGCTTAATTCTTAAAACTAGATGTAGGATAAAACTCGCCGGCCGGCGTAGCATAGTGGTAACACAACTGCCCTGTGTTGCTAAGGTCTCGGGTTTAAATCCCGTTCAGGCATGGAATTTTCAAAAATAGAATTGTCCTGGCTAATTGTTAAAGCTGCAAAGATAAAAAAATTAAATTTTTTTTTAAAAAAGATAAAACTCGTTGTAAAAAATAAAATCGCTTAGCCACGCATTGCGTTTTAAAGAGTTTTAGCTTACATCTAGTTCTAAGACTTTTATGCAGTCAACTAGGAGAGCTGCATGTTAATTATGTGACATATGAAGACATCTGGCCGTTTATGCATAAATCTTTATTATCAATAGGGCAACAAAATTGGAATACCACTTCCCAACATAAAGACTCTTTCCATCAGTCTATATTCAATCTTCCATCTCTATTAAACCCTGGTTTCACAATCTTCACCTTAATAAAGGAACTTTTCCACAAATTGCCGGAAGCGTTTTAATCATTGTCACTCTTTAGTACATCTCCATAGAATACATGTACTCACAGATCTGTGCGACTGCGGAAAACTTGGTACCGTAGATCATATGCTTTTTAGCTGCCCTATCCACTACAACAAGTCTTCTTTATTTTATCTGCATTTATGACAAATTATCCCCACTCTTATTTATATTAAATCTATTCTGACCAACACCTCCCCAGCAGTTTGCGAGAAAATTATTGGTGTCCTCAAGGAAACCAATTTAAATTTATAAGTAAATACAAAACAATGCACTGGCGGAATGGGGATTTCACCAAAGCCAACAAATCAGTAGAAGAAGACTTCTAGACAACCGGGCATAACTGTATGAATAACTATTGCAGGAATAAGAATATATTTTTTTTGTTCAAAGTAATAAATGTAAAGTAACAATAAGAGTATAATTTATAGGTAGATGAATTGTAAAAGAATATATTATAATACATTCTGGCTGTCAGTATACTGACATATAATTTTCTTGTGAAAATGTATTTTCCTCTTTCATGGGTAACAAAGAAGGATTTTCAATGCATGTGTGAGTGTATGTATCTGTGGTAACAGACTCCTTTGAGAGGTTTCGTTGCTCAGATACTCTATTGATAACTAAAGCTCGCTGGAAAATAAATAAAAATATTCCAGTCTCCAACAACACATCGCGAGACTACTAAATATACTCTGCCAAACTGCTTTACGGAATTCTTATTGATTTGCTGGTGCAATAAACTACTCCAGCAAACTGTTTATGAAACATCTTTCAATGACTACATCCATACACAGTATGATTGAAAAGAGATGGGAAATATTTTATATAACCGTTGCAGAGAGTGCCATCTATCGGAAGATTGTTTTATGTAACTAACAGGGAAAATTCATTTTTTTTTTTTTTTATTTAAAAAGTTTAACGGCACTTCAGTTACATGACTATTAGTGCCCAAGTCCTATAGTATAACATAATGTGCATATTGATATTTTTATAATTGATTATATAATTTGGTGGATTTTATATAGTTCAAAACATTTTTTACTGTGTCATAAGAATTTTCTAGAGTTTTTTGTAGATTATCCTGGATCTTACACTGTTGTCTCTGAGCACTGTATTTAGTACACTGTAATAGGATGTGTTCCACTGTAATTGGCACGTTACACTGATCGCAGATTTCTTGGTTTATTCTTTCGAATAAGTACTTATGGGTTAAGCGGCTAGATATCCCAAAAGCAGTACGCTTTCCGCGGAGTATCAGGTTCGGTTTAGAGAAATGTGTAATAAATATAAAAACCATAAATTCTTATATACGGACTATTTTTAGCATGATGCTGTCGGTCTGTCTATCCGTCTGTCTGTCCGTATGTCTGTCCGTCTGTCTGTCCGCCTTTCTGTCCGTCTGTCTTTCTGTCTGTCTGTCTGTCTGTCTGTCTGTCGGTCTGTCTGTCTGTCTTTCTGTCTGTCCGTCCGTCTGTCTGTGTACACGTGCAGAGCAAATTCAGCTTAAGGGATTTTTATAAAACTCCATATTTAAGCTTTTGACATCAATGGCACGAGTTGATCAATTTTTGGTAAAATCGGTTGACTAGAAATGGAAGTTTACTCGTGTAGATTTTAATATTTTTGCGAATATTTAACAACAGAAAAAAATTTCGAAAAAATTATGAAGCCATCTCCAAAAAAATAGCGTTTTCAATTGTTTAAAACGAAAAAAATACTCATTTATTTGGACGACGCCAAGGGCATTGGCCATAAAGGATTTGTTAGAAACAGCCAGATAGTAACTGGCAAATTTTATGATGACATCGTGAAATTTTCTTGTTTGACTATGAATTTCAAAAGGCTGTGACACAATGTTTCATTTTTAAATTCTGTTCATGAATACACACCTGATTTTTTTTAGAAAGACACATTTATTTTAATAATGTCTTTGATTGTAAGTTAAAAATTAATCCTTTGAGTCCTTTGAATAAAATAACCGCTAACTAGGTCACTTACATATATCAATTACCAGTAATATATGCTGAAATCTGAAATTGTCAGATTAATCTATCTATCCAGAGGCTGGATTTGTTACAAAGGTACTAGCCCTATATCAAATTAATGGCGTTACTGATATATTGAATTCCATTCAATAACCTTTGATGAATCAAAATTCTTCGTTTCATAATGATCTATTGTCTGAACTGAATTTCACAAATGAAATACTGAATTCACAGTTTAAATTATATAAAAAGAGACAAACGACTGCAATACGATTGGTCTAAATTGACTACATGGATATAAATATAATGGCCTATTATATTGGGCTGGTTAGGTCTTGACAAACATCCACTAGCTATAAATTTCAGTAGCTTTTGAACTACATCATGATAGAGACTGTACTACGTCATGCTGTAGTATAAATTTATTGTATATATTAAATAATAATTACAGATATTTACTAAATTTTTAACTGTCAGTTACTATCTTGAGTCTCGATTGCTAACTCCCTTTTTCTCTGTTGCTTCCATCGTCTACTTCCAGAATGATTTCCCAACAGTATGCTCATTGTACATCATAACTTGTAGACGAACTATTTGTTTTACACTCGAAGTACAACAATAGAGATGGCTTTAATTAAAAATTAAGTAAATCTAGAAAAAATCATACACGTCTGGAATGTTTAAATTCATTTAACTTTAGGGGTGCTGCAACTCTTATGTATTAGCAGCCAATTTCTACAACAAACATGCATATTCACTGTTCGTGTTTGTGAGGATTCAATATGTGATATTTATTTACGAGTTTGTCTAACTAAACCAATTACATTACAAAGGTTATTCTAACTGAACCAATAGTGTGAATGGATAGGCATAGCTAAAATCATACTTACTCTTACCCTTTTTACCATCTCTGGTGTCGGGATTTGTGTGTAGTTTGATTATTACTTGTACTTGTTCTCTTCTTTCGTGGAAGAACGTTGCCACAGCTTTTTCTATTCCTTCGTGTTTTTTGTCCGACTTCTCGCTCTATTCTATAGGGGGTATCTCTTCTCTCTAGTGCACTTATAATTACGTCAATCCACTCTTCCCTCGGTCTTCCTCGGCGTCTTCCTATACATACTCTGGCTTCGTAAACTTTCTTTGTGTCTCTACTATCATCCATCCTTTGGATGTGACTATACCACTTAAGTTGTCCCTCTTCTATTATTTCTTCTATTGGTTTAGTTCCCAGTTGTTCTCTGTAATCTATGTTCCTTATCCGACCCAATTTTGTCTTTCTCTTGATCATCCGTAGGAGCCTCATTTCGCTACTTCTTATCCTGCTTCTTTGCTCCTCCGTTGTTGTCCAAGCCTCTGATCCACTAGTATGTCAGCACTAGTATGGCCACTTTCTTAAATATATGGACTTTTGCCTCTGTTGGAATTTCCCGTTTTGCCAAGATGGAATTCTTAATTCTATTAAATAGCCTACCAGCAGATCCAACTCGTTCAGTTATTTCTCGGTCGATTTTTCAGTCTGCTGAAAAAACGGATCCGAGATATTTGAAATGCTCGACCTGTTCTATTGTTTTTCATTCTAGTTAAATGCGATTTTTCTCGGGTTTTGTACTTATAATCATGCTTTTGGTTTTCTCGCAGCTTATTTTCATATTTTTTGTACTTAGCCAGTGATTATAAGTATCAAGGTTACCTTGTAAACTTTCCTCAATAGTGGCGATTAGAACCTTGTCGTCTACGTAGCACAGTTCTGAGATGGTAACTTTGTTCATCTTCCAATGACCTACAGGGTATTTTTGTAAACCTTTTCTGGATTTTTAATGGCTGTATCGAGTACTATTGTAAACAGTAATGGGCTCAATAAACATCCTTGACTTAGACCGATTTTCATTTCGAAAAAACTAGACTGGCAGTTGTTGGTTTGCACATAACATTTCGTTCCGTCATAGAGGCTTTGTACTCATGCTATAAGATATTCTTCTACTTCTCTTGAGCTTTGTAAGCTCCATACTTCATCCAGCTTTATCCTATCATATGCTTTCTCTAGGTCTATGAAGCAAACATGCAACTCCTTGTCTTCTCTAAGAACATTTTCACTGATCTAGCGCATGAATATTGGGTCGAACACTCCTCTGTTAGGCCTGAATCCATATTGGTTGTCTTCCAGAATACATGCTTATTTACTTCTTAATCTTTCTTCAAAAATTCTAGCGAAGATCTTAGCTACTGTACTTAAGAGCATGATTCCTCGATAGTTACTGCACTTTCTCATTTCAGTATAGGCGTAATTATTCCTACCTTCCAGCCCTATGGGGCTTCATGGCTAAAATCTTACTTCATTAAATTCATTATTGACTTTGATCAGGCTTCTTTTAACAATTTTAGTATAGTTTATAAATAGATTTTTGAGAATATTTAAAGTAGGTTCTCAGCGATAGAATTTAGTTTTGATTCTGCATTTCTCCAGGTACAAATGTAGAATAACTTCCACAACTGATTCCATACTTTAAATATTTTCCAAGTTTCTTACATACTTCACTGTACAGACAAGACTTACGGTATGTCTCTTAATTTAAAATACGCCACTTGTTTTCTAGCAGGTGTGAATTCTCTTCTCACATACTCCAACAGTCTCACATTCTAACACACTCTCCATTTAAACAGCGCTGAAAGTCACTTGGGAATTTAAATAACCAAGCCTGAGAATTTACTGGTCTATGCGAGGACCGTTTACAGGGCCGGTGTCATGGTGATTTGTTCACAGAATGCGAGTTTAGAGCGTGTTTTCATTAAGTTATGTCTCAGGGCTTTATCTGAATTATATTTGGATGTTTGAATTCAGGGCTTTAAACTTTAAATTTAAATATTTAAATGTTACTAACAGATTTGTTGTGAGATTTACATACAGTTTACTGATTCTACTAACGGAGGATTTAATTTTAACAGCTTTTTAGATTTAATTTAACTGTAAAGTCAGGAATTTGGACACTTAAATACTTAAGTCGAAAGTTTTTATGGCAAGATTCTCGAAAATTTTCCATAAATTATAACCTATATGTAACGAACATTTAAAAAATCCCTAGATAAAGTACAGTTAGATTTCCGTTCAAAAACAGTTAGATGTCCGTTAAAAATAGACATCGTGATCTCCACATCGGCACGTAGTCTAAAGTACAAAATATCACTGCAGGTAGACGAAATAAATTCACTCTTAACAGTACCGTCAGTAATAACATTCATTCCGTAATCAACTTGTTAAATAATTTTATTTTTGTTATTTTTTGTTAATATATTACTAAAATTGACCGGATATTATTTAGTATGACAAGATTCGAATTGGAAAATTTCAGGAACTAAAACACCAGTTTATTATTAAAAATTATTACAAAATTATTGTGCAACTAAACAATACAACATTTCAATATGTTTAATAATATCACGATCCGAAAAACATTTTCCATAATTTCGCGAACTGGAAAAACGAACTCTAAACACTATATACTACAAATGATGTCCTAAAAAAAGTCATCACTTTTAAAATCCAAGTGATGACCTACAAAAACAAAGGTCCGCAGTTTTAAAATACAATTCAATCCAATTATTATGCCAATATTTTCCTTTCTGGGTCCCAGGCAAATGCCCCTCTTGCCCCTGCCTAGTTACAGCATTGGGAACACCAGTATGGTTTGGTCAGTATATTTCGAGCCCATGTATATGAAAAATATATAGTTTCAATGGCAATGCCGCTCAGTATAGTGAAATAATCTGTATCATCTGGCTAATTCATGCCAATCAGCATGCCGAAGTGAAAGTAACGAGTGTCTTAACTCGGTCCACCCTGTGCCGAACAAAATGGATCAGCAGTTCCGATCGACTCTGCTGAAAATTGTCATTTGTGCGTCCACACATTGTTCGACATTGAATTAGTAATGAAAATGTTTGACGAGGAAGACATTCTGATTACCGCAGCAACTTTGTTTATAATATTAACTGCTAAGCATTGTAAATCCCGAAAAAGTAGATTTCAGATACGTCCAAATCTGTAACGAAGTCGAAACATATATGGAACAAGTGATTTGATGAGGTACATGCTATTGGACGATGAAAACCATTTAAATCTCCTGGAAATCAAGGGCTGATTTTGAAACTCTACTAACTATGATTTTTGGCCCAAAATCAGTAAGTGTGACACTTGTATGACTTAATGGCGTAGAAGCAATATTTCATAACTTCATCCTGCGTCCACCCATACCGACAAAACTATTCACTAAACTTAAACCGATCGTGTCAAATGCTAAAAGTCCTCATTATGCAGTTCGGCTTGGCATCCTTTGACGGAGATCGATGCCTCTCGGTTTCAATTCGGCATGCTGATGGTGCCAACCGGTCTGTAAGTAAAGGTTATTACTCTCTATCAAAGGATGCTGGGCCAAACTGCATGCTGAGGATATGCAGATCTGCTTCAGTTCAGAACAGTGTTTCCACTATATAGGTACATAGCTAGTGAACACGAAGAAGGTTTCGAAATGTGTAGACCTATATCCCTCTTTTATGAGACTGTAGACTAACCCAGTATAAAGGAACCGTAATCTTACAACAAGACGCCGATTGACAGGAATTGATTTTCTGCATGAAGTTTCACGCATACAGATTTTCGTCCCAATCATACTCAGAAGGGATTCAAAGTCAGGACTTGACAATCGGAAAAAGTTTCTGAATTACACTCCCACATCTGTACTAGAGATGTAATTGGTCTACTTCGTCCAATATTAAATACTTACTCAAATCACTTCCTCTATAACTATTTCGACTGCTTTTTGACCTACCCAAAATCTATGCTTTCGATATTTAGGTCGTTTAGAACTTAAAATTATCAATAAAGCTGCTGGCGCAATTAAAACGTCTTCCTCGTCGATCATTTTTATGACTCAGTGACGAAAAATGCGTAGACGTACGAAGGAATTACAATAAAGGCAATCATCTTTACAGAGTTGAAATGCCAATTGTATCTATCGGCATCGACCGTCTTTATGATGGAGGCGACACTCGTCGGTTTCAATCCGATATTCCGATAAACAAGAAACAACCTGTCGGCACAGGTTGATCAACACGCCCACAACTATACTACTATACCGAGAAGCATAATATGCGCCGACTTCATGATATAGACCAACACTCGTCGATTTCAATTTGGTATTCCGGTAACCAAATGGGCATAAGAGAGACTCTATCTGGCGGTATTGTGTTGAAGTAGTCTAATAGGTAGTGAATTGACATCTGTCTTGAATTGATATTGAAAAGCTATTTTTATTATTAGTCAAAATATAACATAAGAAAACACACATCAAGACATAAAAATACAATAAAATTCCTTCTAGATGTCATATAACAATACATCAAAAAGATGTTGTTGTCTATTAGATTAGTTTCGATTTTGCAGAAGATTAGAATCGACCTGTTGGCACAGGCTGACCGAGACGTCCACACCTATTCCACTAAGCCGATTGTGGACGAGACTTTATATTGCATGTTTGTAACATTTATATGTATCTGCGTTTAGATTAAAGATTTCTGAACTGTGGTAGTTCGTTTCTTATCTCTTAAACTTTGGTGGACAAAAACGAAACTAAATCATTTTTATTCCTTAAGAGCAAAACTTTTTAAGATACAATTCTGAATTAACTGTTTAGTTCGTAAGCATTTTAGCGTTTTGGCAGTGCATTTAATATATCACAAACTAACAGAGAAATCTAATTGAAGATCTTAAAACTTTTGTAAAGTGTGTAAATTATTTAAGATCAGTACTAGTAACAAACATGTTCCATACATCTTAGCAAAGGCATTACAACTAAGAACAACACTTAGTACAAGATCCTAAATCATATATAAAAAAACTATGTCTAAGAAGCTAAGTTTGCAACTAACATAAATATAAGATGATAAAGACTGTAACTTGGAAATCTCCCTTGTTCGAGGCTTGTACACGGCACCTTGTAGAGAGAGTACTTTTGGATTACTTATTATGGAGATTACGTTTATGAATATTAAACTAATTTTTACTTCATTTCAGGGTTAGTAGCCGAGTTTTCAGAGAATGTATCGTTGAGCTAACTTTCACAAACTTTTTGACTAAAGGAAAATATAATGAATATTCTATTGAGTTTGAAATATTGTTTGAATTTTTACTTTCTTTCAAGAAATTTCAAGATTTTAACTACCTTATTTTTTGTTTTATGTTTTCTTTATCAAAAGAGGCCTATAAATTACATTACAAAGAGTCTTTTGATCACATTTTGATTTAATAACAGCTACAACAGGATTAATTAAACAAAACAAAAAAAAACGTGTTTGTTTTATAACTTATTTCAGGGCTTCTATAGTCTGTTTTTTTAATTAGGAAGAAAGGTTTCCAATCCTTGCGTTAAATAACTGTTTGCGATTTTTTTTTTTTTTACTTTCTTTTTAAGGTTCGATTACATTGAGCGAGTTTTTTTAGCTAATAGTTGTCGAATGTACTCGCTTCTACCAAACTTGCTCATTGTAATAACGCTAGCTAGTTAACTCGCTTTGCCCCAGTGAGTAAAGTTGACGACCTAGCTACTTTACCCACTACTCGCGAGCGTATAGTGCAGCGGTTCTCAAAGTGGGGTCCGCGAAGCGATTTCGGTAGGTCCGTGAAAAACGTGTGAAATATCTTTGAAATGATGAAACAGCATTCGTTCTTAGCAAAGAAATATCTTACTATTTTCCTAATCTGAGAGAATTTGACAAACACCATTAGTTTATTACTAACCCATTTGAACTTTCCATTAGTGACCTGCCTTCGGAGGAAAATTTAATTCAGGAACAGTTTATTGATTTAATAAATGATGGGGGTGCAAAAAATGTTTTCCGTGGAACTTGTTGTAGGGATTTTTGGATTGAAATGGTACAGTCCTATCCTAATGTTGCAAAGATGGCTCTAAGAGTCCTCATTCCATTTGCAACAACCTATGAGTGTGAGTCGGCTTTTTCTACACTACTTTCTACAGTATCAAGACAAAATCTCGAAATAGATTATGCGCGACAAATGACATGAGAGTTGCACTGACCAAAACAAAGCCAAACATAGAAGAATTAGTTCAGGCAAAGCGAATGCATCCATCCCATTAAAATTGTTATTTGTTATTTAACGATTACATAGCATGTAATATTGTATGTAATATTCTGAATACATAATTGTTTGTAAAATAAATGTTTTATTCACAGTACTTTTCCTTTTTTTTTTTTTTTTTTATTAATAGGGGTCCGCGAGCTCTCGAACAATTTTTAAAGGGTCCGCCACGCCGGAAATTTTAAAAAATTTGAGAAACGCTGGTATAGCGTGTAGTAGTAACATATGTTGCTGACTAATGGTGTGTTCATTTGCGTTGCCAAACTAGACTGAACTACACCATAGCTAAGCTATGGCGTTCGTTTGGCTTCCGACACCTGTACATAAAGTGTTCGTTTGTATTTATGAACTTGTTCAGGACAGGCAAAATCTACACTTGCTCGGGAGTGAGTGTATCTTCAGGCCACCTGTAAAAAGGCGGCAAATTTAATCTAACTTGGTTATAATCTGTATTCGGTCTAGCGGAAAGTTTTATTTTACATCTATCTATCTATCATATATCGATCATGAATCGAGTAATATGAATAGAAGGAAAGTACTTTTCCTACAATGCTGGTAACTAACATAAATAAATTCAGAATTTTTATAAAATCTGTCAAAACTTAAATTTTTATTACTTATTTTTATAAAATTTATTTCAGCATTTAAACTGTTCATATTATCTTATTTATTTACTATTTCTTTAGCAAAAATTTGTTTTAAAAAGTGAGGTTATCAACTTTGTCTGGAAATGTCATTCGCCTGCCTGGACAACCGTTCGTTTGTATTTCTGTTTCGAGTAGTCAGGAAGAAGTTTTTGGTTGCACTGTGACGTCAGCTGCTCTTATCCTGGACAAGTTTGGTGCAACACAAACGAACAAACCTCAAAATGGTCGGTAATGGTATGAGATGAGAAAGTCACACACTTAGACTTTGCTCGTATTGAGACAAACACTGAATTAATTCTAAATTTAAAACATCATATTGACACTGTCGTGGGAGTGTCAAATCTCTTACTTCATTTGCTATATATGCTTTCAAATTTGATATAACATAATTAAATTTTGATCCTTAAAAAAGAACTCTCGCATTAAAAAAAAAATGCTTTAATTTATGCTAATCAAAGCGCAACATCAACCCAGAAAGAAGGAAATCTCAAATTAGCTGAATTTGTTTCATGCACAAAATATTCCAAAATTGTGTCTTGAAAGTAGTAAGATTCACCATAAATTAATTGGAAAATATAATATTTTATTTTTAGTTTATAATAGGGTGACCATTTTCTTAAGAAGACAATGTGGGACGGAGCAAAAAAAAGGTCCGCATCTTCCAAATCCAAGTGAAGAGCAAAAAAAAGTCCTCACTTCCCAAATCCAAGTGAAGAGCAAAAAAAGGTCCTCATTTCCTCAAACACAAGTTACAAAATGCGGGACAATGCAGGACAAAATGTTAAAATGCGGGACTTTTGCGGGACGCATCTTAATGCGGGACAAAATGTTAGAATGCGGGACAGTCCCGCAAAAAGCGGGACGAATGGTCACCCTAATTTATAATAATAATAACAGGTTCCCAACGCCTAGATAGGCGTATAGATAGGCGTAAAGGGCAGAGAAGCTAAGTTCTCCGTTTCTAGTTTATAGTTTATACAAAAACATAATAATAATAATAATAATAAATATATTTTTTAGTAACCAAGTAACTTCCTAAAATTTATAAACGTTCTTCGTCACCTCAGAATTGGTTTGTTCTATCTCCATTTTTTAGTTTTTTGAGTTAATATTATTTTTGGAACTGTTTTGTTTTCTATCCATTCAAATATTTTACTTTTTGCAGCCACATTCGATTTTTTTGACTATATACTTTGTTACATATCCAAAAAACGATTCTATTCTAATATTGTTTTGTTCGATGTTCTGTCTTAAAACTCTCATAATTTTATTTTATATCCAACTTTTCATTCAAGCTGTATCCTAAATTGCTTTTGACGTTTCAGCATGTTTACACTATCCTAAAGTAAAACTGAAAATTATTCAATTGAAAGAGGAAAAATGTACCATATAAAAATAAAACATTTAATTTATAAAGAAAAAAAGTTTTTCTATTAATTTTAATACCACATTTTATAAAAAAAAAAAATATAACAGCATATCAATTAATTAGAAAAAGAACTAGGATAACAAAAAGGATATGCACAAAACGAATAATAATACCTTAGATGTTCCCAAACTAAACACAAAAATGTTACCCTATATGCCATCGGTAGATCAGGAATATTATATTAAAATAGTTTTGTTATTTTCCTGAATATATATTTTGTTCTACTTTCTAATTAATTAATTAATTAAATTAATAAAAGAACTATGAATATTTGGTTTTCTTAATTTTAAAAATATTAGTTCTTGTATAATTAAATTATAATTTACAATCCAATATACAATAATGATATATAATATATAAATTAATAAAACATGTTTTTATTTTGATATTGATTTCTTTTGCTTTATCAATTGTTCTATCTCCCAAAAAATATTTAAAAATTTCAGAAAATTTAACATTTTGTTCTATCTCCAAATTAAAATTTCTTAATTAAGTCGCTGACATTAATTATTTGTTAAAAAAATTAGACATACTCTAAAGTTAACTTGTTTAACCATTTCATGTTAAAAAAAAAAAAATGTCTGAATGTGATGTAGTATACAAACAATATCACTCATAACATTAAAATCTCATTTTCTCGTATTACTGAAAAGTGGAGAAAAAAACAATACTGGTGTGACGTTTTGGTAATAGGGGATAGGCATGATTTTATTTTAATTTTTTATTATATTCCTCTTGTTGCATATAAACATAAAAAACAGTTTTGCATTTTTTTTTTTAATTTGAAGGCTTAAAAAATCATAAATGTATGTATCGCGCGAAAACGACGTGTGACGTCACACCCTTCTAAGTGACGCAGTACACTACTAGCCTACCCAGTGTACTGCGTACAGCCTACCCAGTGTACAGCGTGCAGCCTACATAGTCTGTTGTGAACTTATTTGCTTGTATAACTTTTATAGGTTATGTAAAGTTAAAGCGATTTTAATTAAAATAAAGTTTAATTCTATAAAAACAATTTATACATGTTTACCGAATTAAATTTTATATTAAAGTATATAAAATATGGAAGATCCAGGCCCCAGTAGTTCGAAACATAGTCGAAAATATTGTTTAGTACTGATATGCACAAATAGTTCAATTAGAAATCCAAAAAAACAATTTATATCATTACCTGATGGCGAAAAATAACATAAAAGGCGAAATTTGTGGCTGAAAGCTATGAGGCGAAATAAAACCGATATTTCAGAAAAAAGTTAACTTTATGTTGTGTGCATAAATGCATCAATGTTGGGTAAATTATCACTTTGAGCCCTAACAAAATCTTTATCTGCCATTTTAATAATAAATGCGTGAAAAATTGTTTAAAAACAAATACAAAACTCTCGAACAATACAATATACACACGTAAAGATTATGTTGTAGCTGTATCTGTGACGTCAAGTCGTCAAGACGTCCAGTCGTTTGACGTCATACTCAGTCGTATTTACTCGGCAAACTTCGCGCCGTGGTCGGCTTATTTCAAATTTACTATATTTTAATTTAAAAAATTGGCTATAATATTAATTAAAATGTGATTTTTGTTTTGTTAGGTGACATAACTAACATATCAAAACAATGTAGTTTTAAGGAAATATAAATTTTATGCGTATCCCTTATTGCTACATATATAACTAGTACATATTCAGCTGTATAGCTATTTTTGTAAAAGGCACATTTTTGAGTTTGGTCTGTTGTGCGATTTATAACAAATAAAATAAAATAAAATAAAATAAATAAATAATAATAGGTTTTTAAATCATCCTGTATAAGAATGGAATGAATATTTTACCTTCAAAACCAAAAATTCTGTTAACAAAAATTCCCTGTTTTCCTGATTGGTAGTTCGTATCAGTGCTTCTAAGGGTCAGTTTAGAACCCTGGATTTAAGCAGGGTCCAGAGCACAAGAGCCAGTCTGAGGCCTGAATAAAAATCACCGAGGGTGGGTTGGGACTGTAAGCGAATTAAAGGTCGACAACACCGCATTCAAATTAAGTGCGCTCGGACTGGGTGTCGCTTCTACTGCATTACATCAACTACATTGCCGGAGAACTTGGGTTGTAATAAATATGGATGGGATTGTTTACAATTAATTATACTTAAGTGGGGCTTTCTATGTATGTTTAAAGAATCTATGGTACGTTCAAATTTAACCTAGATTTACTTTTATAGTTTTTATTATTCTCCCTCTGTCCTAAAATATTTGCCACTTTTGCAAGTTTATTATTTTCTGATTACTGATATACGAGGTCTGTTCAAAAAGTACCGCGAATTTTGTGTTTTTTCAAAAATTATTTATTTATTCATGAATATCTATTTTGTCCCCTTCAAAGTAATCACCACTAGATATTATACAATTGTGCCAACGTTTTTTCCAATCCTCGAAGCACTTGAAAAAATCATTTTTTGTGATCTTGTTCAGCTCCTCCTTCGATGCCGTCTTTATTTCCTCACTCGTAGCGTAGCGTCGTCCTTTCATGGGCCTCTTCAGTTTCGGGAACAAGAAAAAGTTACAGGGGGGGCAGATCTGGGGAATACGGTGGCTGCGGCATTATTTGTGTGTTGTTTTTGGCCAAAAATTCGCGCACAATTTCAGGGCGACCCGTCTCATGCCCAAAACATTTGTAAAAATCGATTGGCACGAGCCAATCGATATGTTTAGGTTCTCAGCATCTTCTCTAACGGTGATTCAACGATTGGCCAATACTATTTTCTCCACATCATCAATGTTTTAACCCGCGGAAATTCAAAATTCGCGATACTTTTTGAACAGACCTCGTATATACATATATTTGAAATTATGGAAAGTTAAAATGTCAGCTTCTAATAGTTTCGATTTAAATGTACCAGAGATTTCAGTACTACTCCTTAATTTTTAAAAATAAAGGACAAATCTGATAAAGCTTCATAAAAATAGAAAAGTGATTTGTATTTATTATTTTATAAACAAAGGCTTAAGTTTAAAATTAAGATAAATTTTGTCAAAATTTCTATCTAAATTTTATAATGCGCAGTCTTTAAAGAAAAGTTAGTGCACTTTATTTAAATTTTAAAATACGTAGCATCGCATTGTGTTGCTTGGTATTTTTGCGCGTTAAGAGGATAATACAGCTAGATTTCGCACAACATCATTGAATAAACAGACTAAAGGAAGAAGGCTTACATGCTAATTGGACAAACCAGGATGGCATTTCAAAATGGCAGACAATAGTTTCCGACTGTACAGTGTCGTAGGGCAATTTATTAAAATAATTATTATCGGTACAAAAAGACAAAATACGAATTTTGATATTTTCAAAAGAAGCTGTGATACAAACAATCAATAAAACACTATTATATATCTGTAATTTTTATTCTAAAATTAATAATACACACAAGTAAATAAATAAAGTCTGTTCCAAACGGTTAGGCGGAACTAAATGGGAATTTCGTTCTTTTAAGTTGTCACGAGAAGGGACCTTGCTTGGGTTATTTCATTTTTCATGTTGGAATGTCAAAATTTAAAATTCCAACAATGAAACCATGGAAACGAATGACATATGTCAAAATTTAATATTTTTTTTTACTTATTTTATTGACAAAAAAATAATTAAATGGGAAATTTGTATTAAGAATGACACAAAAAATCAAAATATAAAGAAAATTACATTTTAAAATGATATTAACCTTAACCAAAAAATGTTTATTGCAAGTATGATTTACAAAGCTTAAACAAAACGGTCGAAAAGCACGATTTAAACGATGAAAGTAACTAAATTGCAAAATTTAGTTCCGCCTAACCGTTTGGAACAGACTGTACATACAGAATTTATAGTAGAAAATTATGACAGTACGCCATTGTCCGTAAGTAACGTGTATGTTGAGATTTATCAAAATCTGATTAATTCAATTACATAATATGAGTAGAAAAAACTTACGAATGAAAATTTATTCCTTTAGTCTTGGCATTTTGTGTTCTTGATCGTCCACATGCAGTATAGCCAACCATTTTGACAAGATGCCAAATTTCAGGTTAAATGCGTAATTTTATGTTAAATTATAAAATAACTAAAAACTATTTTCACCTTGTCTTTTATTTATGATACATAAATTACAGTCTGTTCCAAGTATGTGGAAGACCACATACTACATGGATGCGAAGTATTTTAAAGGACCATAGTTACTCATGGAATGAAGTACAATTTTTTTTAAAAATAGAACCAGTTTATTATTATTATTACACTGGGTGCGTTTTGTTCTGCCAATTCTGGTTTCGGTTTAATCAGAATACGCGTTTTGTTGCGACTGTATTCTCATTCTATTCATTCTACTCATTCGATGACTCGAGGTCGAACGACTGGAATGAATAAGTGTGGTGGGGATGAAAAGTAATATTTGAATGCAGTTCTTTTCATTTGGTTTTTAAATGTATTAGAATTAAATCTTGGTATTACTGCTTAAAATAATTTTTACTTTTAGGTATTTTCTCATTTTGTGTCCTAAAATAAATATATACCTACAGTCTGTTCCAAACGGTTAAGCGGAACTAAATTTTGCAATCTAGTTACTTTCATCGTTTAAATCGTGCTTTTCGACCGTTTTGTTTAAGCTTTGTAAATCATACTTACAATACACATTTTTTGGTTAAAGTTAATATCATTTCAAATTGTCATTTTCTTTATATTTTGGTTTTTTGTATCATTCTTAATACAAATTTCCCATTTATTAATTTTTTTGTCATTAAAATATATAAAAAAATAATTTAATTTTGACATAGGTCATTCGTTTCCATGGTTTCATTGTTGTAATTTTAGATTTTGACAGTCCAACATGAAAAATGAAATAACCCAAGCAAGGTCCCTGTCGTGACAACCTAAAAGAACGAAATTCCCATTTAGTTCCGCCTAAGCGTTTGAAACAGACTGTATATACTTTAAATTAACAAAATAATTTCAATAATCACTTTTTAATTAAACAACAAAATATTGATAGCAATTGTGTTATTTGGAATGACATCATGAATCATAGATAAAGAAGGAAATAGATGCGAAACTGCCGTTATATTTTTTTAAACCAAATTAGCGCTGTATTTGTTGGGTTATGGAACTAAACTCGGAAGGGGAGGAAAGGGTTGTGTGTTTAAGTGGATATAGTTGTAAGCATAATTAAATGTTATTATTAAATGAAACAATTGTTATGATTTATTTGATCTATTTTTAATATTATTAACGACAACAATATTAAAAATAGACAAAATAAATCATAACAATTTTATCATTTAATAACAATATTTAATTATGTTTACAATTAAGAACAAGCAGTTAGGAATTATACAGAAACAGAAAAACAATAACTAGCAGAAATAATTATTTATTAAGTAGACTAACATATAACATAATATTTACTAATACTTAATATTTATGGACACTTCCATGGACAAGCCATCCAATTTTGGATTTCCAAGGTTTCTCATCCACGTTTATACAATTCTGGAGCCACACGTGTCTCAGGGTGTGGAAAGCGATATCTTGTACAGTCTGTTCCAAACGGTTAAGCGGAACTAAATGGGAATTTAGTTCTATTAGGTTGTCACGAGAAGGGACCTTGCTTGGGTTATTTCATTTTTCACGTTGGGATGTCAAAATTTAAAATGCCAACAATGAAACCATGGAAACGAATAACACATGTCAAAATTAAATATTTTTTTTCTATATTTTAATGACAAAAAAAATAAATAAATGGGAAATTTGTATTAAGAATGACACAAAAAATCAAAATATAAAGAAAATGACATTTTAAAATGATATTAACCTTAACCAAAAAATGTTTATTGTAAGTACGATTTACAAAGCTTAAACAAAACGGCCGAAAGGCACGATTTAAACGATGAAAGTAACTAGATTGCAAAATCTAGTTCCGCTTAACCGTTTGGAACAGACTGTAATAACAATATTTAATTATGTTTACAATTAAGAACAAGCAGTTAGGAATTATACAGAAACAGAAAAACAATAACTAGCAGAAATAATTATTTATTAAGTAGACTAACATATAACATAATATTTACTAATACTTAATATTTATGGACACTTCCATGGACAAGCCATCCAATTTTGGATTTCCAATGTTCCTCATCCACGTTTTATACAATTCTGGAGCCACACGTGTCTCAGGGTGTGGAAAGCGATATCTTGTAGGTTCACTACTATCACACCCCAAAACAAAGCATTTAATACCCATTTTCCGAATTAAACAATGAAATTACAAAATTACAGAAGACGATTTTGACGCTAATGACAGAAGCCGTAACAGGCAACATCCTGTCATGCGCGTAGCTATAGCAACTGACAGCGACTGGGGCGCTATTCGTGTTGGGTTATGGAACGTAATATGGTTTTCGTTATGCCATTAGAGTTTCACCCCCCTGGACATAATTTCTGTTAGAAAAATTTGTATATAAAAATTCATATAGCCGCCTTTCCTTAGTCATATTATATAATGCACAACATAAGCATGCATTTGTTTCTGCCAAAGAATTTAGACCAAATATAGTCAGAAAATTTTGGTTTTCTTTTTATTTTATTTGAAGATGAAAAGAGTGTGTCCGTGTTTTAAAATTTTGTTTGATTTTTATTTTTCAGTTTTACAATAACCTAAACTTTATCTAACATCACATCACTGTCACTCAGTAAATAAAAGAAAATTGTAAATATTAACTTTTGCTTGTGAAAATTAATTAATATTTAGTAACATATATGCCCCCACAACCGAAATACAATTTACTTGAAAAATATCTATACGACAGTTCGATATCAGCGATATAAATTGTTGAATGAATTAAATAAAAAAGGAAAACGGAATTGAGCAGGATATTGCTCCACCACAACAACACGCCTGTATACACGAAAGAACAATTTTAGAAAAGACTCGTTAAATTATCGAATGATTCTCTATATAGCTGGATTTGGAATCATGCGATTCTTATTTATTCTCGAAAATAAAAAATAAACATCCGTGGAAAGAAGTTTGAAAGCTCGGAAGTAGCGTGGGTTTCAAAAGGAAGTAGAAACGATATCGCAAGAATTGAAAAGTCTATTTAAAATTTGGTTTGCAAGAATGAATTTTTGTATAAAACTTAGTGGCTTTTTTTTTTAATCTAATTAATTGCTGCTATTTGCGACCAGATACATAGGATACATATATTAATATTACATTATACATTACATATAGTTTTAGTTATACATGTCAATGGTAGTTAGTTCAGTAAAACCTCGTTTAGCGCTTCCTAGATTAACGCTGATTCGTATATAGGTATAATATGATTATTCCAGAACAGAAACCAATCAGCAAAAGGTGGCAATTCGTCGTAGCGCACTATACTTCCCCTAAATCTATGGTAGATATTGAGGAGTTACTGCAGGTTTTTGGTGAGAACCTTAACAATGACGATCTTCAAGAACTGGCAGTACAAGAAATTCATCTAGAATTTGAAAATAGTGATTCTGAAAACGAAAAATCCAAAGAACTTGCTACAGATTTCCTTAGTATAATTTTGATAACGATAACCGAAATCATTGATCAAATTGTAGCGAATGATCCAAATTTTGAAAGGGTGCAAATGCAAGACGAGGCGTTTTGGATGCGATCCCCTGATATCGACATTTGCTTAACGAGAGAAAAAGAATACAACAAATGATACTAGACGACTTCATCACAAAACCAGTGGCGAAGAGAGCCCTCCGCTAACTTGCCCTCCCATAAAAAAAAATAATGATGATTAAAAAAATACAAAAATAAATAAAAAAGTTTAAGGCAAATCTTCAAAAATACATTAAAATTATGTTCTATACAAATTTTTGTCCAAGGCTTGGTTTTCTAGTTACGAATATTTTTAAATTTTAAAGTTTAATAACTTACGTTTCCGGTTTTGGATTTTCATAAAAAACAATAGGGTTTTGCCCAATTAATAGGAGAATTTTTTAGTACCAGAACGAAGTCTCTAAGTTAAACCGTTTTTGAGTTATCGTGTATACACACACACAGACACACACATACGGACGGCACTTCGAAAATATGTTTTTTGGATTCCCTGGACCATGAAACGTGGTCATCAGTCAAAATCACGACATCGAAAATTTTCGCGATTACAATACTTGCCCATTATATATTAAGGTCGGGCAAGTAAAAATTAACACGTTCGCGGACAGTTTTGAAAATGAGATTTGCAAAATGTCACTTTTTTAGATTTTTGTTTATAATAGGACATTTACTGTGTTTGGTATGTTCCTGATAGGATAGTTTATACTAGTTTTCATATACTTAAATGGAATTAAAACCTGCCACAGCCGTCATTTATATATTTGAAGTAGGACGGCTATAGCCGTACTGTCCGCGAACGTGTTAAGAATTTCAGAAGAGCCAGGACCTTTATCACAAAAATGAACTTTATATTTATATGTGCATATGTTATGTTGTCTAGGAACTTATCCTTCAATTTAAGACGTTTTATTCTGTGGAGTTGATTACTGCCTGTTGTCTTTTGCTATGCAATTTTCCATTTTCCTTCCATTTTTCTGCGGATATAGTTCTTTCAATCGTAGCTATAAATATACCATATCCTTAGTGGAATTTATTTTGAAAAAAAAAATCATTTTTAATTTAAAAGATTCAGACACCAATTGAAATAAAACTTTCAGAAATAAATTCAAATAACGCTCCTTGACTCTCTTTGTATACATTTTAGCTTGTTTTCCTATATTTTAATTTGTAAATAAATTGTAGTGCGCCCATGATGAGAAAAATCCTGGAAAAACAAAAAGCTTTGAATTCATGAGTTTTTCCAACTCTCACCGAGGTTAAAATTAGAGTCAAATCGATTGTCGATTCTCTTAGAATTTAGGATTTATAAACTTGTTTTTATTCTAGTTATTTTATTTTTATACAGTTCTCTTTTAAATAACAAAAAGAAGATATTAATATATTGATTTCGAACAAATTTAAAATGAAAATACAAAATTTTGATTATTAATATGCAAATAATATTAAATTTACATTTTGATACGATGTTTTTCATACAAATGAATTTTCAATACTCTCAAGACTTTTTTAATAAATATTAAATAAACAAGAGCATGTACAAGAAGAGAAGTATACAGATTGACATATTAAAAAAAAAAAATTGAAGTGTGAGTTGTCATATATTTCAGGGTTCCTAGGTACCTAGTACGTAACAATAAATTTTGGGTACTTTTTTGATTGTAATCGCAGCAAATCTTTATTTTTTTTTAAAATAATTCTTGGTAATTGAAATATAAAGAGCTTTGACTAAATGCTGCAAATGAATTTACGATTTACGACAAGTAGGGAATAAACGTTAAAAACAAAATCAGTTCAAAAATTGCTGTTACAGTCTGTTCCAAACGGTTAAGCGGAACTAAATGGGGATTTAGTTCTTTTAGGTTGTCACGAGAAGGGACCTTGCTTGGGTTATTTCATTTTTCACGTTGGGATGTCAAAATTTAAACTTCCAACAATGAAACCATGGAAACGAATGACATATGTCAAAATTAAATATTTTTTTTAGATATTTTAATGACAAAAAATAAATAAATGGTTTTTACAAAAAGTAAGAAAGAAACATTTTTTTTAAACTGTTTTATTGCTTTTCAAAATATTCACCTTTAGATTTATACTTTTTTTCATGCGTTCAAACCAATTCTCGAGACATTTTTTTCCACACGGAAGTAGATATCTCAAAAACATGATTTTCGAAGGCTTCAACAGCATCTTGAGGTGATGAAAAACTCTGTCCACGCATTTTTTGTTTGAAATTGGGGAACAAAAAAAGTCGTTAGGGAATAAGTCAGGTGACTACGGGCAATGAGACATTAATTTTTTTTCTCCTTTAAATAATCAATGATTTGACGTGCTGTGTAGGAGCTTGCATTGTCATGATGAAGAATGATGCATCGTTTTTGGTTGTTTTTCCTGATTTTGTCAATTTTTTCTGTCAAACAAATTGTTGTATACCATTCAGCATTAACTGTTCTCTGATCCTCTAAAGCAGCGGCTCTTAACCTTTTTATACTCCGGGCCCCCCAAGGAAAATTTTTGAAAAAATATTAATGTTTTTAATAATTTATTGTAATAATTAAGGTTATTATAATTTTAAAAGCAAAAATTGGTGAAAATTACATTTTTCTTTTAATTTCGGGTCCCCTAAGGTCTTTTCGTGACTTCTTTGGGGGTCGGGACCCCTGGGTAAGAACCGCTGCTCTAAAAGAATGGTTGCGATATGTCCAGTACAACCAAAGAAACAAACGATCATTTTCTTGGAAGTGCTTCGTAAACGAACAACTTTTGTAGGTTTCGGTTCATTTTGGAAGACCCAAACAGTGGATTGTTGCTTAGTTTCCGGTTCACATGAATAAATCCAAGTTTCGTCACCTCTAACGATGTTGTATACGGATTTTGCAGTGCCTAGGTTGAATTTTTTTAGCATTCCCTTACACCAATCACAGGAGCCTTTTTTTGAGCTTCGGTCAAATTATGCGGAATCCATCGGGGACAGATCTCTTTCACAGCTAATGTTCATGCAAAATCGAATGTATTGTATTCTGCGATATGCCAAAGGATGCCTCTATCTCACGGTAAGTCACATGTCGATCTTCTTCAATCATTTGGTGCACAGCATCGATGTTTTTTTGAATCACAACTGATTTTGGTCGACGTTTACGAGATTCATCACTAACGGACACACGACCACGACGATATTTTGCAAACCAATTGTAAACAATCTTTTCTGATAGTGCTTTTTACCAAAAGTTGAACGAAGCGAATCCATACATTATTGTTGAGTTAGGCCTTTACTAAAATCGTAAAAAATCATTCAACGAAAACCTTCACGAGTAATATCCATTTTTCACAAACTTGCTTATTTTAAACGCTTATTGGCAACAAACTACTCGGTCAATTTATTAGCTGCCACTGATTTCAAAATAACTAATGTAAAATTTTACGATTTCAGTAATGACACATTTCAATATTGCCATCTAGTGGTCGTTTGTAAAAACATAAAAGGTAACCCTCGTATATAGATGGATACAAACTATCTATTTGGATGGATTTATTCCTTTAGGTAGCTCAACGGTGAATACAGATCTAAATGGAAACCCATTACTTGATATTAAATTTACTTCGCGTACTCGCATACCCTATTTTGGAGTCCACTGTTTTAGGTTACAGTGTGTGGTACAAAATAAAAGTTAGCACATTATTTGCCAAAAACTTGTAAACTAATTATTTTTTTCAAAAATAAAATTTGGTTCATTAATCTACGTATTAAGAACAATCATTTGATAACCCAAAAAATATGTTTTATTAGGGTTTTGTAGGTATGACCAAATATCCCTTATACCGTTATTTTATCGTCTGTCTGTCTTTCTGTCTGTCTGTCTGTCTATCTGTCTGTTCGGTAAAAATTGTAGCCAAACGGCTAAACCTAAAGAGTTGAAATTTGGCATGCTTATACAACTCTTTGACCCGCACATAGTAAAAGTACTAAAACATCTAAAAAGAATATCCTCCAAAAATTATAAACAAATATCTGCTCAACGAAAAAAAAAAAATTTTTTTTTTAAATTTTGAGTAGTGTATCAAATGAAAGCCCTTAATACGTGGATTAACGACCAAAATTTTATTTTTGCAAAATAAATTATTTCGACGTGATATTTGCCAAAATTGTGCAAAAAAAACTTTTGTTCCACACCTTGTAGCCCAGTGGGTTTTAACTAAAAATCTGAAAAAATTCTAAGTAATGTACATTTGTGTGAACCGGAATAGTACAACAGGAAATTTTGATCAGATGTTTTGGGAAAATAACGCATTTTTTGTGTTTTTTGCATGTAAAATATTTAATAAATTATGTAACTCAGTAAACCACCATGCTTTGATAGTGTAATGGTTAGCGTTCTCGCGTTCTAATTTGCAAACTAGGGTTAGCCCCGGTCTCGAGTCAATTTTATTTTTTCTAATTTTTTTAAATTTTGTTTAAAATATTTTTTCAAAATTCTAATTATATTTAGGCAAATGTTGCATTTAATTTTTAAAAGCGTAAATTTAATAATCATTGGAAATTGTTGAAACTAAATACACGAAATCAGAGGGGCGGAGTTATGACTTAAAACAACCAATGGAAGCCATAGGCGCAATTTTCAATATCTTAATGAACCTTGCTATATAAAAAAAGTACTGCACATATTTAGAAACCTAAATAATGGTATTAGGCATTCGAATTAAAATTTACAAAAAAAAAAATGTTTTAACATAAAATTTGTTTTGGCATCCCAAATAATCATCATTCACTTACTAAATACCTGCGAAACCCTGAAATGTGTGAAAATTCACACTTCACATCATTTTTTTAGCTCTAAAATTAGTAGACTATACGCTATTGGTTGTTCACTGTTGATTGTCATTAACAAGTTTGTTATATGGTAACGCAAGCGACCGTTCACAGCTCTAAATTTAATGCACTATGCGTTGTCGATTGTAGATAGCTTTCCAAACTTTGTAGTTAGTACGTTGTTTTAATTAGATAGACATCTAAACACGTAGTAGCTATCTCACTTTACATAACCTAAAAAATACTGTCGCACAAATTCCCGAAATTTCGGAAATCGTGAAACGAAAAAAAATTGCTGTAGTTGCGGTTGTAATTTTGTTATTCTTTTTTTTTTATTTATTTTTTAATTTACAATCTACTTCATTGCGAATATTAAGTAAATTGGTTAAAAGTTGTCGGCATGTAAGGGAGACATCCAGTGACGTTTCTCCTTATATATCACTGTCTTGTTGCGGTAGGTCGTTTGGCCAGTCTCTTTAACCTTCTGTTGTTGAGGTCATTTATTAAATTTCCCACAAATTCATTTTCATGTTCAATGAGTCGGTCATTGTATTTGTTGGCAACTGTATGAATTTCTTCCGTGATGATAGGGATTTTGAGGTCTTCATGGATCATTCTATTTGAGACGTACCAAGGTGCATTCACTAAAGCTCGAAGCGCTTTTGATTGGAATCGCTGTATTATTTTTACACATCCCTATAATTGAAGTCCATACGACCATATGGGCTTGAGTATGGTCTTATAAAGCAAAATTTTATTTAAAACTGATAATTTTGATTTTCTACCAAGAAGCTAGTACATTTGGCGAAATTTTAGGTCTAACTGCTTTTTGGCTTGTATGTGTTTACTTCAGGTCAATCGTTGGTCCAAATGCAAGCCAAGGTATTTTACTTCAGTTTTTATGGGAACTGGAATGTCGTTGGTGTAATTTTGTTATACAAATTTAATAAGAAATCACGCTGATGGCGAGTTCATAAAAAGTACCATTTATTCCATCGTAGTTGGTTTGAAAAAACATAGATATCACAACATTCAAACTTATCTCAAACGTTAAAACTGTCTCCTAAATTTATCCACAATGTACAATGCATAGTCGACTAATTTTAGAGCTGTGAACGCAGTTTAAGGCTTTATAACAGTTAAAAGGCAATAACCTGTATAGCTCTGACTTGATTTATTAGACAGTGGAGCTAATAGACCGGGAGTTCATGACATTTTTGGTCTCCGATTTCATACACCATGCTTTTTGGAGGAGAGAATATTTACCCTGTGACAACAAAAAAGGGATGGTACTAAACCCCTGCACGCTTTCCGGTCATAGGAAAAATTGCATTTCCACTTGCACAATTTTTTTTTGTTTTTCTCTGATTTAATATTGCTTGCCCTTTTGTCAAAAGAAAGTTATAACAAATTTAAAGTCTTTTAATTATAGGCATGCTGTATGAAAACGCGGAAAATCATATTTTTTTATATTTCAAGCTCACATGACCGTTTGAGCCCTTTGGGACCCTCCGAATCGCATGCATATATTTAAAAGACTTTAAATTTGTTATAACTTTCTTTTGACAAAAGGGCAAGCAATATTAAATCAGAGAAAAACACAAAAATTTTGTGTTTAAGTGGAAATGCAATTTTCCCTATGACCGGAAAGCGTGCAGGGGTTTAGTGCCATCCCTTTTTTGTTGTCACAGGGTAAATATTCTCTCCTCCAAAAGGCATGCTGTATGAAATCGGAGACCAAAAACTGTCATTAGCTCCCGGTCTATAAAAGGAAACCAACACCTACCACAACGATGAATTTTTTAACTTAGTCTTCTAAAATAGAATAAAGTAAACTACATTAAGGTTGTGGTTAAATTTGTTCTGAAAGATAAATTGAAAAATGTCTGAGTATAATTGATCAATGAGTATAATCTTTTAACTCGAATTTATATCAAAACTTTTGCAGTTCTTAGTGGTTTTTATCGAAAATGATAAACTATGTTCTTTACTGTAAGTCTCACGTACACAGAGCTGTATGTATTTCTTATCAACAAGCTTCTTAGACAGTCCCGCTAACGTATGTCTCGGTTCTTGCGGCCAGCTCTCCTGCTCTCCCAGAAACCGTTTAAATTATGTATCTGTTTGATTTATGATGGAAAGCTGAAGATATTACAGTCTGAACTTTGATAGATTTGTGCAATGTTGCCCGGAGGTAAAACAACTGATTTATTGTTTAGAATGTTGAGGGATATATTGAAATATTCAGATGTTTTGACCCGAAGCTAAACCTTAACCTAACATGTAAACAATCATTACAGACAATTGAGAACAGAACTGAGCATCAGATATCTTAAAGGGTAGGTTAAATACCACAGTTCGCACAAGTTTATTATACAAAACTAACAATAACGTAGAAAGTAAATATCTAAATATCACTTCATTAGGAATCGAACCCGTCAACCTAAGAATATCGCTTTCTCACCCCAACACAATAATCAATAAATCAAATTTTGCAGCGAATTTGTCTTTCTATTAGAATATTTCTACTGTGAAAAATTGTTATGTAATTGTAAAAAAACAAATTACATTATGGGGGCCATCCTGTAAACTAGGGTTGTACATCGAAGGCAAAACATCGATGTTTAACATCGATGTTAACATCGGCGCTTACTATCGATGTTGAAAAAACATCGATGTATCGGAAACATCGATGTTTTATTAATATTAAAAAAAGCTATTTATTTATATTATATAGGTTTTATTTAATAATGTAAAGATAAAATACGAAAAAAGTAACACATAATACACAAAAATCATTTATTAGATTTTGAAATAGTAATATTCCTTTTTAATAGTAATTAATTTCACATTAATATTATTATACCCAATATAATAATCCTAATTTGCTCCTACAGTCTATTCCAAACGATTAGGCGGAACTAACCGCAATTTTCATTTTTGTAATTTGTCATTAGATATTTTTTTATATATTGAAGTTTTACTTTTCCTGAAAAAAAAGATCAAAAGCTTCAATAAATCGGTAATAGTAACTAGAATTGAAAATCTAAACCACCTAAACCAAATGAACAGACCACACATATTATTGTACATATTGCACACCCATGCGAAAACCAAAATGGCGCCATTCTTTCCCATCCCATGTTCTAAAAAAAGAAAATCACCACATGGGGTGTCCATCCAATGAGGTGTCTTCATGCGATGCTTACCTTGAATAAAGCATAGGGCCCCTGAAGAAGTACTCAAACTTTTAATATTCATGGTTATTTCCTTAGAAGATTTCATGATTATCAGACAAAATAATGTGTTTGCCCTATTTCTACACAATTTGAAATAGTCGAATCATTTGCGGGTATTCAGCAGACCTATTCACAGTTTGAGATACACTGGTATTAACTCCCTGGTGACTTATTTTACCATTAAGTAGTCTTGGTACGTACTATAAATTTAAAACGCAAAATTTTCTGTCTGATAAATATATTCTTGAAGGAAAAATCTTTTGCTCGTAAGCACCGTCATTTGTCTAAGTGAAAATAAAGTGTACGAAAATACCGGAAAGAAAATGCAGTTTTCTTTCTACATTTTTCTTTTCAAAGAACTTTGAAAATATATTATATCATTTCTGGGTTATTAAAATGATTTTAAAGTTTCAAATCTCACTTATTATTGAAATTGATTTGTACGATTTTTATAAGTAATCGTTATTCATTTTTTGGCGCTGTTAGTTGGGACGGCTAGACAAAACGATATATTTGAAAACTTGTAGTTCAGCTAAAAGGGACTGTCTAGATTCTATATTTGAACTACTGTGCTACAAATTTCATACGCAGATGAAGAAAAATATATTGGTAGCATCGACATAATGCCCATTTCTTTATAAAAATCAAAACTAAGTTTTTCTCAATAATAAAAATTTATAATAAAAATTAAAAAAAAACTCTTCAAATCTCGCATTATAAGGGGTGATTAAAAAAAAAATACGACTGAGTAGGCCGAGAAAAAAATATCAAATGTCTTTAAATAAATTTGGCAGGTTTAAAATACATAACCTTTGACACTACAGAGCTATTGAGCTAATTTAATATTTTTAATAATTTTTTGCTGACCAGCGTAGCGTAGTGGTAACACACATCCTGCTAAGGTTTCTAAGGTTTCGTGTTCGAAGCCTTAGGTAACGAGTTTTTTAGTACTATTTTTTTTTAATTACTTTTAAAATTATAAATTTGCATTAGGTATATAATCAAACAACATCCTCGATTAGGGAATTTGGTATATGAATGTAGCGGTTTGCCGGACTGATTTGACAGTTTTATATTTTTCAAGGTAGTTATCAATTATATTTTATATAATTTGCGCGTACTAATTTTACAAATTTTATGAAATAAAATGTTTAATGTTATTATGAAGCTCATTGTAACTTAAGGAAAATTATAACTAAAGATTCATTCTACAAATTTTTGTTCTATTGTGAAAATTACATATATTTATTGTACCTGGTAATCTATTTTGACGCCATATTGAATCTTCCGTGGTTCTCAATATAGGTACAGCGGGTAAAAATGATTTAATTTTCTTAGAAAAACGTGTACCAACTGGCATTCTATTATCATAATGTATTGAATTTTTCGATGAAAGTTATAAACTATAAACAATCATATCGAAAAAAATGTTTGAACATTTCTAGCAGTTTTGTTCTATTGTAAAAACAACATATATTTGTTTTACTTGGTGGTCCATTTTGACGCCATCTTAAAATCTGTCGCGGCTCTCAATATAGGTAATATGGGTATGACTGATTTTATTTCTGTAGAAAACACGTGTACCAAGTGGCATACCATTATCAACAAGTGTAGAATTTTTCGACGAAGGTTGTAAACTATCAACAATCATACCGAAAAAAATGTTTGAACATTTCTACACAAAACTATATAATAAAAAGTTATTTGAAACTTACAAATTATTTAAAAAATTACAGAACATTGTTGTCTGATATTATTGAGTTAATATTTTGCAACAATTTTTTTAACAACTAAATTATCTTATGAATCAGATAAAAATTCTCTGCAAATTTTGATAGATTGTTACTAATTTTATTTCAGATTGTTAGTTTTGTATATTAAAATTATATTTGTGTTGACGGGGGTGAGGATTATACAGAATGATTTTAAAATGATGTAATTACATAACAGGAATTCCACATTTATATTTAAAACCCACACATTTATTTAATAAATTACAGAACATTGTTGTCTGATATCTATTGTTAAGTTACTTTTTTTTTAATTTGACGTTTATGGCATTTGCTACTGAGTCAATTAACCAGGACATTTGAAATTTTTCGTGTTGAAAATTCCATACCTCTACAGCAGGGGTCGGCAACCTTTTTGTCAATAAGGGCGCAATATAAATTCAAATGTTATTGAGGGCGCATAAAAACGTAAAATATGTAAACACTCGTGGTTCGCAAGGTCGTCTAATCTAGCGCTGATCGCTCAAGTCGAATCACCAATAGATGCGATGTGGATATTGGGCTCAATATGTGTGTGAATAGATAGCGAGGGCGCCACGGCGTCCGCTGGCGCCGTGTTCGCGACCCCTGCTCTACAGGATTCGAACTCGAGACTTTAACTACGTGTATTACCACTACGCTACGCCACTTAGCTATTGTTAAATTATTGAACGATAAAAAATTCATAACCATTTTTTCTATAATTAAAAATATCCTATTATATAAATAAATATTCGATACAAATTTTGATACATAGATTCTTTCTAATTTTATTTCAGATTGTTAGTTTTGTATAAGAAACTTATACCTAATACGGGAGGGCAGTGTTTCCCAAAAATCTTTTTAAAAAAAATACTAGCGTCGTTTTTATTGTAACATCATTGTCAGTAAATACCATTAATAAGAATAATGTACATGAATGATATTTTTATGACGAATTGAAATTGACATATCCTAAATACAAGGGCGTCTGCATTCAAAATTTCTTCTTCTATTACTAGTTAGATGTGCCGCGAAATTTGTCTTCTTTGGATAATGTGCCATGATAATGTGAGTAAAAAGATTGAGAAACACTGCGTGAGGGTATACGAACCGTTAAGAACACCAAGATAAAGCTGTACAAAACTATAATTCGACCAATGCGGTATGGCATTACACCGAGAGGAGCAAGAATAGCTCGTAATCATCGAAAAGAAAGTATTGCGTCCAATATAATATCTGGCACAAGAAGGTGCAGAATCCAAAGAAATTGAAAAATAAGTAGTCTTTGTGATTTATATGGCTCACCATTCAACCAAAAACAATTTATTTATAGAGCTTAACGATGCTTATGCATCGATGAACCAAGTTAGTTGGAAAGCAAGGGGACTGTGTTAAAAAATAATGTAATATTAAATCTTACCATTTAAATCTCTATCAGTGCTTTAATGAATTTTATAAACATATTCCGTATAATTAATTCACCCTCGTATTAACAATCTAAAAATGGTTATTTCATTCCAGATAACTTACTCATCCAACCTTTGATATGTGATACAAAAAGTGTCAACCCTATTATCGTTCAATAGCATTATATAAAACGTTAATAGTCGAAATCCCCGTCAATTCCTCCAATAATGTAATACCAGACACACACAAGATTGGTCAACCATTATATCTGAGTGGCTCTACTTATATATCGTCTACCGTTGCGAGCAGCGCAGTTCCGAGTTCGCGTCCCACTTAATGGCTTCAGCATCTCTACACTCCATCGTGAACGATGTCTCTCCATCGATTCCCAATATACGCAAAAAATCATATACGATAATGGATCGAGGTAGTGAATATGTCGCTTTGGCTAACAGGACAATTCATTAAGGAAGATTAAGAGGAAATAACAGGATGATAAAGATAGAATTTCAGAATTTTTAACAAGAAAAAAGGTTAATATTTTCAATAGAATAACTAGAGAACTAAAAAAGAAAATGATATTCTTTTCTTAGTTAACTTTAAAACCGACTGTGATAATATAAGCGCCATCTATTGTAATATATTAAAAAAATTCTAAATCTAACATATTTCACCTAATAATCAAATTCTAATTTATTAATAGATAGCGTTACTTACTTGTTTCAACCATCTCAAACCCTTTTTCAAATTCATACGTGGCTTATTCATTTGCTTATCTCTGAGTTCAATAACCGGACAATATGATGTATTCTCTATTAATTTTAAAATTGTCATTTTGTATCGTGACTATTAACTAAGGTATGTAAATTTAACATTGTTTTTTATTCTTTAACTCATATTTGATATGTTTTTATTATTTAATAATTATTTTATGTTATATTTTAAATTCCGACAATTTTGTAATGCTTATTTTAACTACTTGACTTGTTAAATTTGAACACTATCATAATTTTATACATGTAAACTTACAAATTTAATAATTTTATATTTCTATATATCTTTGTAGCTCTGATGAAGATTTAAATTAAATCGAAACGTTAGCGAAGTTAATAAATTTGTTTTTATTTTGTGACTGGTCCGAATCCCATTACCTTCAACTATAATTACTAACTTACGGACGTAACTCATCTAATCAAGTATATTTATAATTACATTTTCAGTATATGGCTTAAATCGGTTAAATAATTCAATAGTATATTTGTCGTTACTGTATGGTAAGGCAGTTGTTTATGGAGCAAGGATGATTGATCAAGTGCGGACTCCACTTTGGAGTTCGTAGAAGTTCTCAAGTAGTAGAGTAGGTACAGGAAATTTTCTAGCCCAATGAATTGGTAGCAATGGGCGTATTGGTAGCATTGGGAATACTGCGTGGTTCACAAGATCTTCAGACTTAAGTCCTTTAGATATTTTATTATGATGTCAAAGACAAGGTGTACAGTGCTGTGTATACCCAAATGTATAGCATTTAAAAAACAGTATTCAAGATGGTATTACTCAGCCAGTAAATTTACTAACCCAGCAAATTTTTACTTGCTTTTTAAGTCATACTTGACAGATGGAAACTTCTCAGTAAAATACAATGAAGCCCTATCTGTTAATTATCTAATAATATCTGGAATTCCCCAAGGTAGTATACTTGGGCCATTCCTCTACCTACTTTATACTGCATATATACCTGAGACAGAAGATACTACAATAACTGCATTTGCTGATGACGTAGCTATACTATCAACAAACGATGTTCCTAACTAAGCTTCCACAATTCTTAAAATTCATCTAAAACTTATGAATGATTGGTACAATAGATAGCGAACTAAAGTAAATCAGTCAAAATCTGTTCAAGTTACGTTTACAACCAGACTCAGTATTTGCCAACAAGTGATGATCAATGACATTCCAGTTCCCAAAAAAACAGTAAAATATCTTGGACTGCATCTGAACCAACGACTGAGCTAGTGCAAACACATACAGGACAAACGTAAACAGTTAGACCTAAAATTTCGTTAAATGTATTGGCTTCATATAGAAAATTAATATGTTTCAAATAAAATTTTGCTCTATAAGACCCTACTTAAGCCCATATGGTCGTATGAACTTCATTATGGTGATGTGCCAAACTAATAAGATTAAAAATAATACAAAAATTCCAATCAAAGGCTCTCCGAGCTTTGGTGAATGCATCTTAGTACATCCTAAATAGAATGATCCATGAAAACCTCCAAATCTTTTTTATTACGGAAGAAATACATAAATTTGCCATCAAATACTATGACCAACACACTGGGCATGAAAATGAACTGGTGGTAAATTTAATGAACGACCTTGACAATAGAAGGTTAAAGAAACTTTGGCCAAATGACCTATTGCAACACTTACGACTGTGTTATATAAGGAAAAACCTCATTGGATAGCTCCCTTACATGCCAACAATATGGAACGGCAGAGTTTATAAGAAGGATATTTACAGGATCGAACTGAACAGCAGTCTCGGAGATAAAACAAAGCCGGACTACTATTCAGGAGGCTAGCTGCATGCATGGAACTCTTTTCAGCTCAATCGAGTAACATTCCTTCCTTTTACCCAAAAACACATCAACTGCATTGTTAATGAGCGGTGTTCAGTTTTATTTACAAACTAACATTTTTATAGGTAGGTATTCCCGCGCCTCCCCAAATATATATTTTATTAAAAACTGCATTGAATATTATAGGTAATACTCTTCTTGCCCCCTAAATAATTTTCTTATAAAAAACGGTATTAAAAGTTTCTTGATATACATTTTTGATGTAAACAATAATGATATATTTTATGATTTTGGTTTTAGTATTTTTCACTCGTAGCGCCCCAAATATTCATCCAAACGAAAAAGTTAACAAAAAAAAAAAATGCTTTCTTATTATGGACAATTTTTGTGATATAAGTTTTTGCTGTTCAGTCAATAATAAGGGAGATATTTCAAATGTTTAGCTTCAGGGTGTCCCCACGTAATTTCCCAAATATTCATCTAATTGAGAAAATGCGTTGAAGAGAAAAGATTTTTTCTTACTTTATGTAAACAACTTTTGTTCTATAAATTTTTCTTTTGTTATTAATGAGGAGCGAATTTTAAGTTTTTTAATAAACAGTTTTAAACCCGGAACATTTCCCTAGAATAAAAATTTTGAGATACCTTACAGGTTATGTTCCAATCCTTGTTTTACTGGATCATCTTACCAATTCCCTTTGTAAGTGTAAATATTGAGCTATGTACTATGGTTTGGTTTAATCTTACAGTTTCTAAAATTTCTAGCAAGCAGTCGATGAAAGGACCGAGTGTGTAGACGACCGTAATGTTAGATGAATTAGCAGCACGAATTCTAAGGCATTGAACTTTTTTAGACAAAAATGTTTTTACAAATCCTTTTATCTTTCTTTCTCTCTCTTACTCTCTATCTGTTAGTCTGTTCCCTAGACAGTATTTTAGCTGAAACGTCCAAGATTAAACCGCTAGACTAATAAATTTAAAATTATTACAAAAAAATGTTCGCTAATACAGTAGTGAAATAAAAAATTTCATAATAATATTTCATTGTGGATCTTCTGGTGAATAAATGGCACAATTAAAGTACTGACCCACTTGTACACATCTGGAATAAACCCTGGATTCATTTATAATCCTGTAGGAAAATGTCCTTTAGGATTCAGCCTTGGCAAGAACGAAATATATTTCTTAAGGATCATAAATATAATTAGTTTAAGTAATATTTTAAGGGTTTTTGTAACCATAAAACACTTATAACACTATATACTCACTCATGTACCTGTCAGTCTGTCTGTCTACACCAGTGGTTTGAAACCATTTTTAAAATATGAAAATACGAAAAATTCTAGGTACCCTAAATATTATTTCTGCTTATTATATCTGTATTAATTCTATAGATTTGATAACCATCCATAGGAGTATAACATTACCCTGATTGAGAACCAGAACCAGAACCATTCTGACTCATTTTTGCCAAAAAAGTGTCAAAACACTCTCTCTTTTATCTCTCCATCTCATTTCCCAGAGAGGCTGGATTAAAAATCACAAAACAATTCCGAGCAACGCATATTGAAGTGAACCGGAATACTATGCATGAGATGTTTGACCATATCGAAAGAAATAGAACTTTTCACATTTTTGAACAAATATATTTTATTAAATTTATCGTATGGTATTAAATAACCGCTCCCTATCCGGACTCGGTTTGACTCTTCGGAGTAAGAGACCCGTGCCAATATAAAATAGCACTACAGAAGTGAAAACTACGGCTTGGTGAGACTACTGTGAGACGTTTATGAGCTGAAGAAGATTAAATGAAAGCACTAAGTATAGAGATTAATGGAAGAAACATGATTTTAAAAAAATTGTGGATACAATAAAGACAAAAAATATTATCCGAGATATTCAGTATTCTGCTGACCTTTTTTAGGGTTTTGTAGGTATGACCTAAAATCCCTTATACCGTCATTTTGTCGTCTGTCTGTCTGTCTGTCTGTCTGTCTGTCTGTCTGTTCGGTAAAAATTGTAGCCAAACGGCTAAACCTAGAGAGTTGAAATTTGGCATGCTTATACAACTCTTTGACCCGCACATAGGAAAAATACTGAAACATCTAAAAAACATACTCCCCAAAAAATATAAACAAATATGTGCTCATCGAAAACAAAAATAGTTTTTTATAATTATGAGTAGGGTATCAAATGAAAGCCCTTAGTACGTGGATTAACGATCAAATTTTTATTTTTGAAAAATAAATTATTTTAATGCGATTTTTGCCATAATTGTGTAAAAAAAAATTTGTCCCACACACTGTAGCCCAGATGGTTTAAACTAAAAATCTAAAAACATTCTAAGTAATGTATATTGGTGTGAACAGAAATAATACAACAGGAATTTTTGATCAGATTATGTTTTCGGAAAATAACGCATTTTTTGTGGTTTTTGGTTCACAAAGTACAAAAGTTATACCAATGTAAGACACTCACATGCAAGGCGTACGATGGCGTTATTGATTAGAGCACTGGTGTCGTAAGCTAAAACTCGCTTGTAAACGAAGGGTTTCGAGTTCGAGTACTGAGTGAATTTTATTTTTTCTGTTTTTTTTTTTGCATTTTTATTATATTGAAATTATTTTGTCAAAATTCTAGTTATATTTTGACAAATGTTGTATTTAATTTTTAAGAGCGTAAATTTAATAATTATCTTATTATATGATTAACAGACGATAAATTATTTTAAAAATATCGTTCATTTTGCCGTGATTACTACAAAGTAAAATTTGTCCTACACACTCAGCATACCGCCTTCACTTATTATATACCTGCGAAACCTTGAAATGTGTGAATATTCACACTTCACATCAATTTTTTTTAAAGTTCACATACATTTTTTTACTTATCCAAATACTTAGCTAGCGTTGATCTTATTTAACTATTCAAAAGTCAGTGCGCAATTAACTTGTATCCTCTATCTGTGTCTTTTCCCTTTTCCAAAATCTAGCAATTAACTTTTTGCAATTAAGTGTGTTCGGAATCAACATTAATCCAAGTATTAAGAGCAAAAGTTTGGAATCAGGAGTGCAATATCTCTGATAGCTAACTCTCTATAAAGGAACGTTGATATTAATCACAGGGCATAAGTCCAGAGGGGGTGACAGGTACAGAAAAGGGAGCAAATTTCACATCCCTACTAAATTAAATGATTCAGTGGCGTACTGAAAAATATATATTACTAAAGTCTAGTGTTCATACCAGACGACGCACCTAGCAATAAAAAGCATTATTATAACAATGTGTTGGTTAATTGCGTGCCTCAACTGAAAAAAAAATGACTTCATCTACTATTATCTACTGTTGTTTACTTCTCATTAGACATATTCTTCTGGTGTCCTATCTGCTTACAAAATTATTACTTTGAAATCAGTATACTCATACATAGTTTTTTTCTTTGGTTTAAGTGGAACTAAATGAGCTTTCGCTTTTTTTTTGCTGTTGTCACGAAAACAGGGCTTCTCTAGGATATTTCATATTTAATGTTGACATTTATTATAAAAAATTAAATATAGTACATTTTTAAATTTTGGAAGACACAAAAAATTTAAGAAATTGTATAAAGGATGACAAAAAAACAAAATGTAACGAAAATGATATTTTATAATGATAATTCATCCTAACCTAAAGATGTTCAATTCAGATTTACAAAGCTTAAACAAAATGGCCAAAAGTCCAATTCAAACGATAAAGGGACTAGATTTCAAAGTTAGTTCCGCTTAAACTTTTGAAATAGCTTATAGGTATAGTATATAATTTTAGATTTTCCTAAAATTTTTAATGACAATATATTTTGTCTAAAAAGGGTAGTTGTCCCCAAGCAAAGCCGGACTGCCAATTGAAATAGCCTATAGCAGGGGTCGGCAACCTTTCGGTGACAAAGAGCCAAATCTATATTGAAACAAAAAACACAATAACACGGAAGAGCCGCTAAAAACTATATGCTATATTTAAGAAAAAAACGTAATAATTGTTTATTTGTTTTAAAATAATCAAGTATTACAGTAAATTAATATTTACTTATAACATTTAGTTTGTGATACCTATTGCACTTGCCAGTATATTATAATATAATATTTTTTTTAATGAGACGATTGCTCCTGCATGGTGTTAGACATCAATAGACTTCAAGACTTCAATATTTGGTGAATATTCAGTAATCCTTAACTTGAGGCAGCACTCTAGTTTCAGGTCAGTAAAATTACTTCTTAACTGACTCTTTATTAATTTCGTATGTGAAAAGACTTGCTCACAGTAATATATGGATCCGAAAATTGTCAGTAGTCCAAAAGCATAATTTTTTGAATGATTGATCGATTCTGGAAGACGATTCCAAGCTTCAAAAAAAAAACTTTATCTACATATTGAAGATTGTGAATTTCAGTCCACTTATGCTGGGAAGATAACATGCACTTTTCTCTTTCTAAACTTTCCAGTTCAGAATTAAGTTTTAAGGATATATTATTCCATAAACATTTGGATTTCAAATCTAGTAGTTGAAGTTCAAATTGTGCCTGATTAATCAATGGAAATGGTGATAAATGTAATTGCTGCTTCAGTTGGTTTTCTCAAAAAAGCTAGTGTAGCTTTATATTTTCTAAACTCTTTAAATCTATCTCCAAAATCTTCTTGCATGTTAAAAATAGTTTGCGCAAAAAAATTTGCATTAATAACGTTATTATTGTACTTATGTTTTTGTAAATTAATAAAATTTAAAATGTTTCTGCACGTAAATCATTCTCAAATACAAATAACTTTTTTCGAAACAAATTAATTCTTCTAAAAGTTAATATGCAGTAGCTCGAGGAACTACCGGGCGTGAATTGCACCTTAAAATATCCTGAACAAAACAAAACTTGTATAATACAGGCAGAAAGTTGAAAATTAAAAAATAAATTATATTAAAATAAAAACCAGCCAATTTTCAAAGAGCCACAAAATTTTCTAGCCGCAGGTTGCCGACCCTTGGCCTATAGGTATATATATAATAACATTTTGACATGACATGACAATACATTTTGTATAGTAGAAAAACGGTAGTTGACCCCAAGCGAAGCTAGGTGAGCCAGCTAGTTCTCTTATAAAACGGAAATTGTAATCTAATTTAACTAAACTAGTAGCTCTTATAGTTATCGATAAAGATATAGTGGACCAATTAATATGAGCAAGCACTCTGTATATATTTACCAAACAGTATCATAAATAATATTAAAGAGAGATTTCCCTTTGTGTTTTATTCTTTGTGCTGTAAATATTCATTTTAAGATACATCTTATTTCTTTATATATGTTTTTTATTCAAATGAGGTAAATGCAGGATAAACGTGGTCCAAACCAAAATCGTATTTCCCCATTTCTTTTGTTTTATTGTTGCAGTAATGTAGTTATTATTGAAGCCCGTATCCATGCCAACGGAATGAAATTTTAACGATAAAAATTCGGTTATAAAGTTTCTAAACAAGACTAAATAATGCAAAAATTTTATATAAATTTAAATGTAACAAGGTTTTTACTTTAAGGAAGTTTGACAGTGATTTATAAGAACTGTTTCTTATTATTTTTTAATTTAGTACAAATTTGTACAAAAAGCGTCAGTGGATATTTCAGAAGGAAAATGTTTTGTTAAAAATTAAACTTGTAGAATAAATAATATGAATGACGTAAATTGCTAGAAAGGAATTGGAAAAGCATACTGAACATCCAGAGCAAGTTACCGGACCAAGCACAATATCAATATACGAGGTGTGTAAATAAAGTAACCGGACTGGCAACATAGCGTTTGATCTGGATCGGGACGCGGGTCCTGGAGGGTCGGCAGATGAACATGTGATACGCTTTCTGTACGAGTTTGAACTCGCTGGAATAATTTTGTTGTTCGTAGCGATTTTCTTCCTGAAACAGTTTTTTCTAGTGCGTTCTAAAAACACTGACATTCATTTCGAGCAACGTTGTGCTATCAGGTTGGGCAAAGTGAAACGGAAATTTTTGCAAAACTTCAGCAGGCCAACGGAGACAGTGTTTTGTCAAGGACCCAGGTTTTTTGGTGGTTTAAGGAATTTTCAGAAGGAAGAGAGTTGATTGAAGACGAATCACGCAGCGGCAGGCCTTCATCTTCAAGAACCGATGAAAATGTCAACAGAATCCGAGATTTTGTGCGTTCATATCGTCGGTTGATAGTCAGAATTATCGGGGAAGTGTTGAATTAGACTCACACTACCGTTCATCAGATTTTGTCCAATTAATTCACACAGCAATGAATTCATCAATGAATTCACACATGAAGTCACACAGCAATTTTAAACGAGTTTTTGGCCAGTAAAAACAAAAAAAAAAAATTTTTATACGGGCCAGTACTGGTAAAGCACATACTCCCCGGCATTGAAAGTAATGGGCCAGTACCCCGGTGTCCCCGGGGCCGTTACTGGCCCATTGATGTATCAGTTGCTAGCCCAGCAACGGTAAAGTGCAAAATAATCGCATTAGTTGCAAGATTTATTTCTGATGGTTTTAAGTAAAAAGTATGAGTGAAGAAGAGTGCTTATAAAATGCTGGTAAAGTACTTCGTATAGGCGGAATGCGAAATACAAATGTGAAGTACATTATTAATACTGGCGTTGCACTTACTTTTGGTGCCAGTAATTTACCAGCATAAAAGCAGTTTGCCAGCATTCGGCCGTTAGTTGAATGTTTGCTGGGAACATTCCTGTGGCTCCTCAGCCTACTTATTTGCCTGACTTGAGTTCTTGTGACTTTTTCCTCTTTCCAAGATTGAAAAATCACCTCAAGGGACGTCAAAACATTCAAACGTCCGTAACCGACCAACGGAAAGCTATTCCAGTATTCGAGTTCCAGCACTGCTATGAGGATTGGAATAACTTGCTTCCTGTTACGCCAACTATGTGAGAATATCTACTTCTAGATCAGGTTCAGGATACAGTTCCCAAGAAGAGTTCCAAAATTTCCTGAAATCTCTTAATAACTTATAATCAACTTTCAACATATGAATGTTCTATTATTAATATTATTCAACAAGATTGAAAGCCTGGATATCTTTCTTTCATTTTAAATTAAAACTTACGCCATGCAGTCGTTAACTAAGGCTTTCAAGTTTAAATTTCGTTCTGGTTATATTTTTTCCGTTCTACCACTATTTTCTTGAAAATCATTATTCAAAACTAAATTTCAGTAATGCCAACTTAAGTAATTCATTATAAAGACCAACCCATTCATTTTGTTTAGCTATTTGTATACCCTTTTAGTCCCAAGATCGTTTTTCGTGATTTCATTTGTCCTGAAAATGGTGTCAATTGTTTTATGTGCCTGTTTTGTTTTGTGATAGCAAGTGGGGAAGGAAACAGTTGAAGCAAGATTTCAATCTACTACCCTTATAATACTCTGGAGAGCTACCCTCAACTTGAGAAACAAAAACTGCCCTAAGATGTTGCCAACTACGCAAAAAATAACATATATCACTTGTATTAGAAAGTGTTTCATGTATTTTGCATTTTGCAAGATGATATAATAATTGAAGCAAAATAAAAATACAATCTTGTGTCTCACATATTGTCTGACAATATGTGAGCCTCAAGACTATTCTACGTGAAATACCCCTGTAATAAATTAACATCACTCTAGTATTGCAGAAAACAGAGAAAATGCTTCGGAAATATTATTTTCTTTAAACATATTATACTAGGTATGATAAAGAATACATAAACAGCACGCGGTGCACATTACCTTATAAATAGAGAAACGAATAGTGACATGATACAATGCAGCTGTCATTTGTTAGTTGACATTCCGTTCAGTTTGTTTCGTTCTTATTTTACAAAGTTCATTCACAACGGTTGTAAAATGACCTCATGCTTGGTTAATTTAGTTGCAAATGCTAGAATGTAATGTAACTAACTCCTAACAATATAATGGGAACTAAGTTTTTTCAACAAACTTCCAGATAATATTAGAACATGGAAATTACATAATTTAAAAATCAAATGAAAAACATTCTCATAGCGAAGGCCTATTATAGTATAAAGGAATTTGTAGACGATGAATTTACAAACAGCAATTTAACCAATAGATTTCTCACATTTACACTCTATACTTTATTTATATCTTTTATTTATGTCATATCAAAATTGTAATAATTTATTGTTTAAGAAGTATGATATTTTAATTTGGTCTCAAAATTATATATTACAATCATTGGAATAAAGATTATTATTATTATTATTATCAGTCGTTACATTTGGCTCCCAAAGGTCGGTAGCTCTATACTACGTTGCAACATCTTAAACAGCAATTTGAAGTTAGCAATTTACAGTATTACATACTAATTATTGTGTCTCTATATATTAATGAAATTGATGTGAAGTGTGAATATTCACACATTTCAGGGTTTCGCAGGTATATAATAAGTGAAGGCGGTATGCTGAGTGTGTAGGACAAATTTTACTTTGTAGTAATCACGGCAAAAATCACGGATATTTTTAAAATAATTTATCGTCTGTTAATCATATAATAAGATAATTATTAAATTTACGCTCTTAAAAACTAAATACAACATTTGTCAAAATATAACTAGAATTTTGACAAAATAATTTCAACATAATAAAAATGTAAAAAAAAAAACAGAAAAAATAAAATTCATTCAGTGTACTCGAACTCGAAACCCTTCGTTTACCAGCGAGTTTTAGCTTACGACACCAGTGCTCTAACCAATAACGCCATCGTACGCCTTGCATGTGAGTGTCTTACATTGGTATACATTTTGTACTTTGTGAACCAAAAACCACAAAAAATGCGTTATTTTCCGAAAACATAATCTGATCAAAAATTCCTGTTGTACTATTTCGGTTCACACCAATATACATTACTTAGAATTTTTTTAGATTTTTAGTTTAAACCATCTGGGCTACAGGGTGTGGGAAAAAAATTTTTTTGGCGCAATTTTGGCAAAAATCGCATCAAAATAATTTATTTTTCAAAAATAAAAATTTGATCGTTAATCCACGTACTAAGGGCTTTCATTTGATACCCTACTCATAATTTAAAAAAAATATTTTTGTTTTCGATGAGCACATATTTGTTTATATTTTTAGGGGGGTATGTTTTTTAGATGTTTTAGTATTTTTCCTATATGCGGGTCAAAGAGTTGTATAAGCATGCCAAATTTCAACTCTCTAGGTTTAGCCGTTTGGCTACAAATTTTACCGAACAGACAGACAGACAGACAGACGACAAAATGACGGTATAAGGGTTTTTGGTCATACCTACAAAACCCTAAAAAGAGGAAAATTCTCTGTTTTTTTGTTTTACGCTATACATTCCTAGGCCTTTTAACCGATTTAGACCAAATCTTGCACAGCTACTCTTTAGGACCTTGCGGAACAAACGGTGCAAAAAACATAATCGGTTTTTCAACGATGTACATGTTTTTAGGGCCTACGAACTAAAATAAGTCGGAAAAAATCTTGCGTGCGGAACATCTTTTAAGGTTTTATATTACTACAAAACAGTTTGGGAAAGCATATATCGCAGGTCAATATTGTCGTCAATATTTCCTTGGTAGCGTAGAGGTAGCGCTCCTGCAGCACGAGCCAAAATTCCCTGGTTCCAATCCCGGTCAGGGCATGGATGTTTGTGAGACACATTGTAATTGGGACATCTAGTACTGTTCTGTCTGTTTAAAAAAATAATAATAATAAAATAGATAACTCACAATTATTATCAATTATTAGTTTTCATTTTCCGCGAAAATTATAACGCTCAGTTTACTATGGAATATCGTCGTTACCTTTAAAGATTTACGAAAAAAATTACTTTAATGGCAAGAGTATTTACTAACGAAAAAAAAGCCCTTCGACTCATGTACCTATCGTGTATAAATCAGAAATAATCACAGAAAGAACATCATAGTAAATAAATTAATTTGATGCGTGTATCAGTAGACGCTACGCCTGATCGTTCGCTGGTAAAGCGGGGTGCAGGCGGGTTAATAATACTGCTGGTTCAAAAATTCAAGTTGTACTTAGTTGAAGTAAATTTTAAATTGTGTTTTGTTTTTTTGTTATTTGTATATTACTGTATTTATTATATTAAATACTAACATCTAAAGTTTCCTTCAATATTGTGTTTTATTACACTAGATATTTTGTTTATTATTTCTCATATTTATTTTTGACATGCGCAATAGAATTGCCGCCTAAGCAACAAGGAAACCATTAATAGTAAAAATATTGTTACTTCCGAATGAGTGGTCTTTACACGTTACACGTGCCAATTGATGATAGGTACGATCTCTCATTGTTAAAACCCTACATAAAACTATTTTGATATATTGAACGTTCTTAAATTAAATAACTAAAATCGAAGGTAACGTATGTTGGTATTTAACCCAGCATTGAAATAATTTGAATTTTTTCATTGTGCAGCAATCATTTATTTATCCGAATTAGAATATTTTTCATAAATTACTATGCAGACATACCCGAGCATCGCCGGGTATATCTGCTAATATATACATATATATAGTAATTGTATTAAAGTCTTATATATGTTACCGTTAAAGCGTGTAATTCGTTATAACATGTATTTTATTTTATTTATTTCTTTATTCATTTTACATCGTCCTATTTCTGCAACGAGGCTTATCGCCGATGTCAGGGAGCGAGCTCCTATACCTGGATGAGGGGTAAATGATTGTGAAAATGGGAGTAATGTAAACATATTATTCTCGCCCAAATAATATCACCAACGAAGGAGGCTCGAACCACCGACCGCACAGTCCAGACTGTTTCCACCAGTACAAACTGCACTATTTAATGCGCTCGGCCACTCCGTTGGTTGTTGTAACATGTAATAAATTTCATGAAATAACGGTTCATTTCAGTTAAAACATGAAATATAATTCTTATTTCACACATTAACTAGTTATTTCATGTAATACCTGGTTATTACATGTAATAATGGCATTATAAAACATAAAGTTTGAAATAAATGACAGTCTTAAAATTTTTCTACCAATAAATTTTTGAGTTCCCATTGTCAAATTTGGTTATCAAGGAGAGGCCCCATTCAATGCGGTAATTCTTTGTTCATCGGTAAGTAAACAAAGTATGAATCACGTATAATTTCTTACGCTTAAACTATTATGCAAAATCAATCGTTGCTGCGTGCCAAAAATGTTAACTAACTTTTATACGCATAAGTTTTTTATACGATATATTTTTATAGAAAATATAGATATAATTTTACATGACGTACATAGTTGACCTGCTTGTTAAAGCAGGCTTGGTATCGGGCTAGTGGATTAATATGAAATGCACCTGTGGCTAATTTCATATTAATTTTGATTAATTTTCTCGGAACATTTTTTTACATAGTTTCGGAAACACTGATTTAGAAGGTGATAATTCAAATATAAAAATGTTTTATTACTAATACAATTTTATGACGCTAGTCCGCGAATTTTTTGATCATATCTAGTATATTATTAGCACCATGGAATATCTGCTTTAAAGTGTTGCTTTATAAAGTTATGTTTTTAAAAATATATAAAATATTACCCTAAAAATGACAAAAGAAAATGACAAATTTCCTTCCTTAGCTGAAAGAAAAACTCCCAAAATTTGCCAGTGCAAAAGTGTTCTATATACTTTTGAGAAAGTTATATTCATTATTACACCCAGGGAGATGTATCATATTTGCTTAAGATGTTTCTATAACTTTCAGAAACTTTATAAGAAGATAAAAAAAGTTTCCCTCAATTGTTTTCCAACAACGGTTTATGTCTGGTTAAAGAATTATTACATTGGAATAAAATTATATGTGACGAAAAAGAAAAAGTAATAATTCATAAGAAATAATACAGATTATACAACAAAACCAAACAAAACTTTACAAAACTTTTATGGTCTGGTCGTTTAAACAGATCTCAAAGAGTTAACAACCGAAAGCACCATTGAAAGAATAAAAAAAATGAACAGATTACAACATATAAACTCCGAAATTACATAGTTATTCATCATGTTTGTTCTCAAGTGCTTTTGGTTTAACACATTTAGATGATTAAGAAACAGAAGCTGAACATCAACATGTAGAATGAGCACAAATATCGAATTCTACAGAACGTTGTACGAGAGTTACCTTTTATGTTTTTACAAACGACCACTAGATGGCAACAATGAAATGTGTCATTACTATATTCGTAAAATTTGACATTTGTTATTGTGAAATCAGTGGAAGTTTATAAATTGATCGAGTAGTTTGTTGACAGTGAGCGTTCAAAAAAAAGTTTGTGACAAAATGGATATTACTCGTGAAGGTTTTCGTTGGATGATTATTTACGATTTTAGTCAAGGCCTAACTCAACAACAATGCATAGATTCACTTCGTTCAACTTTTGGTAATCAAGCACCACCAGAAAAGACTGTTTACAATTGGTTCGTAGAATTTCGACGAGGTCGTGCGTCCGTGAGTGATGAATCTCGCGAAGGTCGACCAATGATCGTTATGATTCAAAAATACATCGATACTGTGCGCAAAATGATTGAAGAAGATCGGCATGTGACTTATCGTGAGATAGAGGCATCTTTTGGCAAATCGCAGGCTACAATACATTTGATTTTGCATGAACATGTAAAAAACATTTGAAAAAGATCTATTCCCGATAGATTCCGCATAATTTGACCGAAGATCAAAAAAAGGGTCGTGTTGATTGGTGTAAGGGAATGCTAAAAAATCAACCTAGGCACTTACAAATCTCTCGATATACGAACTTTTCGAGATACAAACTATTTTCATATCCTATTTTGACCTCTAGAACCGTGATGTTTTTATTTTCAAATGAATTAAAGCCTGTTTACATTATACCTTTTTAAACTTTTTTCCCTAGTACTAGAAACAGGCTACTAATACAGGCAACAAATCGAAAACTTCTGAGCCACAAAACCAGACACAAGAAAGTTGACTTTTTTTTTACAATTTAATAGAAGATGATTTTCATACTAATCATGTAATCATATTAATAGTGAAAAATTGTTCCTTCTCACTCATTCTCAAATTCTTTGCATTTTCTTCATTTAGTTTTTAGTTTTTTTTTAATTTTTTGGATTTTCTTTATGATTTTTTAATCTGGTAACGGATTAATTGATTTCCCATAAGATATAATGGAAAATTGGGTTTCTAGATAAATACTTTTTAAGATACGAACCGCGGTCAGGAACAAATTAAGTTTGTAACTCAAGGTGCTATTGTATGTCTAAATGTGCCACCAAAATCAGTTATGTTTTTATTAATTCATAAATGTGTTCAGTGTAAGAAAGTTAATACAATCTAAAAAAAGACTGAATATTATTATATAATCAATAAATGTGTACATCTAAACTCAATTTTATGTTTAATATGTACAAGATTGATATAGAAATGAAAATTGATAATTTTGATCTGTACAAAAAAAAAAAAAAAACTTAATAAAAACTTAGATTATGTATATTTAAGCGTTTGTTTTGGCGTCCCTAAGAGCTGGCGCCCTGGACCTGTGCCCCTGTCGCCCCTGCCTGTCACCGCCGCTGCCCCTCGCGAAATCGAACGTGGTAGGTGCTTAGTTTCGCCACTGCGTGTTAATAAACAGAACAACGATAATACAATAATTAATTTTCATCGTGTACTGTCACGCTATGTGTCTATTTTAACGACACTTGATGGACCTATGTTGAGCAGTAGACGAATTCGGTGGGTATATAATGATGAAGACGATGAATATACAAAAACAAAGTGCTCAACTTGAATCTTAAAAGTTGTAAAGTAAAATAAAACATTAAAAAGTTATAACAATACCATTTAAGTATGAAAACACCTCTTAAGTCCCATCTGTTAACAACATTTCCTACTAAAATCTCCTTGGTTAAAAACTAACTAGCACAAACTGAAACTCATGTTCTAAGTGCCGGAGCTGTAGATGTTAGAGAACAAACCATGTAAATGTGGTGACTTTGTTCTCAACTTGCCTCAGTTGGGGGGTACATGGGGGTAACGGGGTAAGGGGTCTTATTGGCAGTTTACTTAATTAGATTACAAGAGTTGGAATTGGATTCAGACGAGACGAAATTTGAGAGTGTTATTACAAGGTTAAATTGAGGAGGAAGGTACAAGAAATTTGGACGTAATTTTTTACTTTTTTGTTTACTGTGTTTGATAATGTAAGACATTTCTTAGAAGTTTTTACAGTTTTCTGTCTCTGTTTTTGCGTTTCACATAAAAACAAACAGTTTTATTCTTTTAAAAGAATTTAGCTACATTGGATGTAATTACGCTGATGAGATCTTAAATAATTACAAACAATTTACCCCTTTCCATCTTAGCTGCGGAAAAATATTTTCCTACGACTACTATGGAACAATTTCATTTTGATATTTTCAGTTGACAGGCAATGCACTTAATTTTGCATGTTTATCAAGAAATAACGTGAAAAATTATTTCATTTCGTCAGTATATTGAATAATAATCATTAGATAGCTTATTAATTGTTACTAATGCTGGGAACCAAAACCGTTTTTTCAGGTACCTTGATCCAGTTTTCGGATATAAACAGGTACGTAATCTTCGAGCAACCCCATTCCAAACACCTGATTCTGGATACACCGTTCTGGATACCTGATTCCGGAAACACCGGATACTTGGTTTTAGATACTCGCCAGTATCCAGTCCAGGATACACCGATCCGAACACTCAATTCTGGACACCCAGCTATAGTTACCCAGTTCCGGATACCCGATTCCTGAAACTCGATTCTTAAAACTTGATTCCTGAAACCCAATCTGGATATGTTTTTGATCATCACATGGACACGAACCCGCTATAATTTTTTGTTTCCTTCACGTGGATTTGGACAATACCCGGTTCTGAAACTCGGTTCTAGGCTCGAGTATTCGAAAGTAGGTAAACCCGGAACCAATTCTTCTGTTTGGAACCAGATCTTCTTTTTTGGAACCGTCTCCGATTCCAGCATGGTCGATTTTTTGATAGAACTACGTTAACTAATTTCTTCTAGACAAAGACTAAATATTTAGTCTTCCCAGTTAATTCTCATTATATATATATTAGTTCCTAGAACTCCTCAATAGGAGCGAATGGCCTCAATAAAGAATCTCCATCTGGTGCGGTTCTGAGCTAAGATCTTGATTTCGCCCCACGACTTTCCCATTTCTCGCAATTCTTTCTCCACAATGCGCCTCCATGTGTTCTTCGGCCGTCCAATCCTCCTTTTTCCTTGCGGGTTCCAGTGAAGGGCTTGTCTGGTTATGTTGTCTGAGTCTCGCCTAAATTTGTGTCCCAACCATCTCCATTTGCGTAAACGTATCTCATTTCCGATCTCTGTTTTGTTATTCGCCATAGTTCTTCGTTGCTTATGGTGTCAGGCCAATGGATTCCCATTATCCTTCTTAAGCATTGGTTAACAAAGACTTGCAGTTTATCGGTGAATGTTACGTTAACCAACCATGTCTCATAGACATATAACAGTACAGACTTCACATTGCTATTAAATACTTGGATTTTCGTTTTCTTGGTTAGGTGGGCTGATGACCAGAATTTGTTCAAAGATGCAAACACTAGCTTTGCTTTTTGAATTCTGGGCATGATATCCACATTACCTCCCCCGTCTTCGGTGACAATGCTGCCCAGGAAACAAAATTTGTAGGTTCGGTTTATGGTCGCATCTTGAAGGTCAATATTCCGAGTATTTACGATGTTTACGCGCATATCTTTTGTTTTGCTCACGTTGATATTACGCCCTGCTTTATGAGCAAAGTTACCCAGATCGTTCGGTTTACTTTGCATGTCTTGTGATTGGGCAAGTAGGCATAGTTCGTCAGCGTAGTCCAGATCCTCTAGGTGAGTGGTAAGGTTCCATTGGATGCCTTTTTGCGAGGAGTTTGCTGCACGCAAGACTGCATCTATGGTGGTGAGAAATAGCAGTGGGGACAATACGCAGCCTTGCTTCTCTCCCGACTGTACGTGAATGGGACTGCTTACTTTCCCACGGTGTACAACTTTGGATGTTGAATTAGACTATATGCTTTTAATAAGATTTATTATCTTGATCAGGATACCATTTTTTCCCCCATTGCGGATCCTATAAACTCCAATCATCTGTCAAATTAATATATACCTATATAAATGTTTTCACATTTATATAGGATTTGGTCTGTTTGTATGTGCTGTATGCATCACGCCATAATGGCTGGACCGATTTTTCTCGAGTTACGAGATTTAAAATACATCTTCAGGTGAATCAGGGTAGATAATAGGCTATACGTATAGGTAAGGACGAAAAAATAAGTTTTTTCCGTATAATTTTAAAACTTTTCATCATAATCACATTTTTTTCTAAACTAGGTACTTCTTTGAACATTATTGAAAAAAAACCTAAAAGTTAGTTAAAATTTTTGGCGCACAGCAATGAAGGCTATTTGCATATTGAATAAAACAAAAAAATGTTAGTTAGTGAGTTAAAAAAAAAAATGATAAACAGCAACAATGGCTATTTGCACCACAAAAAAAAAAATAAGTTAAACTTGCAGATTTTCAGAGAAAAATGGAAACATCCATACAAATAGTAAAACTTCTAGGACTAAATACCAAATAGAGAAATCCATAAGAAAACGTAGAGTAAAGATATCATAGGCTGCCGCAGAAGGTTGAAATGGAGGTGAGCCGGATATCTAGCACGGCTAAATGACAACCAGTGGGCCAAGAAAAGAACTTTATGGTCGCCAAGACATCTGACGAGATCACGAAGGCAAAAGATAAGATAGAGAGACGACATCATTAAGATAGTCGGTGCTCTTTGACCCAGGAACGCTCAAGACAGGACAAAAAAGAAGGAAAATGAGGAGTCCTTTGCTCTAAGATTGCGATAGTTTGAGATTTTAAAAATATTATAATTTGTACATTATTCTATTAGGAATGAAAAGCCAAAGGATGATCAGAACGGGGGAGTAGGGAACGGTGAGTTGCGTCGGGTTCACCTTCACCAGCTATCATATTTCACATTTCTATTCAGATTAACGTGTTCTTAAGACATGCTACAAACTACATACCTATTATATTCTGGAATATTTATTTAATGTTACTGTCTCCTCATTTGCTTCTGGATTAATGTTACGGATAAGTTCTTTAGACATACTAAGAATTATCGAAAAAAATATTTACTTTATAATCAATTTAAGTGAACTTATCCCAGGCGAAGAACGGATACACTGCTAGTAATTTATAAGATGCAAAAAATTTTATTTCAAAAATATACAAATAAAGGATTCTAAATATTAGACATGACTGTGTTTTTGTGGGTCAGAATAACAAATGTGAAAATTCCTGCACGTTTAGTTAAAATATTTCGGGTGTACACATATTTTCTGACGCCTGTGACTATTTATTTGGTTCATTCTCTGCTATCCATTGTCTTATCCGTAATATATAATTACGTTTACCCCCAGATGCGCGTTGTTTTGCTGTAAACCGTTCCATTATAATATTATATATTGCTAGTTGCAGCCATGAGTAATCGTTCTATGCGAGGCTCACACTCTTCGTAAAATAGTAATGAACTAAAACTGGAGAAATAATTTAACCACGAAGGCCTGTGCAGCCATTGAGTAGAATGTATTGCTAGAACGTGTACGAGGCGAGATATCTATGTTCACTCATACTGCAATTATTCTCGTAAAATATTATTATACGCCGCATAAATTTATTAAAATGACAACGGATGAGAATGTTTTATAAGAGCTTTAGATTAGTTTTTTGCCCGCGTTAGGACGGGGATCTATTTACTTTATGCTTCTGCGTATATCACGTCTACCGCAACGATGCACTTCTAGATCTGCGCTGGCAATAATAATTTGTTACAAACAAGAAAGAAGAAGTAAAGATCTTAGTTAATAATATATGTTTTATCTCATACTTTTTACAGTTACTACAATAGTGAATTACTACCTTTGTAAAGAAATTCATTCTTAATGATTCTGCCGTTAGAGAGACAAAACAAATACGTCCAGACCCCGCTTTGCGTCATTTACCTTTACGATGTGTTCGAATTTACTTTACCAAAGTCCGTTTGGAAACGAGTCTAATTCCCTAACTCATTTCAGTTTTTCAGGAAAGCCTATCCATACCGATTCATATAACATGTTTATATATAACATAATTTTGTAATACGAGAGTTGCCTTTTATATTTCGGGATTTGAGATAAAAAATAATTATTTATCAACAAAATGGCATTGTCGTGTTGGAGAATTATGTGAAATCCAATGCGAACAAATATTTTTGACGGTCAAATAATCATGCAATAGTGAATGTACGCTGGTATACTAATCCCTGGTCCTACTAATGCCCAGGGATACCTCAATCTCACGACAAATCACATGACGATCTGGCAGTGTCAGTTCACGCACAGAATCAATGTTTTCTGCAGCAACAACCGATTTTCGACGACACTCACGAAATTCATCCTTAAGGGAACTACAGCCACGATTGAAGTTGGCAAACCATCGATAATCGGTAGTCCTTGATGGTGCTTCGTTGCCAAAAGTCGAATTAAGTTCATCGATGCACTTTTGTTGGGTTAATCCATGTCGAAAGTTGTAAAAAATAATCGCTCGAAAATGTTCACGATTTATTTCCATTTTTAGCCGAGATGAATTTTTTCAAGTCACTGTAAACCACACAAATAGCGTTCAAAATACCGTTAAAAATGTCAAACTTTAGGATAGAAGCGTCAGTTGGAAGCACTAGTTTACCGCAATCTCGAAATATAAGAGGCAACCCTCGAACGTAATTAAAAGGGAAACTTCATTTTTTATGTTGTATAATTATAATATCGTCTTCGGGTAATTCTGTAATGTTACCTTTCAAAACATTTGCCTAATAATTTATATTAATGACAACCTGACATTTGTAATATTCGAATGAATTTAACTTCAATACGATGAAACCTACCAAAAAAATTAAAAACCAGGTTTACTGTAGTCTGTTTCTTTGGTTTATCTAAAACTAGGTGGTCCTGTGATATCAAAAGTCATGCAGGCCATAACTGGATGGCAAGAGCAAACAACAGAGCAGAGATCAAAAACTAAGAAAGATTTACAGTCGATGATTACTGACATAGTTGATGATAATGATGGATTTCTTCAAAAACTTAGTTTTCATTAATAATGACCCTCTTCCATTTCTACCGCACAAATGCTACGAAAAACGAGTGAGAATAACATAATATTGTGACATTTCATATAAATTTAATTCGTAAACCTTAAAACTTCAATTGTTTTTTGACTTTGTTAAATTTATGTGAAATGTAAAAAAATAATTATATTCTCATACGTTTTTTGCAAGTCCTTGGACGGCCAAAGAAAAAATATTGTATGCTATATAAAATGAAAATATTTTATAAAAAATACGTTATAAAAAACAACTCATGTGAGCTACAGATCGTGGTTGCGCCTATTTTTCTAAATTTCACATTTGTAGATAATGCGGTTCACTTCTTTACTTGATGGATAAATAGCAATAAGCGGCCTCACACACAGACGTATGTTCGTGCGAATAGGAGTGTGTCGGTGTTTACACAAGACTTTGGGTGTAAAGGCAGTAAAATTTTAAACGCCTACGATAGCCTACAAGCTCCATCCCTTGCAAAAAAACATATGCTCCCAGGCATTTGCGGAAAGCTTCTGTATTTAAAAGCCACTATTGTAAAACTAATAAAACAACATTAAGCGTTTAGTAAAATATACCTAAAAAGTGTTTAAATAAACCAGACGATTTCTTTTAAATAGAATACTTAAATAATTATGTATCGTTTATTTAACATTTGTCATTAAATATGTAAAACAATATTGCCCAAATAGCCACCTCTGGCCGTAGTTCAAATACGAGTTCTTTCAATTATGTTTCTTATGGTATCTGCATATTTCTGGTTATTAGGGATGATCTTGTTGTATATTATTCATATTTTGAAGATGGCGAATTTATGTGAGTGATGACAAAAGTCAACCAACTGACAGTGCCCAAAGAAGAAGAAGATTAGTGTTAGATTTTAAAAATTTAGATCTAGAAAACAATGCCGTGGACACTACTCCGGAGTATCCCGAGACACAGCGTTGCCACATGCGATTTCTAATGTATTTATGTACGCAAGTAATAAAAATAAACTGGAAAGGACATCAGCGGCGAGTGTTAATGTGTATGTGTTAGAGAATTTAGGCCGGCGGCCTTAGATTAGTCCGTTTGTTTTGATTTGTGATAAGTACTTAGACGTGGATACAGTGTGATACATTAAAACTACCGTGCTTAACTATGAAACTATATTATTCATAAAAATACTGGTTCTCATTGGTCAAAACTGAATATTTCACTATCGAACAAAAATGGAAATAGAACTTTAATAGAGTTCAGTAAAAAACAATGGTAATAATTTAGATTGGGGCACCCAAAGCTACAATTTTTTAAACAATAGATGATTGATTTACCTGCAGGTCGGAGCTTAATAAAAAATATATATATAATAAAAAATTATTCACTTTCAAGTCGTACTTGGAAGTATAATTTGAAAGCAAAATATTTTTAATCATTTTTAATGTTATTTTGGTCAACTTAGGTCATCAAATTTTTTTACCAGCTTTCACATCGCGATTTTGAGAAAAATCGTGTTCCCTCTACCTTGATACAATATGTATATGAATTTTAAATATGTCTCACAGGCCAGATTGAGTTGGGTTGGGGACCAGATACTTAAAAATCACAGAGGACGGGTGGGCGAAATTCTGATAATCATTTGAGAACGTGGGGAAGAAATTCTGAAAATCAATTAAGGACAGAGAGAGTGGAGAAATTCCGAAAATATTTTGAGGAAGTGGGGGAAACTTCATGCGAGTCGTTTGAAACTTATTGTTGGGTCATATTAGGCCCGCGGCCCGTAGATTGGATACAATTGCAATATATGGATCAAAAAGTGTCCCCCCAAATATGTTATCCACCGTAATGTTATGCCGTTACTAAGCATAGACCTTTTCTTTTAAGTAGCTCCTGGGAAGAAAAAAAGGAAAGTCAAATCAGGGAACGAGGTAGACACCCCATGTCACAACATTTTAAAATTACTCAGACAGGCAATGCATGGCGAAAAATTTTCATATTAGCGCGATTTGTGTGCGATGTAGCATCATTGAACCTCATATGTTGACCTTTTTCATTAATTTCAGACAAAAACTACTTAAAAATGCCTTTATAATCCATTTGTGCAGTACCTATCTAGATGTGATGCTGACTCAAAGTGAAAATCTATGCAACTTGTAAATTCGACAATTATTATATGTACTTATATAGTTATAATTAGTATTTCTCTCAAAAGTTTTGTTTACAAACTGTACAATTACTGTAAGTGACATATTAGAATTCTATGCTGCAACTTATTTGCGAGTAACGTAATTAAAACTATTTTCAAACAGATTATATATATAATTTCGTCAAAATACTTCCAGAAGTTTGATAATGCCTTTATGACACAATGATTTGTTTGATATATTTAAGGAACACGAATAGTTTAACAGGATTAAATAATAATTATTAGAAGATGTTGATTCTTTATTTTTGATCACTGACAGTCGAGTTATTGGAGGTTTCAATTTGCTCTGTTAGGTGTCGTTAGACACCAAGACTCAATAGACCTTTCACTGATTTCTACATCAAATAAATTATCTCTCTTTTTTGAGTACTGTGAGTCGGGTTGACATTTGACTTCACATAAATCCTATATTTTGTTCTGAAGTGTCCGGTCTACAATAGTGATTTTTTTGCGTCCTTTGGTTTTCTTCCATGCAGCTCTGACTTGTAATTTTCTTTGCCAGTTTGTAAACTTCAGATAATCTATTATACCAATGATTCATTTTTTCCTTGATATACAAGGGAAAGTCAGTAATTAATTCACAAAAGGCTATTTAAAAAATACTCAAAGAAATACTTAGCCGAAAACAAGTTTTAGATTTCAACAAAGTCGCCACCAACATTAATAAACTTATTCCATCGCTTTATCAATGCCCCAATGCCTGCGGTATAAAAGTATTTGCGCTGTAGTCTGTCACATGCGTACTTCTCGTTCAACATCGGTATCACCCGCGAAACGTTTGTAGCCAAGGTGCTTTTAAAACCAAAATTTATTGCTAAAATTTACTAAAAAAATTCCGCAGACTACAAATCTGGAAAAATTATAAGTAATATACATTGATCTAAACCGAAAATGTACGAAATGAATTTTTTGATCAGATTGTGTTTTTGGAAAATTTTGCAGTTTACTGTTTTGACAAAATTTATTATTTTTTTAATTATGCTATTTAATTATTGTTAATAATGCTATGGATTTTTTGTTATTATGGCTAAGGTAGTACATGTCTTATTTTGAATTTTATTTTTGTTTTTCTCAAAAAAGCAGCTGATTATCGAGTTCATGTGTGTATGGAACCTACAGGCGAAGCGCCTACTGTTATACGCCATGATCCAACATTAGTTTAGTTTTTTGTTTTTAAGGTAATAAACATTTTTAGTAGTTAAATACTTATAAATCAAATATCACATTGTTAATAGTGAGAAATGCGTTTATGAAATTGAAATAAATGAAGCCATTTATCAATATATTTCTTATTTATTTAATTAAGACTTACAGAATGAAATGAAGAAAGCAAATACCGAAATAAAGGTGAGGGTTGTTAATTTAAATTTTATTGTGACGAAATTTTTGCAAATTATTTTAAATTAAGTTTAATTAGTTTAAAAAAATTAAATAGGAACTTTTAGTACTCAAATAACGAATAAATATGATTATCGCAAAACTGTTGATTTTGATGAGATTATAGAACAAATATTCCTTCTTACACTTAATTTAGGTTTCTGAATATGTGCAGTATTTTTTTTTTATATAGCAAGGGTCAATAAGATTTTGAAAATTGCGCATAGGGCTTTCATTGGCTGATTTAAGTCATATGCTCCGCCCCTCTGGTTTCGTATACATGACACATAGAATGAAAATATAATTTTAACAATTCCAACTGGTTTAATTTACGCTCTTAAAAATTGAATGCAACATTTGCCAAAATGAATTAGAATTTTGACAAAATAATTTAAACAAAATAAAAATGAAAAAAAAATAACAAAAAATAAAATTGTCTCCTCTGCCCGGGAACAAACCCTAGTTTGCTGCGTAGCAAGCGAGCAAGCTAACTATTAGACCAGGATACGCCTTCTAGTATAGTGTGTTGCATAACTATAACTTTTGTACATCATCAACCAAAAAACACAAAAAATGCGTTATTTTCCGAAAACAAAATCTGATCAAATATTCTTGTTGTACTATTCCGGTTCGCATCAATATACTTTTTTTGCACAATTTTGGCATAAATCGCATCAAAATAATTTATTTTGCAAAAATAAAATTTTGATCGTTAATCCACGTACTAAGGGCTTTCATTTGATAATCTACTCAGAATTTAAAAAAAAAAAATATTTTTTTTAGATGTTTTAGTATTTTTCCTATGTGCGGATCAAAGAGTTGTATAAGCATGCCAAATTTCAACTCTAGGTTTAGTCGTTTGGCTATAATTTTTACCGAACAGACAGACAGACAGACAGACGACAAAATGACGGTAAAAGGGTATTTAAGTCATACCTTCAAAACCCTAAAAAACAACAGATTAGTGTCAAATAACATAAATACACTACCTATATCACATAGAGGCTCCTAGATGAAAGAGAAAGTCAGGAACTTAAAAGCTGTTCCAAGGTACACCATGTTCAAGGTCTCCCCATTCTTTTTTTCTTGTCATCCAGTGTGTTCATTGTAATCGTCGGTATCTCATTGAAGATATTACCAATAATGGCGGGAATAAATTATTACTAGTTAACTAAAACCATCAGAAAATTGACTTGTTAATCACCAAAGGCTTTATGATAATGTGTGTGCTAGTGTTTATTTTTACCTCATATGTTTGTAAATATGTTTATGTGTATGTGTGTATGTGTAATCAGTGTGTTTTTCAGTAATAACCCAGTGACATTGCTTGTCATCACGTTTGTAGTATGGTTAATGTGTTTTTTGATCTTTATGAGAGAGGGGGCTTTTTATGAGGTTTTTTTTGACTTTGTACTTTAATTTTAATAAACATACATTTTATTTATCTTTATATGTATGTACTGAAATATAATGTTTTTAAATATTTGGTTTTGTATTATTAAACGCAGGTATTTTAATGAAATAATATTAATATAAATTTATTTAAAAATATTTTATACATAATAAAGAACGAAAAATATAGTACAGTCTTTCCAAAATAATAAATCTCTAGAAATACCAAGGTACCTAATGTAAAACATCGAAGCTAGATCGACACTCTTTCACATTGCTTGAAAACAAATCAGAATAATAATAGATTCTCAGCGCTTGGGTGGCAAATTCTATATTTCTGGTCCTCTGTTAACGTAAAGGGGTCATCCTGATGTTTCGATTGGTACTATTTTACCTGTATAAATAGGTACTAATTGCAAGTATTAAATTCTTGAGGCTGAGTCGAGCCATAAGTTGACTGCACAGTATTGGGCCATGAAAACTTCAGTGTACAATTTAATCATGAACTCCTTTGTACTCCTTTGATTTTTCTGTACTCCTTTGAAGATAATTATTTTCTGGTTTATAAAATCTTTTCTAGATTAATAACCGAAGAAAGGATGAGTGGCAACGGAAGGAAGACAGACCAAGTTTGTGACGAAATTATAGTACCGGAAAAATTCCAAATTCATAATTGGAGGAGAAAGCACAGAACCAGCTCGGTTGGAAGACCAGTATAATGCCGGGTTTACATTGGTAGCGTAAAAGAGCTAGTAACTAGCGCAAGTACTACGCGCTTTACTCTACTATCTTATTTTCAGAATAGTAGGTGTTCATACGTAATTGACATACATATCTTATTTTCTGGATAGTAAGTGTCAAAACACATTTGACATCTTCACTGTGATTTTGTAGTGAAATTATCTTTTTGCAAAAAATAGTTTATGAATGTGGATATACATCGTCGCCGGCGTGATGCCATTAAAGAAGTGGTATTTTGAATTACATCATTTCTTGTGGAGGAAATAATTGATTGTCTTATTGAAGTATTCGGTACAGAATATAAGCCTAAACAAAAATGGGTTGAAAAATGGATTGATAGAAGAACTACCCATGGCGCATCAGTCCTTCTATTTCGTGAATTAGCCGTGGAAGATCAAAAAGAGTACAGACTGTGTTTAAGAATGACACCAAATGATTTTAATAGGCTATTAAATTTAGTTAGTCCATTAATACAACGAACTGATACACTAATAAGGGATGCGATTCCAGCAAAAATAAAATTGGAATTAACGCTTTATTTCCTAACCACAGGAAATAGTTATTGTAATCTACAACAGTGTTTCTCAACAGGTGGTCCCCAGAAAAATTTTAGTGGTCCGCGAAAGTTTTTATGTGTTTTTTGCAGTTTTATTATTAATTTATTTTGCACATTTTTATGTAAATAGTTTATATTTTGTTTATTTTCTGTAAACTTTCTGTGATTTTCTACAAATAAAATAAATGTGTTTAGTAGGACATTTTATAGGACAATATTTGTTTTCATGCAAAAAAAAAAAAAAAAACCCACAATTATTATTAGTAGTCCGCGTTAGAAAATTATATATTATTCTGGTCCACGGTGCGTTTTTGGACGAGAAACACTGGTCTACAACATCTTTTTCGTGTATCAAAGGCAGTTATTTCACAGATGATTTCAAAATCATCAATTAATAAATCAATGTTACGCAATTTACGTAAATAAATTGTAACTTACCTGATTTTTTTTCTATTTGTTATGACAGGTTACCGCTTGCCGCCAATTTGAAATGATTCAATTTTGCGTAGTGAGGGAAAAGACAGTAGCTAGTAAATACGTCGACGAGCTAGCTGCTATCCTAGCCCAACTACTGGCAGCTAGTACTCTACTAGTCACAATGTCAACTGTTTACATAGGGTTAGTAACTAGTTGCTAGTTACTTGCGCTAGTTACTAGCTCTTTTACTCTACCAATGTAAACCCGGCATTAGGAATGCTAAGGCTCATACTAGGCTGAAGAGCAGCGATTCTTAACCTATTTTAACTCGCGGAATACTTTTGAATATATTTTTTTGTGGAACGCCAAAATCAATAACATGCAGGTGGTACAGCGAAAGGAGACACCGCTATTATTTTCTATATTATTAGAGATACAAAAGAATACAAAATAAAAAAGTTGTAGAAGCTCAAGTGGAACATCTCCTTATAGAAAAAAATGTATATTTTTATAAATTAGATTATACATATATTTTAGATCTGTTTGATGAATTATGTCCCTAAATAATATAATAAATGAGTTTATGGGAGTCGGACAGGCATAAAAATAAATAAAAAAAGTTTATTTAACAAAGATTACGTTTCGATTTTTATTAAAATTTTAATAACTACCGTAGGCTTTGTTAAATAAACTTTTTTTATTTATTTTTACACCTGTCCAACTCCCATAAACTAATTTATTATATTTTATATCTTTTCGATAGCGTATTCTAGTATTAAGGTATTCAAGTTAGCTTTTATTATGGTGTACATCTACTTAATATGGCTACCCTTCTTAAGTTATTTTTGTATACCAGTGTTTCAATGCTTAGCATATCTGTTATTTTTAAAACTTCTAAATTAGTTACGTAATATTGACACTTAATTTTAAGTATTGTTCTCAGAGATCTCTGATCTCTGACATACTGGTGTATATGCCGTTTGTATAACCTCCACGATTCACTTCCATACAAAAGTATTGGCAGAACTACAGCTTTGTCTACCATAATTTTGGTTCTGTGTTGTAATTCACGTAAGTCCCAAACAGAAATTCTGAGGCCGCCGACAGTTTTCCTAATTCATAGAGCATTTGGATGTTATAATGCTTCCTAAATATTTAAATGCATTAACGTTTCTCAGTTCAAGTTACACAGACAGTTTTCCTGGTTCGACATAACCACAGTTTCTTCAAGATTAATAGAACGCACAAATTTATTCGACGCGTCAGCAAAAATATCTATTGCTTCTTGAAGTTTGAATGGTGAATGATCTACTAGGGCACAATCATCTGCGTAAAATAGATCGTTGATAATGCTAGTACGAACATTCCTTTTATTACTAATGCGTGAGAGATTTTACATACCACCGTCAAATCGGAAATTTATTTGTACTCTACCCTTGGAGTTACTGAAGGCAGTGTTTAACATGAACTGATAAATAAAGTGCAAAGAGCGTTAGTACAAGGATACAACCTTGTTTAGTACCACTTCCAACCTTGAACGGTGGAAATTTATGATTGACAATGCTGACATAGGCTTGCATATCTTCCTGAAGATGTTTGATCAAGTTCGTCAATTTGTGCAGCCAAATTTACTCAAGTTCCACAGAGTTTCTCTTGATGCCGAATCAAAAGCCTTAGTGAAGTCTATGAAACACATGTACATAGACAATGTTTTGTTCGCAGCTCTTTTCGAACGATTGTCTTACTACAAACATCATATTCCCTAACATCCTATAAGAAAAACGACACCAACCCACAAATCATCCTGAATTCCTATCAAGAGGTTATATCCAGATATCCAGATCATACTGCCATTAACACCGACCGGGCCAGACTACAAAGCAAAACTAGTGCAACAATAGTAACTGATATAAATGAATCCAAACACCACCTGCCAGAAAAAACAAGCGTCTTCATCGCTGAAACTTTCGCCATTCTCCAGGCGAAGAATTACATCAAACATCACCAGTCTCTTCAGAAATTCATCATCCAGACCGAGTCACTTGGTACAATAGATGCTATGAAAAAGATGTACACTACAAATAGCTACAGCCAACAAATTCAAGACAACATCCACGAGAGTATCATTGTAACATTGTAACATTGTAACATTGTTCTACTCTGGGTCCCCTCACACCGAAATATACGTGGCAACGAGCGCGCAGACCAACTAGCAAAAGAAGCGGTTCAAGAAGAAGAAAGTCATCCCGACACCAACGTACGACTTGAAAAGTTACTATAAGAGTAAATATTAGATTCTTGGAATACATCACGACCCAAGATCCCCAGCCCAAACAGCGGAATCACTAGGAAACACTAAATCATCCTTACCAGAATCAAAATTGGACACACCCTACTGACACACCAATATATGTTTGTGAGGAAGCCTCCACCCTTGTGCCCATCGTGTTACACTCAGATCACCATTAAACACATACTGTTAGAATGTACACAATACACAACACAAAGACAAAAACACAAGCGTCCACTAAACTTCCAACCAATTATGCAACATGAACATTATAAATTTTCTAAAAGACTCAGTTCTACTCCAAAATATAAAACATCAACACCTACCAATATATGTATATGCAAATAAGTATTATAATAATCTTAATTGTACCTACTCTATATTTATAAATTGTAAATATTGTAAAACATTCCTACCTGGGTGTTAATTGCTAACAGCTAAAGCACCCATAAATAAACTCTAATTAAAAAAAAAAAAACATCATATCATTCGTACTCCGTCTTGACCGAAAGCCACTTTGAGATCCCAAATGTACCTTTTCAGCTATCAGATTACTGAGATGTTGCACAATTATTTTAGCCAAGACTTTCCACAGTTGCCTCTCTTCTTATATGTGGGTATAATTTTCGAGTTTCTATTTGCTTTAAGCACATCATTAATTTCCCATATTTTGGTGATCAGATTGTACATCAATGAAAAGATGCATCAAGAAAAAAAAAATACATCAATGGTTACTTCCAAGTAGAAGAAATCGACATAGAAGAAGTTTAAATGTACTCTCTCCTCCCTCATGCACAAACAGATTCAAATAAACAAACACACCCTTTTACCTGAGTTTACAGGAATTTATGCTCTGTAGAATCAGTGTTGTGTTGCTCATTATTTTTATTTAACATTGTAACATGTTTGCATGATGAATATAAAACTCACTCTCTGTTAAACAACCGAGGGGTGAATTTAGCAAACCATATATTTCAGTTAGCAGATATTTGTTAATAACAGTGGATTTGCGTGTTGAAATAGTGTTAATGTAATCGACTAATATAACTTTATAGCAAGGGATTAGGTTTATTTTTTTAGGATTAACTTAATTTGCCTAAAGACACGAAAGTATGTAGATTGGATGCATTTAACAAAATTATAAAAAGGTTTTATGCTGGGAAAATAAGAATATATTATCATCATCATCATTAGTGATACAGCTCTATGGTAAGGAGATTTTCTCTAGCTTCAGTCACTACTCATTTCTTTGTTGAAAAAAAAAAATCTTTGCAAAAAAATATAAGTCTCTAAAAAAGATTTTTAATGAATCACAGTCAATTGTGGAAAATTATTCTGTGGCACCATATTTGTTGCTTATATTATTTTTAAAAATAAAAGAAAATTTTTACATAAAACATATTTATTTAATTATTATTACAATAGAGCTTGAACTAATATTACATAGAAATACTATTTTGTTTAATTTGAAGTTTGACAACAAGAAAATTTTGTTTTATAGAGACAAATTTTCTGAGAATTCAAAATGAATGTAAAAATCAACATAGAGTGAACCACATTACAGGACACACTTAGATTTAAATACACCAAAAAAATTAAAAATAAAATACAAAATTTATGTGAAGTGTCAATTCTTATACATTTCAGGATTTTGTAGGTATTTAGTAAGTGTAAGAAGCCAACATAATACTGGATGTCTAGTAATATTCGTTTTATAATCACATCAAAATCAATAGTTTTTTGATGATCATTCTTATTCGTTTTTTGAGTACTAAAAGCTTCCATTTAATTTTATTAAGCAAAATTAATAATATAGTCAGATTGCTGATAAGTGCCTGTTCGTTGCTACAAGTATCGATATTCCATAATACATGTTTTCTCTGTCTATATCATTATAATTATTTGCATACCCATAGTAACGTATAGTGACCCAAGTTGACAACTAACCTTCAAAATTATTTGAATAAAAAACAAAGCATTAGAAAGAAACGGCATGATTCATAGATATCTTTACTAATTAGAGTGCGAAAATAAATTCACAGCAGTACTCAAACAAACAAAATTATTAATTTTAAGATAATAATTATAAATAAGGAAACATTTATAATCATACGTAAATTTTGGATTATAATTTGTTGTTTATTCTAGCAGATTTAAAATTAAAGTTTGTGAATTTAATAATTCGCCGCAAGCCATATTTTAATTAATATTTATTACCAGACACTGACAGTTACGACAAACAACAAAAAACATTTTTAAAATCGCTGAAAAATGGTAACTAGATTATTATATGAATGCACTACTTGATACATACATGTAACAGTCACTTATCATCAATCCGACTATATGCAAAAATTTCGTCATAATAACATTTAATTTGAAAATGCCAGCAGTTTTTTTTGCATTTGCTTCGTTAACTTTGTCAAAAACACAATCTTTGCAATATTTTCCAAAAACGAAATCGGAACAAAAATGCCTGTCGTACGTTTCCGCATTAGATGTACATTATTGAGATTTTTTTCAGATTTTTAGGTTAATCCATTTGGGTTAAATTTTTTTATTTTCTATGCATTTCGAAATATTTTATTTTTTTATTTATGTCAGGCTCTTTGGCTACAATTTCTGCGGCTTTCAGGCAGACAGACAGACAGATAGATGAGTGACGTTATAAGGGTTTTTTTCGTGGTCATACCTACGAAATCCTAAAAAAACTAGTGGCGAGAGGAGGCCTCTGCAAGACTTGCTCCCACATAAAAAAAAATGATAAAAATTAATTTAAAAAAAATTTAAAAAAAATTTGAAAAATATAAAAAAATAAAAACTTAAAAGATTTAGGCAAACCTGGAGAAATACATCAAATAATGTATTATACAAATTTTTGTTTAAGGTTTGGTTAATTAGTTATGAATTTTTTTAAATTTTAATGTTTAATAACTTCCGTTTCCGATTTCGGATTTTCATAAAATACTAGGTATAGGCTTCATCCCAATTAATCGGAGAATTTTTTAGTTCCAGAACAAACTCTCTAAGTTGAACCGTTCTTGAGTTATCGTGTACACACACACACACATATGGACGGTACTTCGAAAATAGATTTTTTGAATTCCCTGGACCATGAAACGTGGTCATCAGTCAAAATCTCGGCATCGAAAATGTTCACGATTACAATACTTGATCGGGCAAGTAAAAAACATAGGGGCGCGACACAAGAAGTTTGCCCTGGGCGCGAAACTATCTGGGTTTGGCCCTGTCCTCGTACTATTCTCCTTGCTTTGATTACTATTATTATTTGGCGTTGATTACATAGTCGTATTAATTTTTCCTGTTCTAAAATTATGATCGCACTATACATATTATAAAATCGTGTTCTTTTATTTATTATTTGTAGATTTTTCAAATAAACTTCTATTAAAATCCTTAAACTAACTTTTCAAAATTTAAATTGCCAATTTTGTTTCCATCGGATATGGTCGGCGTGGGTCGGATATTGTCGGTGTAGTACATGGCGACTAAGTGAATGCCCGTAATTTGATTTTGAGATTTGCATAATTAACGGCATTCCCATGTGCTACCTGGGTTCCTGATGGTAGACCGACTCGAATAGAGAATAGTAAAACAGGAAATCTGTTACTGAAATTCGTAACAACAGAATAGGCTTCAATAATTCACGATATTTAGATTTAAAGGTGCTTTTTCATGTTAAGAATATTCTTTTGGAAGCAAGAACTTTTAATTTTAACAGAAAATAAGAAAGTATAGGAGGAAATATTTTAAAGATGGGATTTTACAAGAAACTGAAGAAAAATCAATGAATTCAATTAGTTAATAAAAAATTGACGTGAAGTGTGACGTATTTAGTCAGTGAATGTTGATTATTAGAAGCCCAAACGATGAATGTTTGTCACTACATAACACAATTACAAGTGTTGGTTTTAAATCCTTTAAGGCGGCGTACAACCCTATAGTTCTCAATAGTTTCTTCTACAAAATTTATAATCGGAAATAAAATTAATAACAATCTATATATCAAAATTTGCAGCGAATTTTTATCTATCTAATAGGATATTTTAAATTGTAGAAAAAACTATTATGTAATTGTAAATAAGCAAATTGCATTATAGACGCCATCTTGTAAACAAATCGATACATTTTGCGCACGATGCGGCAAATTGAAGCTAAAGCATCATTCTAGAAAAAGGTTTTAAGTTATTTTGTTCTATTATGAAAACTAATTATAGTTATTGTAGTTGGTAGTCTATATTTGCCGCCATCTTGAATCTGCCGCGGTTCTCAAAATAGGTGGCACTCCATTATCATCAAGTATTTATTAAATATTTATTAAATATTTTTCGACGAGGGTTCTAAACTATAAGTAATCAAGTCGAAAAAAATGTTGACGTACTATTTGCACCTTTCTATACAAAACTATATACATATAAAAGTTATTTGAAACCCATAAAATGATTTAAAAAATTACAGAACAATGTTGCTGTTGTCAATTATTAAGTTATTGAGCGATAATATTTTTAAAAGAAATGTTTCTACAATTAAAAATATCCTATTAGATAGATAAAAATTCGGTGCAAAATTTTATGTATAGATTCATACTAATTTTATTTCAGATTGTTAGTTTTGTATAAAAAAATTTTTTTTTTTGTATAATTATAAAATTATCATTCAAATCCAGACCTGACAACACTGCGGGCGATCTTTTGTCACGCAAGTGCATAACGCCTACAGAGACATTGTTTATATTGCGGCTATATGAAAAACTAACAAATTCTCTACTAGAAATGGAATCCCAGCGACCGGCCAGTTATTTATTTATTTTCCTAGTCGATATTTGCAAAATAAATTTACGTACCTCTTCTCTGCCCATAACAAAATGTATCCATGTATATACAAATATATTTTTTAATTGTAGATAAGATATTAAACGAAAATCTTAATACTTGGCCAAATTTAGTCAAAATGAAATGTATTTCAAAAATCAATTACCGTTTCTTAATGTGAACAGAACTGTGAGATTGACGATTACAGTAGATAGGACACGTGATGAGGATGAGGGAAAACAGAATGGTTCGGAAGATATGGGAAGGAAGATACCCCGCCGACCAGTAGGAAGACCTCGCAAGAGATGGAGGGATCAGCTTACCGAAGATTCAACAAGTACTGGTGTACAGTATACATTGAAAAAACTGACAATTAACATATTATGATCTTATGTGTGTGAAGCCAAAAGTCAAACCGATTGATAGCACTTACAGAAGAAGAAGAAGATTTTATTATTCCAACGAATAGTATTTCCAAAATGAAATGGCCAATCTTGTTAAGAAGCTTAACAAAGCGGTAATGAGTTTATGGCAGTAATCCTAAGACTCGTTGCTGTAAAAAAAATATAAGAGGTATTAAGGGAACTTTAAATTTAAATTGAATAGTTCAACCAAAGTTTCTTAAAAACCATTAAGGATATTTTCCAAATTTATAATTGTTTCTAAATTTTAGTGGTTATTATACACATAATATATAATAATTGTTTGTTATACTAGCGTCGGCGAATCAATGCACGTCACACGACGTAACAAACGACTGTATTGTCTGGAACAATGCAATCGTTTGTTACGTAAGTGATGGGAAAATAAAAAGAAAAAACATTCTAATGTCAAGTGATGAGCAAAGAGAAAACGTCATTCCAAAATCAAATGAAGAGCAAAAAAGGAAACATCATTCCAAAATTATCGGCCTTTGTAGCATAGAGGTAGCGCTCCTTCTTCACGAGCCAAAGGTCCTGGCTTCGAATTCCGGTCAGGACATGGATGTTTGTGAGCCACAGTGAAATTGGGACATTTAGTCCTGATCTGTGGTTTAAAAAAAAAAGAAAACTGACGAACGAGCAATAGGTCCAAAATGTCGCCCCCTTAATTAGCCGCCCGTGTGCGACGCATACCCTAAACCTGCATGTGGTGAGTTCTGTACGTTCCTTTCAAGTGAGCATTACAGAAAACCCGTAATAAATGTTGTTATTGTTTTATAGATTACACGTTTTATTACATCTTCGCGTAGCCCGCTATATTACGTGAAGTAAGCATTACTCAGATAAATTTCACTGCCCAGTTATAATCGATATTATCCCTTGGTTTAATCCTAAGATTAAGTTGGTTATTTGTTTTGTTTAGCTACATTACTCATCAGAATATGTCTTCATTTTGGTTCCTAGCTAATTTGTATCACTCATGTTAATTCAAACATTTAAAGGTCCCCAATCAATATTTAACATCTGTTTCCATCTGTTCATTTTTGAACCATCATCAATCTTGTGTGGTGTTGAAATTCCCATTGCTAATTTCCCGGACAGCACCATACACAATCGGATATTGTCGGTCTTACTCGGATATTGATGACCCTACGCCCAACAAATTTAATTACTCGTTGTAATTTGTATCGAGGCTTTACTCAGAGTCAGATATTTGGAATTTTAAATACAATATTTGAATATGATTAATTATTGAATTCAATAGGTCAGATCAGCATTTTTATTACCTTGCGCTTCAAAAAATTTGGAAGCGTGATGAAAAATTTAAATACAAAAAATAAATATGAGGATAACGTAATAGCAAACAAAAACGAACTTATCCGAGCGTATCAGGCCCAAATTATAATTAACAATAGTAATTTCCCAGTTCTGCAGTGTTTCATCGGCTGATGCAGTAAATGCAGCAATAATATACTTAGAAAAAGGACCGGGAGACGACAGCTCTCTATGAAGCATGAATCACTTAGCTGGAAAAAGTTAGACCCTGTTTATTTTGGATAGGAAGAGAATTTCTGACAATTTTCTATCAGTTGTTACAATTTGTATTAATACAAATATTACTAATAATATAATGAATACAAATACATATTGTTGTATAAGATGTGAAGTAAATTGGTACGTGTGGAAAATGTTGTACGGCTTGAGGATATAAATAAAGCAACTAGATCGGACCAGTTTCGAAATAATTTCTTCATCAGAGCTGTACAAAATATAAAATATGAAGTACAAGAACTGGTGTTATAAAGTGTAAAAAATATACCTAATCTAATAACGTAAAGTCATTGTAAAGTAGTTAAAATAAATGGAAAAATCATAGGGTAAAAACAAAGTCAGTAAATAAAATATAAATAAATAATTTAGAATGGCTGTTGCCTCATTCATTTGTCATTGAACAGACTTCTTTAAAAAACTGAATTGTAAGTATGTAATTATAAAATAAATGTGTATATAAATATGAATATTTAAAATAATATATACATATTAACAATAATTGTGTTTTATTTACATAACCTATTATTATACATGTCAAAATAAAAAAGAAGTGATATTTGCTAAACGCAAATTAAATAATTTAACTCGACATGTTGGAAAGTTAAATGTTTTGTTTATTTTTATCCTGTTTGAAACTAACTCTCATATTAGCATAGATTTTTTATTGTCAATTTTTCTTGACTTACGTACCTAGACAAAATATTATAACCACTTATGATGTTTTAAAAAATAATTGTTTTACACAAAATCAACAAAATAGTAATACACCAATTTTATTTTTATTTTGTATTTTATTATTTCAAATTATTTTAGTACATTGATAAAATGTTTTTTAATATTTTGTGTTGCCTCCCTTTGCTTTTATTATTGCCGCAATTCTTGGAGGCATACTCTCAATACATGCCCTAATACAATTTTCAATTTCTGGAGAGCCATGCCATACTTTTTTAATATTATCTATTAACTTTTTATTATTAATAAACAATATTAGTATTATTTAAATCATAAGCAAGTCTTTTCAGGAGGTTCCAAACATTTTCGATAGGATTGTCATCCGGCGAGTTACCTGTCCAGGACAAAATCGGTACTTTTTGTTCTTGCAAATCAATCTCAGAATAAAAATACAGAGTTGAAGATGTTTAAAATAGCTTATCTTTTAATAAATACACGATATGTTAAAGAAATAAATAAAGTAGCATATGATTATATGTCGGCATTTTTAATAAACAGTTGTTTTTGTAAGTGGTTATAATATTTTGTCTAGGTACGTAGTGATAATCTGAGTTTAAAGTATTTAATATAAATTAGTTAGTTAGTTAGTTAAAATTTTTGGCGCACAGCAACAAAGGTTATTTGCACCTAACGTAGCCCATTTAAATGACTACACTACATATTAAAAACAATAAATTAAACAATCAATAAATTAATAAAACCAATAAAATTACGCATACTCAATAAAAGAAATCTTGCACAGACAAACACAAATAAATAAGATAAAAAGGTCTGTTCGAAAATTTGAACAGACTCAGAGTGATGGTAAGAGGCTGTAAAGGGGCCAATTACCATCGAATATCACAGTTTAAAAGCAGAACACATTAAAATAAGGTGTAAGACTTCACACATAAAACAGTTCGATTCTCTCAGGAAGAGTATCAGCCTGTCCATGAGTACCCTGTCGTCACCTAAAGCAACTGACAGGTCATAGCACAGGCCTAACCTCTCCCTGATATCCTCGAAATGCGCACATTCGGTTAAAAAGTGTAAGGTAGACAAATCTATGTTACACGTCTCACAGATAGGGGACTCTTCACCTCGAAGAAGGTGCTCATGGGTCCACCAACACGAACCTATACGAAGGCGTGTGATGGCGGTTTCCTCCCTGCGGTTAATCCTGCAGGAAGAACCCCATGGTTTAACATCTCCCTTAATCTGTCTCAACTTAACGTTCTGTATGCTGCTCCACTATTTAATATAAATTACTTAAGACCGAGAACAATCCGGCATTAAAGATTCAAGTTTTTGAAAATTTTAGAGCATCAGGATAAAAAAAAAAGGAAACCAGTTGGACTTTAATTTGGATGCCTGTAGGTCCATTTAGACATCCAAATTAAAATCTAATGGGTTTTATTATTTATTTGTGGCTTGAAAAACGATTAAAGTGTCCTGTTTAACAAATTAGTACGCGGTTTTAATATGCTTGGTTTCAATATTTTTAAGTTTAAGTAATTTATGTATACATGTAGATCGCATATACGAAAAACTTAATGAATCAATCACAAACCTGGTAGAGCACATTAAAGTTGACACACGCCCTGATTTGCTTGTTTTTCAATTTCACCTATAATTTAAGATAATACAAACTGACGGTGAAGAGTGCATAAATAGCACTTATATTTTTTGTCAGCATCTTAATTTTGGTTTATTTACACTAATTTAAGTGGTAAAACGTATATATGTTACCGTTAAAGTGTATAATTCCGTTATTACATGAAATAACGGTTCATTTTAATTAAAACGTAAAATTGAAATCTTATTTCACACCTTAACTAGTCATTTCATGTAATACCTGGTTAATACATGTAGATAATAATGGAATTACAAAACATAAAGTATGAAATAAATGACAGTCTTATAGGAAAATCTAAGAGATATTTTCCAGTTTTGAGATATTTCAGCATCAATTTCACTTTAATATTGAAAATTACTTGTTTATCTTCGTTTTTAGAGAGCTACTACAAGGTGTCTCAAAAGAAATTTTATATTTAGTGGATCGATTAAAAAAAAAGTAAGCCGTATATAGAAAAAATGTTTATTAATTATTAAAATACACTTTTTGGGGATTTATTTCTTAAAAATAATATCGTCTAAATGTAGACCCTCGCGTTCTCGGCTCTCATTTAATCGAACAGTAAAATTACTTATGACGTCTCGGCAGGTGGACTTTAGATTTAAGATAACCCCATAGGAAAAAGTCCATAGGGGTTAAATCTGGACTGCGTGGAGGCCAATTTATGTCACCTCTCCGGGAGATCAATTTGCCTGAGAAAATTTCACGAACACGTGGCAGAGACATATTGGACGTGCGTGAAGTTGCTCCGTCCTGTTGGAACCATGTTCTTTGGTTATAGCCAGGAAAGTTTTGCAGTTCAGGTACCAAGAAGTTGTCTAACATCTCCACATAACGCTCTGAATTCACTGTAACTGCACGCCCCCTTTCGTCTTCAAAAAAGTAAGGGCCGATAATTCCTCGCGCCGACATCGCAGCCCATACGGTCACTTTAGGCGAATGTAGGGGTTTTTGATGTTTGCGTTTCGGATTCGTTGCACTCCAGTAGCGGCAGTTCTGCTTATTTACGTGGCCATTAAGATGAAAATGAGCTTCATCCGAAAACAAAATGTTGGTAAACGTTGAAAATCGCTCAATCACCTGATTTACGAAATTAAGCGTCTGACTGGCATCTTGGGGCTTTAATTCTTGCACCAATTGAATTTTGTAGGGGTGCAGCTTTAGGTCTTTGTGCATAATGCGATGTAATGATGATCTATGCACATTTAAAGCACCTGCGCGCTTCCGAATTGAAAGGTTCGGGTCGTCACGAACAGACTGATTAACATTCTCCACGTTTTCTACCGTTCTTGATGACCTAGGTCGCCCGGATTTTGATTTATTCAGCGTTGTACCAGTTTCTTCAAACTTTTTAACCCAATGTCGAATGAGAGGAATGCATGGCGCATCATTTAAGTGGCGAAAACCTCGAATACTGCAGAATTTTCTACGCGCTACCGTCGCCGAATCACCGTTTTTGTAAAACTCTCGCACGCATAACGCGCGGTCTGCTCCCGAGAAACGCTCCACAGCGGCTGCATTCCCAAGAGCCAGGCTACCGATTGACATACCCCCGCGCCCCTCGGATACGTTGCGTTCACGCAGTAAGCTAAATAAATATAAAATTTCTTTTGAGACACCTTGTATAAATTGTAGATATCATTTCCGGAAAATAGGCATTTCCAAAAAAAAAATCTTGTTTTTTGAAAATGTGATGTTTAAAAAACTTCTCATTGAATAAAACAAATATGTCCATAGAAACAATTTTTATTACAAAAATATATACTAATAAAACACTGATCGAATTATTGTATTATACACTATATCAGTCGAAACCATTATTACATGAAATAACTAGTACAAGTGTGAAATAAGATTTCTATTCCACGTTTTAACTGAAATGACCCGTTATTTCATGATATAACTAGTTAGATGTAATAACGGATTACACGCTTAAATGTAATATATATATATTTGAACGCTATTTTGCGTTTTAATTATTTTTAAAATAATTCAAAAATATTCTGTCCGCCAGCCTAATATTTGTAAATATTTTTAACCCACCCCAGAAATATTTTCTCAAAAACGAAAGGAATAATTTAAATTACTTCAGAAGAGCATATCTCTGGCGTGCTGTAGTTTTAGATATCCTAGATATTCCATTAAATTTCTGTAAAGTTTCTGAGTTTGGTTTTCAACATGCAACCACAGAATTCCTTCTAATGTTATATTATAATGGGAGTTAAAACTAGAATGAGCCACGTAACGCTAGATTTGACATTCCACTTATAAACATTTGAGTTAAAATTAATAATGTTAAGTCATGAACATTATTTGTTATCAAATTTAACCAGTTAACCAACAGAACATGTTTGCCGTGTCTTGGTAGTTTTGGCTCGTCAGGCCACGAGATTAGGGATGTTCCGATTCTATTGATACGATACCAGTATCGATATTTTTCATTCGATATCGTGATTTTAGTATCGATACTAATCTTCCAATACTTTATTAATATCAGTACATTTGACCCAGTATCGTATCGTTTATCCTTATCTTTTTTTTTTTTTAAACAATATCGTAAAATTTTTATTTATACACATATAAATATTTCTGTGATTAATTTATTTTTTTTCAATAAGAAACACTTCTAAAAATTGTACTCTGGTAAGAACTGGTAGAAGAGGGACATAGTACGCAAAGAAACATTCGTTGAACGGTTTAGATGTTGCTGACGTTTGGCGTCTTTTTCCTCTACGTTTGAGGTTATGAAATCTTATTAGTTATTTTTATATTTTAATTAAAATTGTCACCACCAAGAAGCAAAGGGTGTACTTATTTTACCAAAATAGACCAAGAAGTTTTCTCGGTGCTTGCAATAAAGATTAGTGGAGTGTTTAATTATTTTTTAAACAATCACTCACACCTATAGGCTTCAGCAAGAGTTCATATACACACACACCAGTTTTGCAAGTGAAAGATCGGAAACCTAAGCTTTATTTTCCCCCAAACATTAGCCCATTAAAAATAGTGTAATAATCTCTAGTAAATACAATCAATTTAGGTAATTAGGTTAAGTTTAGTTAGCAAAAATCTAGGATAGCAAAACAAAAAAAACGATAATAGATAATAAATATTTTACGAAGGGGTTTCCGATCTTTCACTTGCAAAACTGGTCTACAAGTATGAAATGCGGATTTTTTTCACACTTGCCGCGCAAACAGAGTGTATAGCTCAAAGTTTCAACACATATGGCGTTTTGTTAAGTTATCATTATGTGTCAAATGCGTATAGGTTATAATTTGAAAAGTGATCATATAGTTTTGTTTTACTGTGTTAAAAATGTCAAATTTTGTGCCAAATAAAGAGCATTCGCGGACAGTACTACTGTTTTGTTTTCATTTGAAAAAAACTGCTGCTGAATCATACCGACTGCTTCGAGAAGCTTATGGTGAATATGCTCCATCGCAAGGTACGTGTGAACGATGGTTTCGGCGTTTCAAAAGTGGGTACTTTGATCTTACAGACAAAGAACATGGAAAACCTCCAAAAAAATATGAAGATACAAAATTGGAAACATTGCTACAGGAAGACGATATTCAATCACAAAAACAACTAGCAGAGCAGTTAGGCGTTAGTCAACAAGCTGTTTCCAATCGCCTACGAGAGATGGGTAAGATCCAGAAAGTCGGCAGATGGGTTCCACATGAATTGAATGAGAGGCAGATGGAAAAACGCAAAAACACTTGTGAAATTTTGCTTGCACTATACAAAAGAAAGTCTTTTTTGCATCGTATCATTACTGGCGATGAAAAATGGATTTAGTTTGAAAATCCCAAACGCAAAAAATCATGGGTGAACACAGGCTCACCATCCACATCAACTGCAAGACCGAATCGCTTTGGCAAAAAGACAATGCTCTGTACTTGGTGGGACCAAAAGGGTGTGGTCTATTATGAATTGTTAAAACCTGGTGAAACAGTTAATACCCAACGCTACCAGCAACAACTGATCGAAATGAACAATTCCCTGCTCATAAAACGACCAGAATACGAAAGAAGACAGCACAAGGTAATCTTTCTTCGCGATAACGCTCCATCACATAAGGCAAAAGCAGTTTGCAACACATTGGAAGCACTCAAGTGGGAAGTGCTACCCCATGCCGCTTACTCACCAGACTTGGCACCTTCAGATTACCACTTGTTCGCATCGATGGGTCACGCACTTGCCGAGCAGCACTTTTGTTCATATGAAAATGTGAAAGAATGGCTAGATGAATGGTTTGCGGGGAAAGGGGAAGAGTTCTACTGGCGAGGTATTCACAAATTGCCTGAAAGATGGGAAAAATGTATAACTTCTAATGGAGCATACTTTGAATAAATAAACTTGTACTGTTCTTTTGAGTTTAATGTGTTTTATTTTAAAAAACAATCCGCATTTCATACTTGTAGACCGGGTATATGAACTCTTGCTAGGCTCCATGCCCACGGCTACCTCTTCTCTTCATGAAGGCCTCTTATTTATTAGTTCATCCATTAACGAATCTTTCTCGCCTACGTTGTTTATAGGTGTTCAATTTAATGTTACCTAGGTCATCCGTCACTTTTCAGTCATATATACTACTTTAAATGTCCATACTAATTTAATCTATTTATTATTGTAAAACAATTACGGTGTTATTATAAGAAAAAAATTTCTTTTAAAGTTTTATAGAAAATTTATTCATTTCCTTTCGATATTTGAAAATATTGATATTTATTTTTCTATACCATACCGTTATCGAAAATTTTTATTCGATATTATCGATACCCAAATATCGATACTTTCTCAGTATCGCATATCCCTACATGTGATTAAATAAAAACTTGAAATTTCTACATTTTTTATTAATCTAATTTGCATTTAATAAATGAAACGTTAATAAAAAGGTGGACGTGAAAATCTTTTAATACAATTAGAATTAATTTGAAATTAAAATAATACTATACTTGAATAAAACTGTTCACATTAATGACATTTAACTATGTACTCGTACCAGCGAGCAATTCTTAACAAGCGTAAATCAACTACACTTCAGTTATTTAATATTTTAAATATATTCTATCTACATAAATAGATATTTTACAGGAGAGGTTATGCTGCATTGACAACCTCATAATTATAAATTAAAATTAGTGCTTAAAATTAACGTAAATGTTTGTTATACATAACTGTACGTTAGCGTTCACAATATTCTAAATTAATACTTATACTTATAAATTAAAATTGGGAGTTCGCAATCTTCAAACTCTTAAGTTAATTTATAATTGATGCATCCGTAGTAAGAATTTGTCTTAACCTAAAAACCTACATTTTTTGTCTACATTTTATCAATATATCTCTTAACATTTAGCATGCGTAATCAATTCAAACTGCAAAAGAGAGTGAAAAATGAAGGTTTCCCTCCATAACGCCCGCTAGGAGGACACGGATGAAGTTGGAACCCTCACTAAAACCTTCCTCAGATTATTTGACCCCCCCCCCCTGTACTAAATATGGTGAAAATCGGTCCATCCGTTTGGCTTTGCATAAGGACAAACAAACAGAAATTTATTTTTACATAAAAAAGATAGAAAAGATTTTATAGAAAAATTCATAAATGCCAATTTGTCAATGATCATAGATGCCTTCGATTTCTATTTAAACATTATTTTGTATTTATGAAAGTTTATTTCGACCCTTCCTACTTCTAAGATCGTAGTAACTCGATATTTTCATTTTTATAATTATGTAAGTAAAATGAAAAAAATCGTTTCCCACAATACTATAATTTTGGTAGCATAACGTACAGTTTTGTGAGATACATTTATTTTTTCACGGAGAGACTATAAGCAGTTCACTTTTGTTCACTAGCAACAAACTAGATCTGGTTATTTTGGTGATTTTTATAGTCTGTTACTGACTTTTAGAAACTTGGTTATATTGTAAACAAGGCTTAAAAGTTTTGGGTTATATTTACAAAATATTTAAGATGTCACTATTCAAAATGAAATATGACAAATGATATTTTTTTAAATAACATATTTATAATCTGACTTTTCAAATTATTTTTTTTGTAATACCAACATGACATACAGTTTCAAAGGTGCAAACTGTTGAAAACAAATTTCCTCTTAGTTTGTTCTTACAAAAGTGAACTGCTTATACAGGATATTCTAATATTTAATTTATAATTCAAAAAATTAAAATACTGAGTAACGACGATCTCCGTAGGATGGGTTGATTAAAATAAATAACTAAATATTTTTAAAATATAAAATTTTATTTTGCCCCCTTCTTGAAAAAAAATCTGCGGGTCGGTTGCAACATCAGTGCAGTCTGGTGAACATTATGGTTAATAGTTAAAAAAATTCTAACGACCGAAAAGTACATATTATATATTAAGATATTTTGTATTATATTAAGTGGAACGTCAATTTTTATTTCAAATTTCAATGAAAGTTCAAATTATATATTTTTTCTTTTCAAATAAACGTTGCCATATCCTAACCCTTGTGTCATCTCTTCTGGTTCTCGCTACATTAAAAGGACAGATGCATTTTTTTGTGTCCTTTTTTTGCAAGTTTTACTAACGACAAAAATTCATCATCTGTAATATTGTGACGCTTGTGAGATTTTTTAACACCACAGCTATCTATGCTAATGTTCACCCTTGCTTTTTTGACGTAAAAAAATATTTGTATTTGTCATTTTTCTTAAGGAAAATTTAAAGGGCGTATTCAACTGTTTTGATGCGAGATATTCTGTATTTCTAATAAATGATGCAACTTTTTTTTCTGGTTTCAATTGCTGAAAAAATATTTGATATTCTCATTTATCATTAATGTTTTTTGGGGTTTGAGATATCACGTCATAAGAAGTTTGAAAGAAACTGTTAACTTTCGACAAGTCGGATTATACTCTTATACAGGCATTTAGAAGTACAGGCGCAGGAGTCAAAAGTGTGGCGCCTGTCTTTCTAGAGGTATTCTCAGTTCGCAGAATCTTCATTATTATTGGTATAGCCTTAAGAGAATCCTACACTATACACGCAAGCAAATCATTGTATTTGTAAATAATTAATAAATGGATACGAATTTAGAAAAAATAATACAACAGAATCAAAAAATAATAAGCACTAGTAAACAAAAATGAACTTATTTTTTGTGATATGGACAAAATACAATACATATATCAACATTAATAATAATACAATTACTATGTTTTTATTTCACTTTTTATTAAAATATTATAAGTTAAAACAATGCGACTAGTTTCGTCTATTACGACATTTTCAAGTAAATATACAAACTTACCTCTACGTATATATAGATACTCTACTAGGATAAGGATGACAGTGGGGGGTGTATTTTACAATTTTAGGTTTAATAAAGGGGAGGTATTTAAGTCTAATTGTTCATTTAACATATTTTCAGGATTTTTATGTTTAAATTTATTGATTTCTAGGGCTTCCAGTAAAGACAGTTTTTTGCCCTTATTGCATAGATGTAGCACTTTCAAATCAATTAATTGGGGAGGGCTGTGGCCTGTGTCGAGTAAGTGTTTGCTAAAGTTGGAGTCTTCTTTTTTAGATTGGAATAATTTTAAATGTTCTTCGAATCTAGTAGCAAAACATCTTCCTGTCTGGCCTATGTACGAACTATTACACTCTAAACATTCTAGTTTATACACTCCGCTATTATTATAAATACTAGGTTATTACCCGTCAACAATGACGGATTTATAATATAAAAATTTCAATTGTTTGTATGTGTATTTGGTTTTATTTTTTAACTTATCCTAATTTCGTCGCCAGTCTGCGAATCATGGGATAGGATATCACCAATTAGCTAATCACGGGAGAGGGCGTCACCTGTCAGTCAATCAAGAAACAGGGTGTCCCCAGTTAGCCAATCACGAGAACTTTAGAAAAATTGACGTCATAATGTTACCGACACTACATACAGACACTTGCTAATTATATAGTTAGATTATTTATTCATTATCTTTTTAAGATGAGAAATCGATTCATTTTTACTTAGTACATTACATTTATATTGTTAAAACTAAAAATAATTTGAGATGTTAATTTATGCCTACGAAACCCTAGACATTTCTATATGTAATTATATTCGTAGATACTTAGAGAATAAATCTGCAAAATATTGTTCATACCAATTAAAGGATATAGGCTTGTCTAGAGTTTCTCGTTTATGCCAACGGAACCCAAAACATTTATAAATAAAATTTTATCCGCAGTTTCTTAGAGAATAAATCTGCAAAATATTGTTCATATCGGTCAAAGGAAACAGGAGTATCTACAGTCTCTTGTTTATGCCTACGAAACCCTAGATATTTATTTATGTAATTATATTCGTAGATTCTTATAGAATAAATGTGCAAAATATTGCTCATATCGGTCAAAGGAAACAGGAGTACCTAGAGTCTCTTGTTTATGCCTACGAAACTCTAGATATTTATGCATATAATTATATTCGTAGATTCTTAGAAAATAAATCTGAAAAATACTGTTCATATCGGTCAAAGGATATAGGAGTACCCTAGGGTTTATTGTTTATGCCCACGAAACCCTATACATTTCTATAGGTTATTTTATCCGCAGATTTTTAAATAATAAATCAGCAAAATATTTTTCATATCGATCAAAGAATATAGAAATGTCTACAGTTTCTTATTTATGCCTACGAAACTCTAGATATTTCTATACGATGTTTTATCCGCAGATTTTTAGAGATTAAATTTGCAAATGTTTTTCATATCGATCAAAGAATATAGGAGTGTCTAGAGTTTCTATTTATATCTACGAAATCCTAGATATTTCTGTATGTTATTTTATCCGCAGATTCTTAGAGAATAAATCTGAAAAATATTGTTCATATCGGTCAAAGGATATAGGAGTCTCTTGTTTATGCCTACGAAAACCTAGACATTTATGTATGTAATTATATTTGTAGATTTTTAGAGAATATATCTGCAAAATATTGTTCATATTGGTCAAAGGATGTAGCAGTGTCCAGAGTTTCTTGTTTATGCCTACGAAATCCTAGGTATTTCTGTAAATAATTATATTTGTAGATTCTAAGAAAATAAATCTGCAAAATATTATTCATATTGGTCGAAGGATAAAGCAGTGTATATAGTTTCTTGTTTATGCCTACGAAACCCTAGACATTTCTATATGTAATTATATTCGTAGATTCTAAGAGAATATATCTGCAAAATACCTCTCAATCAAGTCAAACTGGGAACACCCTGTTTCCCAGTTAGCCAATCACGAGAACCTTAGAAAAAATGACGTCACAGTGTTACAGAATCACTAACATACGGTAGCTAATTATTTTTTTTTTTTTTTTTTTTTTTTTAATTTTATTTATTTTATTTAAAAAACATTTTTTTTTTATTATTCTTTTACTTTATCGACCTCTACATAAATTGAATGAAGGAATGATTGCATGAAGGTAAATAAATATAATATAATCTATTCTATTTTAAAAATTTTATAATTCGACTTAATAGATTTTAAATTGATAATCAACATTTCATTGTTTTATTGTATTTTATTTGTATTTTATTGTGTTTTACTGCATTTTATTGTATTTTATTGTATTGTATTGTATTTTATTGTATTTTATTCTATTTTATTGTATTTTATTACATTCTATTGTACTCTATTTTATTAATTTTTGATTATTTTTGACAATTTTAAACATTTTATATTTCGACCTGATAGAATGTAAATTAATAATAATCAGCGTTTTATTGTATCTTATTGTGTTTTATATTATTTTATTGTATTCTATTATATTTCAATTTAGTAATTTATTTAAATTTTGAGAATTGTTAAAGAAATTAATATCCTTTTAGACTTGACAGATTGTAAATTGATAATCAACGTTCTACTGTGTTTTATTGTATTTGCTGTATTTTATTGTATTTATTATGTTGTTTCCTACTATTTATTTTATACTGTTCTTGTATTTCATTGCTATGATAACTTCCATCCCATTATACTTCGCACGTAAACAAATATGACTATGCCTATCACATCAATGCATGCATGTATACCCACACATAATTGTATTTTGTATATGAAGGTTAATAAAATTATTATTATTATTATTATTATTATTATATATGTACGATCAGATTTATCTTTGGCATTGAAAAAGATTTTACCAAGGTTTTTATTGGGTTGAAATGCAACATTGATGTTGTATTTTCTCAGACTATTACCTGCATTTTCTGATATTATACCATAATACGGCAAAACGTGAAAAGACTTATAAGGTTTTATCTCTTTCTTTATCGGGTATATGCTATTAAGGGCTATAAAATATTTCTTTCTGTTTATTATTTTGTTAATTATATCTGGAGAAAATCCGTTGTTTGTCGCAATAGTTTTTATAATATTTATTTCTTGAATTCTATCTGGTTCGGACATGGGAATAACTAGGGCTCTATGAATCATACTATTTTAAGCTGCTAATTTATGTTTATGGGGATTGAGAGAATCTGCAGGTATCGTAACATCTGTGAATGAAGGTTTTTGGAAAATTTTTAAAGAAAATTTATTTTGTATTCTCTTAATTGTGAGATCTAAGTAATTAATGGAATGATCCACTTCACATTCGGCGGTGAATTTGATATTAGGATGTACTTTTTTATAAAATTATTAAATATTTGTCTGTCCGTACCATTAAAGCCACATATTACGTCATCTACATACCTGTACTAAAACAATATATCGTTCTTAAATAGTTGACTATCAAAAATTATTTTTTCTATTTGATTCATAAAAATACTGGCTAGTGTAGGACTAAGGGGAGATCCCATTGCTAGACCTTCTTTTTGTGAATAGATGTTATTTTGGAATATAAAATAATTTTGTTTAATACAATTTTTTTTTGTAATTTTTTTTGTAATTCAATGTATAGTTACTTAAAAATGTCGTAATAGACGAAACTAGTCGTATTGTTTTAACTTATAATATTTTAATAAAAAGTGAAATAAAAACATAGTAATTGTATTATTATTAATATGAATCTTCACAAAGTAACGACCTACACCATCAACTATACATATATCAACGCTTCCAAGTCAACTTAGGTCACAGTGGGAGTTGTAGACCTAAGTTTCACCTTGTAGTAAAAACACCAGAATAAGGATGTTATCAAAATCTGTTCTAAATTTCTTTCACTGATTGTACATCTACCTCATTCAAGATTCATTTGAAAATCTAATTTAAGAAGTTTTAACGCAGTCATCAGCTGAAACGAAACTTCGCCAAAGTAAAAACTAAGTTACATGCAATTATTTTTACACTTTCTAGTTCTACTCTCTCCAGTTCTGTCACAGTCTCAGCGCGAATATAAATCATTCTTCGTTATAAAGGAATTAGCATGGAGACTGGATACCGCAGAATGTGAATTATGCAGGAAATGCAAAGAAAAAGTATTTTTCAAAAAGAAATGAATTATAATGTTTCTTGTGGTCAAATGAACAACTGATTTATTTGAATTTGAAGTTTTATTCTGTGTGTTAAACATTAAAAGTTTTAAATAGAAAACTTTATAAAAAATGCATTTGAAATATATTTAAGGTATGATGAGATATTGTGAGCCTAATTCAAACTGTTAATTCATCTTAGTGCAAGCCTGTGACAACAAGCACAAAAGTTTGAACTTGCCGTTTGACCGCGAGCAAGCATATAGACGTGCGTTCAACTCATTATACGTCAAATAATTTGTGTAAAAATATTTATTTAAATTACAATTTCTGCCTAGTGGTTCGCAACCGGCTAGAAACTCGCTAAAAAATGGACGTAATACTAACCATATTACTCCTGAACGCACACAAATTGAAAATGTGGTAACAAAACCTGGAAATAGGAGGCCTAGGCTAGGGCTGCCATACGTCCCGGTACACCGGAACATGTCCCGGTTTTGAGGTTTGTGTCCCAGTGTCCCGGTCCAAGAGTCATTTGTCCCGGTCGGTTTAAAATTTATGCATATTAAAAAATAATTTTTCGATAATATTGTACATATACATATATACATACTATATATAAATTATATAACAGATTCGAGGTCCGAAATGTTCCGGAGTAATGCCGAGTACCAGTCAGCTAGTGACTAGCTGACTGGTACTGACAGATGAGCGCAATTCGCTTTCTATTGACACCGTGAAAAGCATAATGCAATGTGTTTTAAATTATAAAATGTCATGCGTTGAATTCTATAATTATATAAAAGGGGAAAAAGAACTGCTCCAAAAAACGGAAACATCGGAGAAGTATGATTGGGTAAAGAAGAGCGATGATAAAGAAGCCACCGAAGTCGGGGAAGGGGGAGAGTAAAGGCAAGAGAAGAATGGAATGTAAGGTTCTATTTGGTTTTATTAAATTGTATCGCCCATTAATTTATATTATATTATTTTAGATTTGATAAAGACGCATCCACAAAAAAAAACATAATTTTTTTCCAGTTTAACTGAATGTTCCAAAATGAGTCACCATTGATCTCAACGTTTTGCTCTTGGAATACCTATTATCAATCTCTACTTTAATTTTTTTTTTGTCTTTAAATTTTTTTAGTTTTTAAAAATATTGTGCAATTTTTTATAATAAAGGTATTGTTGTCGATAAAAGTTTTTTTTAAGTTTGGGGGGGGGTGTCCCGGTTGGTAGTCTGACAATTTTGGCAGCCCTAGCCTAGGCCCACCTCAAGCTGTCGCGCCGATGATGATAATACACTCATCGCCTGCTAATCACTACGAATTTTAGAATTATTTTTGTAACTCAGTGCGGATATCCGCAAGAAAAAACATATCTGTATCCGTATTCTTTAATTTTACTGCGGCTATTATACGGATATTTTTACCGACCGTCAACATATATAAGGGAGGTATTGTGATCATACCGATTTGGACATTTCCAGATTTCGATGGATCTCCACGAATTGAGGTCCCTACATAACGTATTGACTATTTTTAGCATGATATCTGTCGGTCTGTCTGTCTGTCGGTCTATGTACACGTCCAGAGCAAATTCGGCTAAAGGGATTTTTTATGAAACTTCATATTTAAGCTTTTGACATCAATGGCACGAGTTGATCAACTTTTGGTAAAAATCGGTTAACTAGAAATGGGAATTTACTCGTGTCGGTTTTAAGATTTTTGCGAATATTACACAACAGAGAAATATTTCGAAAAAATGTATTTAACAAAAATTGCGAAATGCCCTGTTAAGATTTATTAATAAAATTTGTTTTAATATTATAGTTTATAAATTAAGATTAATTTAATATTAAAAAATATTAATAAATATTTTTTAAAGCTATTCTGAGAAAAGTTCTAGGGTTAAAAATAATATAAACAATAATAAGTTCACAAAATTTTATTATAGAAACATATACAATGTGTACAACAATTTTTATTGGAAATTCAATTATTTTTTTCATTTTCAAAAATATGCTCATCGAGCAACCAAGGAGACAAAGCCTCAAAATTATTATTTTTAAAATATAATATCCCCCTACTAAAATTAAAACATGATTAATTTTTTGCTAATAATGATTAATGTTATTTCTGTATAATTCGCTAACGTTTCGATTTATTATTAAATCCTCATCAGAGCTAGGTTAAAAATTCACAAAATAAAATAAAATAGATAAATAAAATGCAACGTCCACATAATGTGAGAGGTCATTGAACTTGGTTGTTTTAATTTTAATTTCTGACCAGTCCGAATCCCATTACTTTCTCATCATATTATATTTAACGGACGTAACCATCTAATTCAAGATCTATTATTTATGTTATCTACGACCATCAAATAATAAATACATTATGTGTCCAACTGTAAATACATAAAGCTATTCATATTGCAACAAGTGTAAAAACTTTGGCGCGCATGCGTGCTCATCCCTAAAAAAATTATCGTTTTTTACACAGCAAAAAATTCATGAGTGTAAAAGTTCATTCTCGGTTTGGTTAAAATTTTAGTGTTAAAATTTTAATTTAAAAAAAAGTATAAAGGTTCACTATTTTTAATCACATCACCAACTTAGTGATATTTTTATGAAATATTATTTTTTCAATGTTAAAATTAACGCTACTTTAACACTATTTATTTTGTAACACTATAATTTAACCAGTATGTAAGTGTAAATTTCACACTAAATTTAACCAAAAAAGAAGGAAAGAAAGGATATGTTGAATGGTACAAAAATAACACATGATGAATTTAATTCCGAACTTTTTAATGAAATTTATAACTGAGTTATGAAAAACTTTTGTTATGCAATATAAGCAATGTGACATTTTCTGATTTTTTTTGGATTTTTTGTTTAAATATCCATATATATATATATATATATATATCTTTTTATTTTGTTTTTTTTTTTTTATTTTAAATGAATTTTTGTGAGTCTTGATTATTATACAATTAATGGGTTTGGAAAAAATGTATGTATGAAATGTACTTAATTCGAAGCCGAAAGGCATGAATAAAGATTATTACTATTACTAATAACTGAGTTTAATGAAGTTTAAGAAAAATAAAATATATTTCAAAGAAAGTAAAACCGAATTTAGAAAAATTTAATACTTTACTTGGACTTAGTCAAATGTGGTATGTTTATTCCGATTCCTGATACCCGCCACTGAATAGAATACTGAAAATATGCCCCTAAATTGTGACCCACTAGGGCCGTACTATCCCTTGTCATTGTATTTTATTATCTACCTAAAAGGTCTCGCACAGGGTTACATTTAGGAATATTTTGTCTAAATTTATATAGTTTATTGTGTTAGGAAAAGGGAAATCTTTACGGAGGTTGATGTAAATTTTGGAAAGTTTACGAGGCTAAAAGGGTACAGTTTATCAGGTTTATTTGATAAGTTATATCTTGTTTACTTAATTTAAAGGGTTTTACTCCTAGCACGTTATCTACGATTACAATAATTTTAGCTGCAATTTAGGGTTCAGAACAAAACGAGTTTCACTTAAGCAAAGAAGAAAAAAAGAAGAAAAAAATATTATTTATAATTTATAATCATTTTGGCAATGTTTTTATGAACATTTGTACAATGTATTTCAACGTAGCTACACATAAAATTTTGGTACGGGGGTGGTCCGGATCCGTTGGACCCCCCCCCCCTTGTGTGCGCCAGTGGTAGTTTTCAAGTACCTGGTTATTTGGTCGCAAGGATAAAACAGCCACTAATCATTGAATAATTTATACGCGCACGAGCGGCAGAATAACCACAAATCATGTAAAGAACAACACTCAGATATGAGTCAATAAACAGTTGACAATGAATATTGAAGAGAAGGCAGTAATTTTTGCTGTTTTACATTCTTAAAAACTGAACCAAATAGTTGAGGATGCATTCTTTAACTAGCCAGAGACTTAATGATCAATTCCAAAAATGATACCGATAAATCCATACAGTCATATTTTTTAAATCGTTTTCCTTGAAATAAAAATAATCAAAAACCGCTAAATGTAGCTTTAAAAGATCTTTGAAATACAATGATTTGATCAAAAACCTTTAAATTAAATTTCTTTCATAATAAACTTTTGGTGTTGTTACTTTTTCTTAATTTAACATAGCGAACCACGTGTAGTGATCACATGATTATGTCTCATTTTTGTTTAATGCTGTTCGGACCACTCGTCGCCAAGTGACTTGATTTTTGGCATCTCTTACAGCTGTCACGAAACTCGCCCCTATGAGATTGGATAATAAGGTCGAATAGGTGATCTACCACGGTGGAGCTTTTCTTATGGTTTCCCCTGTACGATACGTTTCTCCAAATTTTTGTGGCGGATTACATGCTCAAAGAATTTCAGTATTCGTGCAGAGGTTAGGCTTGAAAGACGCTGGGTAGGATTAATTTTTCCAGGAACTGATACATTAGTACACTTATTTGTCCATGGTATTCGTAAAAAGCGGCGCCGAAAGCCCATTGCGAGTGCGTCAATGTGATGCTTGCCTACTTTTCTGATTATCCATGTTTCAGAGACCGAATAGAAAACAGAGAAGATTAAGGAGTTTACCAGTGCACGTTTGGTTTGACGGGATTTTTTCGTCATTCCAAATCTTAGTAAGGTTGGTCATTGCAAAGCATGCCATTTATGGTGACGAATCTTAAATTCACATGTACCTGAACTATGGATAAGTGAGCCTAGATATACCATACTGTCAACAACTTCCCAGTCAGTAATTATTTGGGGTTTTCTGACAGACTCGTTTGCGCGATCAATGATCATAATTTTAGTCTTGTTACAGTTTATTTTCAACCCGTAATCATTAGTAGTTTTCAGCTTACCCAAGAGATTTACAAGTGCTTCATCATTTTCGGCAATAAGAAGGATGTCACCGGGGAAACGAAGGGAAACGTCATCCCAGCTATTTCCAAAACTCCCTCAAAACTTCCCTCAAAACTTTCTTCAAAACCACGGTTATGAACAATTTTCAAGACTAATAATAATATTTTTATTAAACTAGACAACCATGACTTATGAAGTTTTTGTTTTTAGATTCTGAAAAAACCGTTCAACCGCATATTGTTCCGAGCGTCTTCATATTATATGAGGACTTATAGCAAGTAGTGTACGTATAGAAAGAAGCTTATAGGTTATTTTTGGTGTAAAACTATGTTTGTCGAAATATATAAGATGCAACCGAACATAATATCCCAGAATACCTTTACTAATCCTTCCAATTGGATATATTTATAGTTATAGTTGGAAGAGTTATCCAGTTGGAGTCCTCAGATTGGTCAACCCGCACATTTCCAACCATAACTTCCTTAGATAATTGTCACTATATTTAAGAAGCTTTCCATTACACAATGTAAGTCTTTTCACTTTATCTATTATTAACTACTCCATACCACAATATTGCTGCATTCTAAATTAAATAATAAATCGAATAAATGTTCTTTAAATTTTATATGAGGCTAGTGAGAATGGATCACAGTTAAAATTAATAATGGGTCAAGTGCTGCTGTGAAAATAGAGCATTTAGCATTTCTTAAATATTGAAAAGGCTGAATAACTACTCCCAAACTATAACCGTTTGGTCAATAAATATATTCGGGCGTCTAGCTCTTAGACTCTACTTGTATTTTAAATAATAAATATAGAAAAGGGATTCTTTGAGTTAAAGTTAAACATTATTACTTCAATTTCAGTCTTAAAACTAGTAAGAAAATAGTTAAATTATTAACTTAACAGGCATAAATATTAATCAGTTTCACAGTGACTGCATTTCTAATTACGCTAATTAAGAAACTAAAAACTGTCGACTGTACAAAGATTTATCTAAAAAGTTAAATGGTTTCAACAAAAAAAGTCAACTCTTGTGATTTTACTGAATCGTAGTAATCTCGTGTTTTAGAGGAAGCAAAAACCAGAAACTAATTCGTGTTTTGACCGCTAGAGTCCACGTTTGCGGTACAAATAGCCACAGCAACTATAACTTGAATTAATCGTAATAAAATAGTTTGTTCCGTTGTTTTCATTGTGAAGTTATTGGGATACATCATGTAATTACTTAGTTCTGAAATCGACGTACTGATTAAACATCATATCCGACTGACTGTGCCAAGGGGAGAGAGGGACAAAGAGGGATAGAGATAAACTGTAAATATTATCCTAAACCTTTGCTATGCTCATGTGTTCTTTCCGGTGTAAAGTGCGTTTGGGCGTATATTTGAAAGCCGTCCCTGTATGAAGGACGTTGGTCCTTTTACGTTTTATGAATTTTGCATGTGGTTGTTGTATATTCATTATAGAAGATACAGGAGGGATTGTTTATTAAAGGAAGAATTTGAACAATACAGGAAGCTGTTTAACACATCCCCGTTTAAATCTATTTTGTAATAACCATTAATTACCAATTTCACGGTCATAAGTATTAAGCCAATTATCCAACTTGAAGAAAATAACCCAGATTAGAAGGAGAGTTATAAAAGTATATAGGTTATAAAACTAGAAATCGTGCCATGGAGAGGTATATTTATTTAAGTGAAATTAACTGGGTCATTGTATCCCAGACCATCTCATATTCATAATTAGAAATCTATACCTACGTACTTGGCTCCTTTCATATAAAAAATGATACACAGCTTTCAAACAACTTTCATATCGGCAAAGGTGCCAGACAGGGTTGTTTTTGTCTCCACTTCTCTTCAACATTTATGGAGAGTACATCATGCGAGTGTCCATTGATGGTTGGCTCGGTGGGTTAGTTATTGATAGCCAACATATCACAAATTTCAGTTACGAAGACGATGCTACCTTGATTGTCACAAATGTAGCAGACATGGCAAATATGTTGCTAAAAGTATAAAATGAAATCCGGAATCTTGGTTTGTTCTAAATAGAGGTAAAACCAAAATGATGATTATCATTTGATCTGCTCAAAGAAACTTAGGTCAACTACTTGGTATAGACGACGTTGATAAATTTGTTTACATAGGCTCCAATTAGCAATAAGGGTGAATCTTCAGATGACTTTAAAATTTGTTTGACTGTTTCTAGAACAGCTATGACAAAGCAAATTTGGAAAGATCTCTCTGATTACAAAAACTAAACGTACAGACACTTGTTTTTATAATAGTTTTGTACGCAGTAGGAACAAGGATATTGAAAATCGCTGATAAGAAAAAGATAGATTCTTTTGAGCTGTGGTGTTGGAAACGGATGCTCCGCATTTCATGGACTGATCGACGCACTAATATATCAATCTGTATCAACCTGATACAATCAATATTCCAGGTAGACTGTCGTCAATTGTCCAAAGAATAATCTTCTAATACTTTGGCCATGTAACCCGAAATAAGAACGTAGATTCAACTTATTTATCAAGGCAAGGTGGAGAGAAAACATCCTAGAAATAAACCTCTTGAAAGATGGTTAGACCAGATGCGGGAACTTACGTGTATCCTGGAAGCAACCGCGGTATGGCGAAGATAATACGAAATGGCGTTCCATCATACACAAAATTTAATTCTCCCATATAGAGTCCTATAAGACTTCTCAGCAATGAGGATAAACGCCAAGAATGAGAGGGGGGGGCACGCCAATAAAGGAAAAGGGGGGGAGATTAATTGATCCCGTTTAGTGCTATTCCATTTTTTCTTCTTCAGCTTATGTAGATTTCACTACCGTATGCTGATTTATATTGAGCACGAAGTGATACGGACGAATACAAACATTCATGCCCTGACTGGGTTTCGAACCCGGTACTCTTAGCACGAGAAGCAGTGTTGCTACCTTTGCACTATCGAGATCCAGCTATTTCACTTAACATTCTGTTAAAGTAACCAATTTTAAACGTTATCCAGCATTTTCTCCTTTTTATATGTAACTTATTGACATGAAAATCGTGACAAATAATGTTTGCCAGATCTTACGTATTTGCATTTATCATTTATAGCTTATTCTCGCTATTTTGGCACTTGGATAAACAAAAGTTTGGAATATCAGCAGGAAATACGAACACGAATAAAGGGTGAGTGCATTTACAAGAATAAAACGTCTTATGAAAAATCGATTCTTCAATCTACAATTGAATCTACTACAATTCACATTTCATAATGTTCTGTAGGAAAGTTTTCAGACCCGAAAAAATATAATAGTGTATGGTGCAGAAGTACGGGGATGGGCGGAAAGAGAACATATAGAAAAAGTACAAATAAAATACTTAAAATGGATGTTGGGATTAGACATGAACACCTACGTTGCACTGGAAGAAACGAAAATGAAGAAAATAAAAATAGAGGCAGTCAGAAAAGCCATAAAGTATGAAGAGAATATAATTATACACCTGGAAAAAGAATTTCTTTATGAATGATGGAGAGAAATGGAAAAACGGAATCAACAAGGATATCCACTATCGAGATGGTAAAAGGAAATGAAGGAAATGAAGGAAATGTATGAATATTGTGGCTACTCAACAACAGCGGTAAGACTACAAAAAATGAATGGTGAAGAAATGGGGCACGAAGTAACAGAGCAAATGATCGACATACAACAAACGGAGCAAGATACAAAAATAAGAGAATCAAGATATAACAGCAAATATGAAAAGACCTGGACGCTGAGAAAACCACAGCATTTGATAGAAAAAGGCAGTAGAGAGAAGAAAAAAGTGATAGCGAGATTTAGTTTTGGAAATGAGGAGAGTGACAATAATTTTTGGATGAAAGAGGAAGAGAAAACATGTAGAATGTGCAGGAAAGGTAAGGAGACAATGGAACATTTGTTGGAAGAACGTGAAGAAATACGACACAGAACGGAAACGAGAAATGAAATTTTGGATGAAACAGGAAGGGGGTATGAATGGATGAAAGAAATGAAAAACGGGAAATTAAGAAAAGGAGTCAACGAAGATATTAATTAAAGGAGAAGGAGAGTAGATTTTAAGCCGAAAGGCGAAAACTATTATTATTATTAAGTAAAAGTTAATTAGTCTAAGATAAAATGTATTAAATAATATTGAATAATAAAAATATCTATCTATCTAATAAAATTAGTAAATTCTGCCTCACGCCTGCTTGCAACGAATATGGTGAAGTACAAGGGATGAGTTAAACGAAATATTTGTTGAATTCGTAAGAGAATTATGCGCTAACAACATATTTTATTCTGTAACAGTAGCAAAATTTTCCTCACAATGTATTTATACTAAACTTAAGACGCATTTTTCGGAAGATTTATCTTTTATTGATATATGTTTACATTAAATATTATGACCAACAGATTTTCTACATCAAAATATATGTGTATCAATTTTTTATTGTATTTTGTAACATTTGTATCATTTTCTGTATTTTTCTTGCTCGCTTTTTTTTGTAAATATGATTTATTTGTATGTGTCAAAGATTCTGAATGGCGTTATGTGCGTAAAAAATTGAGTACATGCCTTATCTGTAAAGGATACAACACAGGGCGACAATGTAGGCAACCAGCATGACGTTCTCGCGAAAACAGTTGCCTCCTATCGCTGAACGAACAAAAGTAAATAATAAGATTTTTTATAGCCTGAAATTTTGGGATATCTTTTTGGTTTATGTGAATTTCATGCATCTGCCTACAATGGTTATACTTAGGGTCCCTAACTTATGAAATAAAAATCCACAATTATCATCGAAACAATGAAAAACTTTCTTAATATTTAAATGCAAATATTATTTATTGTTTATGTTCAATATTTATGATTATAAAAAAATTAAGTACATTAGTAATCTGAAATAAAAAACATAAAAACAATAATACCAAAACAAATGACAAATGAAAACTGATGGAATTAATTTCTGAAAAAACAAATAAATGTTATTGAGAAAACAAATCACAGACAATCAAATAAAAGTGAATATTGGAAAAACAAAAAGAGATTTATAAAAATAAATTAAAAAAATAAATGTTAGAAAATGATCATTTTTATACTAATTAAATAGCACAGTGGACAGGACGTAATGAGGATGAAAGAGGACACAAAGATCTAAAAAAATATATTAAGAATAATACATATTATATATTATTGCAAGATATACGATGCAATAAAACACTCAAAGAATATAATATGACAATGAATAAAAGTAAGACTAAAGTTATGTTTATTGGAGCAGATGAAGATTTAAATATAAGAATAGAGGACACGAACATAGAACAAGTCATGAATATCAGATATTTAGGAGTAGGTATACGAGATGACGGAAAACAGGAAATGGAGACAAACACAAGAATTGAGAAAACAATGAAACTCTACTATAATATAAATAGTATTCTTATTAACAAAAAATAAATAACAAAAGAGATAAAAATAAATATATTTAAAACAATATACAGACCGGTATTTACTTTCGGATGCGAAACGTGGACACTTTCAAGAAGGAAAAAGAATAAAATACAAGCTGCATAAATGAAGTATTTAAGAAGGGTGAAAGGACTGTCCAAAATGGATAGAATTAAAAGTACGGAGATAAGGAAAGAACTTAACATAGAGGTAATAGATAAATTCATAGAAAATAGGCAACTAAGCTGTGGAGACATATACATAGACTACAAGAAACAATAAAAGTGAAGCAAGTCTGGGAGACAAGAACATACGGAAAGAACAAAATAGGAAGACCAAGAAACACACGGAATAATACATTAAAAGATATATTAGAAGAGAGAGGAGAAACGACTGTAGATGCCAAAAAAATGACGAAGAATAAAAAAGAATGGTAGAATGCTTTTATATATATATATATATTATTGCATCGCAACTATCGTTTGTTAAGTTTTTTTTTTTGCTCATATTCTTTTTAGCGTTCTGAACTTTTAGGGGTTATTTCGCTTAGTTATCATTATCGACACTAAATTTTACATCCGACGGGTAAAAAAGACAAAACATCCAGTTATGATAACCAGCGAAGAAATTATGATTCAAATATACGATCAGCAACTTTCATTGTAACAATACATTTATTGGTTAAAATTAAAAACACAATTAGAAACGTTGTAAAACGAATTAATTTCAACAGAAAGTGAAGATTTGATCTGAAGGTTTCGGATTGTTTTGAAAGAAAAATAACATGGTAACCAATATCTAGTAGTAGTATTTTGTAAATCAGTAATGCATTTGAAACTAGTTGTGCGTAAAAAATTGTATTAGGTCGTCAAGGATGAAATTTGTAGAAAAAACGGAAAAGTTGGTTGATAACTTACAAATATAAGAAATTATTTTATTCATCAAAGTATGCACCCATATTGTCTATACACTTTTTCCATTTAAGCGGGTAGGTTGTTCAGGCCGGTAGTATAAAACCTTGGCGGACAAGAGTCAATGAATTCCTGGAAGGCCAGTTTTACAGCATTGTCGGAATTTAACTGTTTTCCTATTAAAAAGTTGTCCAAATTGAGGAAGAAGTGGTAGTCAGTGGAGGCTAGGTCTGGTGAGTATGGATGATAAAGAAGTTCCGAATCTAATTCCTGTAATTTTGCCAGTCATTTATGCAGTGTGTGGTCTAGCGTTATCGTGCAATAAGATAGGAGTCAATCTGTTGATCAATCTAGGCTGTTTTTCTTTAAGTTTTTGCATAATTTCGTCCAGTTGGTTGCAGTATATTTCTGCTGTGATCGATGAGCCAGTTTTTTTTTGTTTGGTTTTTAAGTTACCTGTACGAAATTTGGCGAACCAATTTGATATTGTCTGCTGCGTAGTAACACTAGAGCCAAATACACTGTTAATGTTTCACGCGGTCTGCGATGCCGTAGTTCCACTAAAAACTCATAATTAATAATAGTGCGAATTTCCGACCGTTCAAAAGAAGTGGGGCAAAACTCACTTCTTGCTTTTCTTTGTTTTTTAGCTGTTTAGGTGAGGTTTTACATCGGTTTCATATATATATTTTTATCTTTTAGACCATGAACTGGTTTGAAGATAAAACATTTAAATTCATAATACTCTGCAGAGAACAAGATTCTGTGTAGATTTTTAAAATTTCCTTTTTTCTTTGTGATTGATTAGATTTAGTGAGGATATATCCACGAACAACCAACGGCATCATTTTCGTTGCTAGGCTAGATGGTAATGAGACACTAGCGCTATTTTGTAGTACCACCTACCATTTTAGTTACGGAATAGTACAGTGAACAGAAAAGCTTCTAATCCTAATGCTTATGCCAGTTATTATCCAAATCTAAACGAGCCTTTAGGCAGAACATATTAAGTAAAGGTTTAATTTCTATTGATATAGTCATTTGTTGGTATAAATTTAAATAAATATTAGTGAATAATTATAGTTCTTTAGTATCGAAGATTTTCAATATGAGCAAACGACACCCCACCTACAGTGTAATATGTCAAAGGCTGTGCGGCATATCGACGAGCGCCAGTCTACGCTTTACACATTCAGGCCGCGGGCGAAGCATACACTTGGCTTTTTTCACCCACCACGTCTTTGAACGTGCCACAAGATCCTGAATTCACTTAAGTGAATGTGGTTTATATCATATAGTTTTTACGCAGAAAATTGTCAAAGAAAATATTGAGAAAAAGCGAGAATTGATGTGAACACACTTGATTAATTGATGCGGGGAAAAATATTTAAAAAAATTGAGGAATTTTTAGAAAATTGTATTGTAACTATTAAGTTTATAAAGGTGGTTCAGAAGGAATTTGTCAAACTTAAAAACAATTTGAAACAAAAAACGTTGTATCAACATAGTTATATGAGTAATACGTAATTACTAACACCACAGAATACGTAGTAAAATAACATACATTTTAACATGTGTTAAAACTCTGGAACTAAATCAAGGCTTTCAGTTGGCGTTTTCAATGCCGAGAGCTCATTTAGGGAGAGAAAAAAAAAAATGACTTAATTACAAATATTTTCATACAATAGTTGTTACCCTTATATTGTACAAAAATTCTCTCCAAATATTTTTATTCTAAATATTTTTCTGTTATGAAATATTCACATGAGTAAAATTCCACTTCTGGCTGACCGATTTTTACCTATAAACATATGTACATATAAACATATATAACCATACAAATATTACAGGAAGGAAGCTTTATGAATTTTTCATACAAATTTCTCTGACGGAAATTACGTCATTCCAACAACCACAATGGCTGCCAATATTTTGTTGTTCGCGTGTTAAAAAGTGATCATTAACATTTATTTTGATAATTTAAAATATATTCATAATTTATAAATCATAAATAAAAGACAGGGTTAAATAGTTTTTAGCTATTTTATATTTTAATATAAAATTACGCTCTTAACCTGAAATTTGGTCACAATGGTTGGCTATACTGCTCTGGCCGAGCAAAAACGCAAAATAAAATTACTACAAACTTTTCATTCGTATTTTCTATTCATATTATATTTTTATAGATAAAACACAAGCAAGCCTGTAGCTGCAAACGTTAAATCGTCTGTACCTGCTATTTGACCGCTAGGCAAGGTCACAGACGTGAGTTCAACTCCTGCTTATGTCAAATAATTTGTCTAAAAATTATCACACAAATTACAGGTTCTGCTTAGCCGTTCGCAACCGGCCATTAACTGTAGGTGTCTTTCTGTGTACGCTAAAAAAATGGACGTAACACTGACCATATTACTCCTGAATGTACATAGATTCAGAACATGGTATGAAACCTGGAAACAGGAGACCTAGGCTCACCTCGGGCTGTCGCGCCAATGATGATGATCATGATTATGTTTTTCTTTTTGTACCGATAACAATTATATTAATAAATGGCCCTACGCCACTGCACAGCTGGAAAATATTGTCCGCCATTTTAAAAGACCATCTTGGTCTTTCCAAATAGCATGTAATTTAGACCTTTAGTCTTTTTATTCAAGGTATACAACATACATAAAATGAAAAAAAAAATGTTTCTTAAAAAATGTAGTGATTTTTGATTGTTCTACATTAAAAAATTGTATGTCCACAAAATTTTCTAAAGTTGTTAATACGCGATACATTTACGCCTGTAACAGTCTCCTTAGAACACAAAAAAAATTCGCTACACATGATTAAAAAATTACGCTAATCTTTGTTTGTAGGTTTATAAAAAATTCGAGATTAAGAAGTTCATTGTCTTCAAGAATCCCATATTTTACTTCAAATTACGGAAAAATTTGACAGAGAAATTCGAGGTAAGGAAACAAATTTTTATGTAAAATGCGAATTTGACTCAAAAATTTTCGAAAATATTCGAGATATAGAAAGAAATTGACTTATAGAAGTTCGAGTTATGGAAGTTCGACTGTATATTTACTTTCCTCACTAGGTCTTAGTTTGATCAAGCCCCTAGGTTGATATGGGCCCTATCCTTGCCTTTTATTGTAGCTACTCTCTGCATACAAGCAGATATTTTATTAATATTTATCTACTGCTTGTCAACTATGATGATGATGGTGAATGCACATTTCAAAAATATCTTATAAGCTTATATATTTTGTTTAACATCTTCACAATCCTTTCATCTTTTCTTTTTAGGAAATATTTTATAAAATATTGAACAACATGAAAAATATCGCAATATTTTTGTACATACTCATATTTATTGACAAGTTATCCTTTATCTAGTGAAAATGTTCTATGCAGCAACTGCGGCCAGCGATGACGCCGCATTGCTTTTTCATTTTTTAATAAACAGCTGCGATATTTAGTAGTTGTGCAACTACCAATTTTCTACATCACTGCATTTCAGATTTTATTTTTTATTTTGATATCAGTGATTTGTACATTTATTTTTCAAATTGTAAAATCAATAAAAAACAAAAAACAAACACTTCTTAAAGGTTTTTCAAATTAGCTTTGATATAAGAAGAGTATACCTAGCCAACGAAACCATGGTTAGAAGTTTTGTTGGTAACATGAAGTACTAAATAAGGTCCTCCTAAAATCTATACTAATGTTTCAGAGCTTATATGCCTATTGGCGTTGGGAGCCTATTATTTTATTTTATTTTTACTTTTTTCCTAAGCACCATGACTATCTATGACATTCCAGGAATAGTTCGCACATCTTTACTAATATCCTTGACTCCAGTTAATATAATGAGTGGATATAAGAAAACGGGAATTTTCACCTTTAATAAAAGTAAATTTGTGGATTCTGATTTTACACAAAGATTCGTTCCGGATCGCCCAAACCCGGACAATTCTCAATTGTCTGTGGATCAAATAGCTGCATTGAACAAAGAAAATTTGTCTCTCAATACATTAGAACCTTCACTAAACGATGTCATGTCGCAGTCTATCACTGTAGTCTCAGCAATGTACTTTTTTGAACCACATCCCTACACGTCTTTCAATCTTCAGCCTTCTACATCTTTTGAGCCGCAGGCTTCCACTTCTTTTCAGTTAGCAACACCGACAAAAGATTTCTCCCCCGAATCTGTTAGCACCTTTTCCCAAAGCTGGAAGTCGAAAAATTACAACTAGAAAACGTCGTAAGGTTGCCATTTTGACTTATACACTTGTGAAAAACGCATTACTTTTAGAAAAACAAAATAAGAAACAAAAGGTCAGTAAGAAAGTGATAATGAAAAGAAATATCGAAAAAAGAAAATGATTGATGGATGGATATATGGATAATTTTGTATAGTATTGACATAAAAAGTACAATGTGAAATTCAAACTTTTTTCGAATTTTTAATGCTACCCTACATTCAATTCAACTTTTGAACCTATCTCCTGTCAGACTTTGTTTATTGAATCGATATTTTTTCAATTGTACCAACTTTACGTTTATTTTCTTGCTGTACTGTTTTCTTTTTCTGATATTTTTAATAAGCCTGATTGAAACCTGGACTTCAGTGAAAAGTAACAAAAGACAGTAGGTGTTGAATGTTTCTTTCGGTCACTAATACTACGGAAAAAGTTTTAGGAGTTAAGAAGTCATTTGTAAGTGTAAAACTACAGTATGGCCAAAGAAATATCGCCTAGATAGCCGTGTAATTTATTTATTTTTAAATTAGGTTGGCAATATCACGTTCCAGTAACACTTTACTGATATTTTACGTTTAAAGTTATATTCCAAACAAACATATTTGTAAAAAGATATATTTGTAAACCGATATAGTTGTATTTGCATTATAATTATTGCAAAATACACATTATTATCGCAAACAGTGTAAGTAAATCATTAAAAGCGATAAACAGGACAGAATTGCCAACTTTATATATTTTTTAAATAAAATTCAAGCCTACTAAATGATTTTCTTTTCAACCACATTGTATCATGTAAAACAGCCTTAACTATATCGCAGAAACATTCACAATACTATTAGGTGTGTGAATTAATTCGGTCCATCAAGCGGTCAATTGCTGTACTATGTAATTTTCTAACCTCTAATGTCTGCAACCGGCTTTATGTTTTCGTGTTGACATATGGCAATAATATTTAGTTGATAAATGTTTGGGTTTGAAACAATAACATCGTGTTTATCTGAAACTAAAATGTCGAAATTCGAGCAAAAAAGCATCATTTCCGGGAAGTTCTCATTTTCTGTTTTCATTTTAAGAAATCAGCCCCTGAAGCTCATCGAATGCTCTTAGGCTTATGGTGAAAGTGCTCCCACCGATAAATCATGCAGAGAATAGTTTCAACGTTTCAAAAATGATGACTTCAGTGTCGATGACAAATCTTGTCCAGGTCAGCCGAAGAAGTTCGAGGACGAAGAATTGCAGGCGCTAATCGATGAAGATCCGTGTCAATAGTAACATGAGCTTACGCAATTGTCGAATGTTGATCGATCTACAATTTCTGTGCGATTGGCAGCCATGGGAAAGATTTACAAAGAAGTAAGATGGGTGTCGTACGAACTGAAAGAAAGAGACATCGAGAAGCGCAAAACCATGTCTGAAATCTTGCTTGCCAGACAAAGAGAAAAGGTTTTTTGCATAGTATTGCGACTAGAAACGAAAAGTGGATATATTTCGATAATCAAAAAACGAAGGAAATCCATTTGCGACCCAGGAACACCATCCGCATCGAGACCAAAGCGGAATATTCACGGCAAGAAAGTAAAGCTCTGTATATGGTGGGACCAGAGGGTACACCTCTCTGGTATATCATAAGCTATTAAAGCAGGGCCGAGCAACACCAACAACAATTGCTCCGTTTAAGCAAAGTATTGAAGAATAAGCGGCCGGAATATGCAAATAGACAGGACAAAGTGATCCTCCAGCACGATAACTCTAAACCACATGTTGGCAAGATTGTAAATACCACCTTGGAAGCACTTGGCTGGGACGTTTTACTTCACCAGCCGTATTCATCAGACATTGCTCCATCAGATTATCACTTGTTCAGATCAATGGCCCACGGGCTTTCGGGTCAACACTTGAACACATTATGAAGAAATAGAGAAATGGCTCAATGAATGGATCGCTTCGAAGGACGAGTGGCTTTTCCGTCACGAAATATAACAACTGCCAGACAGATGGGAAAAAATATAAGCAAGCGATGGCAAATACTGTAGTGTATTTTTTCATATTTTTTCGCAATAAAGTCTTTTCTAATGTAGCTTCTACTGCTTCTAAATAATTAAGTTTAATAGTTTAACAAAAGGCCACATCAAACATTTATAATAATCATTACTGATAGCTACTGACATTAAAATTATTAGAATAATTTGAGCCACAACTACTATTTGGTAAGTTTGTTTTTTGCTCATTAGAATTTTCAGAATGTTTAATATTTTAAAAATCAGTCATGAATATAACGTAAGTAAATCATATCTGAAATGTGTCATTAGCAAAACGGAATACATCATTTCCCGACAGCTGTCAATAAAATTAACTATATTAACTGAAAATTAGCTTTATTCTCTTCCCTAAATTATATTTTCGTGAATAAGATACGAATTTGTTCAACAGCTAAATTATATCATGTCAAGAGAACATTTTCAGATATATTTTCGTAACTTGAGCATCCGACAATATTTTGCGTGTGCAATATTATATTTTGGCAGTCGATATCAGATGGTACATGTAGGATGGTTCTCACGCATGTTATATACTTAAATGTTCTTCTACAATATCACACAACTCTCAAAGACCTACATTTCAGAATAAATATAAGGAAAGAAAAATATTCTCGGATGATACTGACATTATATAAAACGATACATAGTTCAGAACTTTTCGATACTTGTGATGATTTAAACGTGTTCTGTTAACAGAGCAATGTGAAGTAGAAACACTTAGGAGATCGTCTGTATAGCAGAATCTTCTTAATGCGGACTTCGCTTAATGTGGACAGGAAAAATAAAAGCTTAGAAATGTTTAAAAGTGGTTTTAAAAGTAACTGGATGTCAACAAACTTTGGTGAATGCTTGGAAGTAACTTTTATTAGCTGATTTTGTTTTTATGTACACTTAAAATTAATGTGAAAAAGGCTGTATGGGTTGCGGGCATAAATAATGCAACTAGATCTAGCTGACCAGTTTCAAAATAGTTTATTTCTTCATCAAAGCTACACAAAATAACAAATATGAAGACAAGAGATAGTTAATAATGTTAAAACATACCTGATCTAAAGAACGTACGGACATTGTAGGTAGGAATATGCGATACTGACAAAGTATCGATATTTGGGATCGATAATATCGAATAAAAATTATCGATACTGGTATCGTATCGAAAAGATATATCGATATTTTCAAGTATCGAAAAGAAAAATGTATATATTTTCTATAAAACATAAAGAAAAAAAACCTTTTATTCTTATAATAATATAAATATAGGGTAACTGCAGCGAATTTCGACTACGCAGGTAATTTCGACTATCCCATTATTTCTCTAAATAATTGCTGCCATATAGCGGTAGTATAACGTAACACTATGTTTATGTGAAAAACTAACCTCACTTTATTTTAAGCCACGTGTGAATGTCGTTAGACGAACAGTGTAGATATTTATATTTTTTAAGTGTTAAAATATTTTTTTATTGGTTTTAATCAGCAGTTGTTTATCAAAGGAAAGTTGAACAAAATATTTTGCATTGAATAAACTGATAATAACTGATCTAAATACATGTAAATTAGCTGGTAAAATTTGATTTTCATAATATTTTGTTACAATATCACAGGCTAAATAAAAGAGATTTGATTGCAGGTAATATCGAGTAGAGGAATGAAGCTACTACGGACTAGTCGATATTACATGCATGCATGTTTCACTTACCTAATTCGAAGACAATTAAAATCACGTCTTACTAAAAGTCTCTATTATTATATTCTTTTACCTAAATAAAATGTAAAAGAGACAAGAAACATTGATTACCTTAAAATTTTAGGGTAGTCGATATTAACATCACTTTTTTGAAATCAACGTTTTTTTCATATTTTTTTATGTCGAACTTAAGTTGTAATAACAGCTTGTTTCATCGTGAAAATATTTAGCACCTAAAGATACGTAAATGAGGTATCGATTGGGACCACCTTCCTACAAAAAAATTGAATAGTACGTAAATTAAAAAATAAATAAATTTGGTAGTCGAAATTCGCTGCAGTTACCCTAATTGTTTTACAATAATAAATAGATTAAAGTCGTATGGGCATTAAAGTAGTATATACGACAGAAAAGTGGCAGATGACCTAGGTAACAATAAATTAGACACCTACAAACAACGTAAGCGAGAAAGATTCGTTCATGGACGAACTAATAAATAAGAGACGTTCATGAAGAGAACAGATAGACGAGGCCATGGAGCCTAACAAGAGTTCATATACACACCAGTTTTACAAGTGAAAGATCGGAAATCCCTTCGTAAATTATTTATATTCTATTATCATTTTCCTAATTCTGCTGTCCTAGATTTTTACTAACTAAACTTAACCTAATTACCTAAATTGATCGTATTTACTAGGGTTTATTGAATTTTCTTTTTATTCGCTTTCGTCTTCACTTTCAGCTATCTGAAATTAGAATGTCTTGAGGTAAATGTTTTTTTAAGAGATTGTTTACAGTTTTTTCTCCCAATTTTAACTTTTCCGCACTGTCAAAAAGGGGGTAAATTTAAAAAGAAATTTCTCGCCTTTTTTTCTAAATTGATCTATTTATAAAATTCCAAGTTCTTGGGGGAGTTGAGTTTTTCTGATAAACCAAGGGTTGTTGCAAGATATTCGTAGTATTTTGTTCTGTAGAATTTGTACTGTTTTTATTAGAGGTTTTACTTCTGGACGGAAAAGGGTTTAAGACAAGGACGCCCACTGAGTCCCATCTTGTTCTCTGTCTACATAGCAGACCTAGAAGATGTGATGAAAAGATGGCAAGCGGGAGGTTTAAGAATCGGTAAGCTAAAAATATGGTCACTTGCCTACGCCGATGATATAGTGCTATTAGCAAAGAACGCAACTGAGCTTAAAGATATTATTAAAAGATTCGAAAGATATCTGCGAGGAAAGAAAATGATAGTACAGAAAAATCGAAAGTACCTGAATTCAGAAAAGGGGGTGGAAGAGAAAAGAAAGAATGTTGGAATTGGGAAGGACAAGAAATAGAACAAGTAAAGGAATTTAAATACTTAGGACATATTTTTCAAAAGAACAACGGAGACAACAAACATATAAAGGAAAGGACGAAAAAGGCGAAAATGGCGATGGGAAAAGTGTGGAGTATCGGAGAGAGAAAACTAAACCACGAATATAAAAAACGAATGTTTCTTTTTGATACCTTAATACAAGGAATTCTCCTCTATGGCTCGGAAATATGGGGATGGAGAGAGTGGGAAGAAGTAGAACGAACACAAGAAACGTACATTAAATGGACATTGGGATTAGACAGGCAAACACCGAGCTATATAGTACTATCGGAAACAAATATAGACAAAATAAGACTCAAAAAGAGCTATAAAATATGAACAAAAAATTCAAGCCTGCAATAACGAAATCCTGAAGGAAAGCTGGAAAGAAAGAGAAAATAATACAAAAACAAATTGGAAAACCGACAGAAGAAAATATTACGAGAGAAACGGCTACAGTACAGACGGGATAAGAAGAAAGCAGGAGGACGGAATTGCAATTGAACAAATAACAACAGAAAGAGATAGAGAGGTACAACTGCAGAACCAACAGAATAAAATTAGCAAGTCTAGGTATTTTAAAGAATATGGGAGAACACAAACACAATGGCTGCCACAATATCTGCAAAACAGCAACAAATCACAGAAAACCATAGCAAGATTTAGGTGTGGAAATGAGACAGAGGCAAATAAATATTGGAAAAAAGAAAACGAGAGATTATGTAGAACGTGCGGCGAAGTGGTAGAAACGATAGAACACATACAAAATTGTAAAGAAATAGGAAGAGAGCCAAGGAAGATTCAAGAACTGCTGGACGAGTCGGGAGCCGGGTTAACATGGATGAAAAGGGTGCTAAAGAAAAGAAGAGAAAAAGAGAGTGCAATATAAAAGTAAAAAGGGCATACATAAGTTTATAAATGTATATATATATATATATTTTTTTTCATTTTTCTTTTTGTAAATAGTATCAAATATTTATTTTTGTTTTATTTTTGTTATATATATATCAAAAAGTTAATTATGGGTTATTTATGTAAGAACTGTACTCCATTCAAAGCCGCAAGGCACGAATAAAGACTGTATCTAATCTATTAGAGTTTTTTACACTGTCCCTCATATGGTACAGGCGTAGATAATGATAGGTCTTATTATTGCCTGATAAATCAGTTATGAACATTTCAATTTAAGAGGGGTCTTCCTGTTCATTAAAGGGTAGAGCATGCCAAGTTTGCTGTAGCATTCTTTTAGCTTTTTGTTAACATGAATTGTCCAGGATAATCTTTTATCTAGATATACTTTTAGATATTTGACGGCACCATCATTAGGGTTCCAAGGAATTATTTGATTATTAATTGAAATTTCGGTGGAAATAATTGGCCTACTTAATGTAAATATCTTTGTTTCACATTTGGTGGGATTTAAAGTAATGCACCATTTTTTACACCAGTTCATAAACATATTTACTACCAGTTTTGTAGTTCTTCAGTAGCCAAATTGATGTTTTTGTTTTGAGTTGTTATGGCAATATCATCTGCATACATTGCCACGTCACATTTTAGGTCCAATGGGATATCTGAGCTTAATAGAACTGAAGTAGACAATTTTTAATACAAATTTTTCAACATATTAGTTTTCATTGCATTTTATTTATTTTATTATTTATAATATGTCACTTTTCTTTACGCGAATACTGGTGCGTATCAGTTGAAAATAATCCAGTTTATATCTAATATTATTTTGTGATCAAAACACTGTTTTAGGATTCAACTAAATTTTTCTTGAGTTCTGTTTTCAACTCCGTTAGAATTTTCTTTGTAGAACTTAATATAACATCATCAAAAATGCATTCCTTCCAAATAATTAATTTTAAACCAGCTTATTACTAAAAAAATTCTCTGTTAAAAAATTCAATTTCAACAGTCGAACAAGAATCTCCGATAAGATTAACTTCCCTCCCCGCTTGGACGGGGGTAATAACTCAGTAGCTAACAACAGAGGCAGATATCTAAACCAGTGGCGCACGTTTGTAAGAGATATTTAATACGTTCACTGGTCTTAACATTTATTTGAATCTAAATTTATGGTAAAAATACATAGCTATAGTCTATTTACTTTAAAATTATAGTTAGGTAACGTTAGTTAGTTAAAATTTTTGATGCACAGCAACAAAGGCTATTTGCGCCTTGCGTAACGTTATCACGTGTTGCAACGTTGCCGCATTTTTAAAATGAAAATGTGCCTCTTCTCGGACAGTATCAATCAACACATATGTATTCAGTGAGTATGATTTAAAGATATATAGTTGTATGATATAAAGTATAATTTAATAACAATAAATATATAATATCTTTGACATTATTTCGCAATGGTCTACTACTAATGCATACACTATTATTTTGGACGTTTGCCATTGCTGATAGTACTAGGCTAGAATAGTATACACTATATTGTGTATTAGTACCAAAGGAATATAAAACTTTATAAAATAAATGTTCGAACGTTTCGGAAACTGCTCAACAATCTGTTTCCGTCTTCAAAGATTATAAGAGTGATGATCATTATTTATTACTCTTTGATACTAATACCCAATATATAGTGTACTATTCTAGTTTGGTACTATTAGCAATGGCAAACGTCTAAAATAATGGTGTCCACAATAAATACATGTTTAATGAAAGCCGAAATGTTAGAACAGCTAGGAAACACTATACAGCAATGAACACCACGTTCAACCATTTCCCATAATGCCCTACTTAATTCTAGATATGTTTCACGGGCCGAGTGAGTTAGACAGGAAACTAGATATTCAAAAATCACTGGAAGACGGGGGTACTAATTACGAAAGTCACTTGGAAACTGGGGTAAGACATTCTGAAAATCAATTAAAGACAGGAGGAGTGGATCCATGCCGATTAAAGATGGGGGTAGTAATTAAAAAGAAAAACAATTGAGAACAAAGGGGCAGAAAATTCGTGCGGGCCGTCTGATACTTATTGGCGGGCCGGATACGGCTCGTGGGTCGTAGGTTGGACACCCTTGTTGTACAAGATTACCAACTGTTAATTTGTAAAAGGTTGTAATCTGCATTGATACTGTTGGATTGTCTAAATTAAATTACTTATTGTTGCATAAATATATTTTTAACGTATATGGATTTATTTTTTATTTTAAATAGCAATATTTTTTTGTAAAACAATTTAGAGCCAGCAGAGCCTGGGCTTAGTTAACTTTATTTTATTTATATTTTTTGCCCTACAAATCTTTATCTAATTTTATTATTTGTGACGTTGTTGCATAATTTCTTTAATCTCTTTTTCGGTATTTGTAATATGTAATAATATTTGAAATAGCAGTGTTTCTATAAACACCTATGTCCGGGCCCCAGACCCGATTTGATTGCACATTTTGTTTATGTAATTTAGCTGTTATCAGTTATCGGTATTATCAATCTCTTTGTGGCGTTTCTGTCAGTACATTCCACATGGACAGTAGGCACGTCACTTTGACATGTATTAGAAGAGTGGTTCCCAACCTTTTTGACTTATGAAGACCTTTTTTAGAATCAATTTCTATGGCGGACCCCTTAGGTCTACCCTATGTACAATTTAATTAATGGTGTTTAGAAGTAATATTACGGAAGAGGGGGTAGATTTTATTCACAATAAATTCACTTTTCTCTTTCACAGCTCACTTATTGATACACAGATTATTATAAAATGAAGCAAATAATCAAAATACACCCAGATTATTCAAATAACAATGCATCTCGTCGATCACATTCCAGCTAGAGTCTAAACCCTCTGGTCAGATATCACTCGGACATACATTTTTGGCAAATTTTCGTTCAGAATGTAGTTTTCTTACACGCGGAGCACAGGTTGGAAATCGATGTATTAGATAATTATATTACAAAAAAAAAAAATAAAACATAATAAAATGAATAAATAATATCTGTATGCTTTTTTCCTATCATCGGGCCCGTATAGATTTTTTCATGGATACCTGATGCTAGATATATTGTTTTCCTGGGACCCGGGCCCGTATTTGGGGACCCTGGATACAAATATGAACCTCAGATTTGAGAATTTAGTGTTCTGATTGAAGCTACAAATTTCATTCTAAAAAATGTTCGTCGTAGCATTCCATAATTCCTTGTACTTCCAAAATTTTGACATTTGAAAGGTGATTTTAAACATTCAGTAAAATTTTAATTTGGTACGACATGTAAAATTTCTCTTAGTACTCCTGTATAAGGACGCCAATGTTTCATCCCCTGAAACCTCCATGCTGTGGATTCCCCGCGGAGTTAATCTTGTGAAGACATGATAATTCAGAAAGTCGAACTCGAGGTCTCACCATTTTATTTTTATTTTTTTCTTTTTAATTAAGCTCAGAGAAATTTGAATCCGATTGGGAATCCTAGAAGACCACAATTAGGGTTGAACTCAACACTGAAGTCATTTTATGCCCCCAGTTCATTTATCATGAAATGTGGAATTCTCTATAGAAGGTTCTTATTCAGTTAAAAAGAGAAAAAAAGAAATATGTATGTTTGAAAATTTAAAATATTGATTTGTAGGTTTTCCAAAATCACTAAATGACGGATACAACACATTAAAGAACAAAATTTTTCGGGAATGCAAGAAATTAGAGGAAATAATAGGTAGAAAGAGATTCTAAATTAAATGAAAGAGGGAAACAAGATATGGAATATATGTTAGGGTTTGCGCTTTATGAGTATCATTACGTACTTATTGTTGTTTAAAGAACTGTTTCTCAACCGCCGATCAGCGGACCCGGTTCCGGTCTGCAGCAAAAGCTAGCTGAGTCGTGGAAACTAAAAATAAGTTACACCTAGTAGAACTTGTATTCAAATTTGTAAACTTTTATAAGTTGTGTTGAATGCTTTAGAAGCGAAAAGTTATAAGACACTTATAAGTTCGACTGTATTATAACTACAAAATAAACTAGGAATATGGAAAAAAAAATTAAGAGATATTTGCACATGACGGACAAATAAAGTAGTAATGGACCTAAAATTCATCATTTATATTATACCGCGGAGAAAGGGGTATAGTAGAAATAGCAAAACAACAAATATTGAATTGGCTAAGACATCTTGTTAGGCTACCAAATGACAGACTAGTCAAAAAAAGCCACGGCCGGAGGTCTTCTGGTTGTAAAACACGTCGCGTGGCTGTTGCATGGGTATTTTACACACCTAATCAAGTTTTCTCCCAAGAATTATTACAGAAATCGATAGATCTTGCGTAGAGGAAACGAATGACACCTCGCGGTACGTCCTATAATGTCGCGGTTCCGAACTATACTAATTCTCCGAGCGCGCCGAGCTCCTATTTCACCACAAAATGGAGGACACGCGCACCACTCATTATTGAACATCTGACCTTGAATGATATGTAGACTCTTTCGTCCTTCCTCCCTTCAACTTAGGAGATGTGATAAAAAAATACGGTGAATGAATTTTTATAGCAGCAACTGCTGATGCTACATTCATTTGAAGTAATAAGTCCAATAGTCTAATTCGTTGAGATAGTCAGTGTCAAGTTTGAACAACTTGTGACTTGTCAGTCGGCTTCCAGAGTTGGAAGAGTGAGATCGTGATTACCGTGTCTGTCGCGGATCATGGTTTCGAACAACGCGTTAACATTAAGTTTTGTTTTAAGTTGCAAAAAAGTGCCAAAGAAGCTCATGAAATCTTAAAATCAATGTTTGGTGATAATGTGGTGACTCTGAAGACTGTTTACAAGTGGTATGAGCGATTTAAAAGCGGAAAAGAGTCGGTTGAAGACGAGCAACGCTCGGGACGTCCTTCGACCTCAAAAACAGACGAAAACTTGCAAAAATGGTTCGTTCAAACAGGCGATTGACTATTCGAGAGCTTACCGAAGTAGTGAACATTTCCTACGGGTTGTTTCCAGACTTTTGACTGGCGAACAGAAGGAAAATCGTGTGTCAGTTTGAATGGAATTGAAGGATCGTCTTGATGCAGATCCAGACTTCATGCCGAAAAAAAGGTTTCTGTCTGTCCATATCCGCCTTACTTTTCGGATTTGGCACCATACGGAAAATTTTTAACACCATTTCCGATATTGAGAAGGCCACAACGGAGCAGCTGATGGCCCTTCTGAAAGAAGCCTTACGGAAATGCTTTCAATCACGGAATCAACGTTGGGATAAGTGAATCGCTAGCCAAAGAGAGTACTTTGAAGAAGATTCATTCAAATTTGATATAAGCTTATTATTTTGTTCATAATAAAATTATTCACCGTATTTTTTTATTACACCTCGTAGTTATATTGCTGCTAGCGTTTTTAGTTTTGAAATTATTGCAGAAAGTCTGGTGTACAGTTTTTTTTTTTGACACATGGATTTTTACCGAGTACTAGAACGAAACGATAGACCTATTCTACACAAAAAGATATTAAAAAGAGGAGAACCTAATAAAATTAGAAGAGGGCGCCCAAAATAAAAGTGATTCGAAGCGATGAAGAAAGACTTAAGAGTTTTAGAAATAAGAAATTAGGAAGATCAAGCACAAGACAGACAAAATAAAATAAAGAACATCAATAAAACCGTGTGCCAAGTCGAAAAGGGAATTTATAAAATGACAGTCCCACAACGATTAGGTAAGATTCTTGGACGAAATGGCGCGTGGAGTTCAAGTTGTGTCATTTTATGAAGCAGTAAATAAATAAACACAACAATAGACACTACCGATGGGGAGCTAACAGGGAATGCCTACTGAGAATTTACCAAACTCTAATTAGGTCCAAATTGGATTATGGCAGTCCAGCTTAAAATCCTAGACACGATTCAAAACACGGCTATAAGAATCTCTACTGGAGCTCTGAGGACTAGCCCTATTGACAGCATTACATGCGAAGCAAATCAGGTACCATTGACTTATAGAAGAAGCCAACTCGCACTTACATATGTCACCAAACTCTCCAATAAACAAAATAATCCCACCCATAAAGAAATATTTTACAACTTTAACGATAAAATCTCAATCCGTAACCACATACCTCTTCACATAAAAATAAACCAAGAACTTGAAAATCTAAACGTTACTTATCCCACCCTTTCACAAAACAGTCATACCAGAATTCCACCTTGGATAATCAGAAAACCTGAATTCAATACCTCTCTCAGCCAATTTCAAAAAAATACTGCCGATCCTGTATTACTACAACAACAATATCATCAAACCCATTCCAAATACACAAATTATCACAGTATATTCACTGATGGGTCGAAAGTAAATAATCGTACTGGGGCAGCAGTGATAACTAGAATATAGAATATCGCTTACCTGACATAACAAGTATCTACACTGCTGAAGCCTACAGCATACTGAAAGCTAGTGAAGAGGTTAAAAATTCCACCTACACACACCATATCATAGAAACCGATTCCCTTAGTGTGCTGGAGAGTATCAAGCAAATCTACTCTACTGACCCCCGCATCCAACCAATACAAGAAAATTTGCATGCGGCAATATCAAGAGGCGCGAAGGTCACCATTCTCTGGATACCTTCACACGTGGGCATTCGGGGCAATGAAGAAGTGGACCACGCAGCCAAGGAAGCAACCAACGTCGACATCTCCGACATACCTATCCCAGCAGATGACCTCATAAGTCACATAAAGAGAAAAGTTAAGAAAAGCTGGAACAACCATTGGCAAGCGTCAAACAATAAGTTAAAGAGGATTAAGTCAGAAACCGGCCCTTGGCACTATCCAAAAAATCGAAAAGACCAAATCATCCTCACCAGACTGCGAATTGGACACTCCCTAATAACCCACAAACATCTCTTCGAACGCCAAGATCCCCCAACATGCGATATTTGCCACACCCCTCTCACAACAGAACATATAATTGTTCAATGCAAAAAATATGACAACCAGAGGGTAAAAAACAAGATACCAAATGCAATTAAAAATGCCCTTGCCAATAACTCGGAAGCCATCAACAATGTTCTGACATTCCTAAGAGACATCCACTTATATAATAAAATATAAATGTTAACAATATTAGCAATGTATATAATGTATGTATATAATAATGTTACCTTAATTTAAACACAAAACATAATGTATCCGGTGCCAATAGCCCTAGCTGCTGAGACACATGTAATTTTTCTTTAAATAAAAAAAAAAAAAATAAAATGTAAATTATTTTCAGAATAATATTTTGACCGTATAAAAAGTCATATAATTTCACCGATCTGTGGTTATTTTTGTGTTGCGAAGTGGAAGCGTCGAGATCTAACGCTAGAAGCGAAGCGTCGAGATCTAACGCTAGAAGCACAGCGTCGAGAAAAGATCCAGGCCTGGGAAAAAGCTTTTTATCAGATCAACAAAATAAATAAAAGAACAATAGGTTTGGGCCCAGCTTGGGCCCCTAAAAACTATGGGCCAGAGGAATTCTACCTCCTCGCCACCCCTCACGACGGGCCTGTTAAGAAGCACTGCACCAAAGCATTATTTATGAAATCGTAACTGTGGAAATTTATATTTTAACATCCCAATGTCGCCACCTCTGTTTTATTCGACCAAAACCTGAATTAATTCTCCAAACCCCCATCACAGACATATCTAACATTGTTGTAATTCCTTAACTGTTTTTGATATGTTGTTTGGAATATTCGAAATGACAGATGTGTCTGGCTTTTGGGATGTTATGCTAATGTTACTTGTTTTCTGAAATTTGATCGAAGTAAGAGAGATAGTAAATGGTAAAATCGACAATAGCACAAGCGTGAAATTGTTTGTGTTTCAGATTGTTAGAAACAACAAGAGAATTAGAAGGAACTTTACAACTTTACGGTAATTAGTTTCCGTATTATATTGGTTTTAATTATACAACGACATAAGGTTCCTACTTCCAAATTTTAAGACCTAATAGTTAGTTTAAAGGAAACAGTTAATTTCCCAGTAATATAAAATGAGCAATAGATCATATTAGTGCCACGTCCACATACTGTGCTGTCATCTGACAACGGTTTCCTACGGAAGTTTTTTACTAATTTGAAATACATGTGTCATTACTATTATTACTTTAATTTTATGATTATTTTCAATTTTGGAGTAAAAAAATCATATTTTTAATAAGTAAACACTAATATATACAGTTTAGATATTGTATATTATAGAATAATGTTTTTATAAATATATAAATAAGTATTTAAAAATATATTTATAGGTTTCGTTTTTATATAATATGAAAATAGAAATATCTTTAGAATTTATTTAATTAAAACTATAAATACTGGTAAAAACAGTCTGAATTGTGACGTAGCTGGTTCGAGTCCCCATTGGTGATATTATTCGGGCGAGAGCATATCTAGTTTACATGGCTGATCTTGATGATACTATAAAATCGAAACGTTATTTTTTTGCTGACGACTTAAAACTTTTCAACTCCTCTATAAAGTACGGTAACACTCTTCAGGATGATCTGAAATGTATTGCCATTTGGCCAGCTAATTGGATGATTCCCATTAATGACGGTAAATCTACGATTCTGCATATGGGGAACAATAAACCGTGCCTCGACTATTTCATTGATGGGCCAACATTGAGCAAGATGTGCGAACATGTTGATCTGTAAGTAACTGTATGTAGCGATTTTAGTTGGTCTAAACTTGGTTGTAATCCGCACAAGTTTCAACTTCAATAATCCACTAACCATACTGACTTTATTTAAAACGCTAGTGCGCACTCAAATGAAGTTTGGCAGTGTATGCTGGTCCCCGCAGTACTTTACGTATATCAACAGATTGGAAGGAGTACAAAAAGAATTTGTCAAATTCATGAATCCGTTTTATTCATTTGAAGAAATTTTAATATAAATAGTGTGAACTGGAACTGTTGACTCCAAGTATTTTGTATTTTTTATTTTTTGTATATTTTTCTATTTTATTCTTATTTTATAATATTTTACATTGCTTTCCATTTCAAATTAAATCTACCATCAATGCAAAACCATCGAATCTTAAATGATTTAACAATAGTGTACAAAATATTTAACAACGTAATTGATAGTCCTTTATTGCTCGATTTCTTTTCCCTCAGAATACCTTCATATAATATAAGAAATAATGATTTCCTTTTAGTTTCTCACCAAAATACAAACTATGCCACTAACTCAACCGTTTCACGATTATCCACTTTATTCAACTCTTATCACTCTAACTATAGTTTTCCTGCTATTTTCAATACAAATATTACAGCTTTTAAAAAATCTGTTCTTCTTTGTCTTTAATCTCTCATCCATCTAATCTTTATAACTATACTGTTTTGCATATTATAGCTATGTATAAACGAATCATGTTTTAGAAGTTTCATCTTGTGTTAGTTAAATTTAATGTTTTATTGTGAAGATTTTTATAATAATAGTGCCACCCTATTATTGGAACCTATGTGTTCTGTTGGTGTGGCCAAATAAGTGTAAATAAAAATAAAATCAATAAACACGTAGTTGAGGTAGTAAAGAAAGCTAATAGAATAATTTACCTCATTAGGAAGAGTTTCTATTTAACTCCTACACTTCTAGTCAAACTTTTTACCATGTACCTGCGACCATTACTCGAATTTAGTGCTTCAGTATGGTCACCCAACTTTCTCAAGGATATAATACTACTGGAGAGTATGCAGAGACGTTTCACTAAGAACCCAGACACACTTCGTTCTCTATTATATGAAGCAAGATTACGCAAACTAGGACTATCGTCTCTTGAAGCTCGTCGCTACCGTTGTGACTTAATAATTATATACCGCACGTTTACCAACTGCTTAAACTGCGATATGATTTCGTTAATGAATATGAAAACTGACGCACGACTTCCTGGCCACAGGTACAAACTAAACCATGAAAAATACAAACAAAATGTGCGTGCTAATTTTCTGACCAATCGAATATTTGCATCTTGGAATTGTCTGCCTGCTGAAGTTGTCCAAGCTCCAAATATCAACACTTTCAAGAACCAAATGGATGAGTACATTAATTTATACCATATGAGTTAACTTTTTGTTTTCATTTGTTGCTGTTAGTCTTTTTGCGATCTACTTATATGTTGAGATATGTGCAAAAATAATGATATATTAAATTATAATGTATAAAATAAGAATTGTATAAATACTATTGACTTGTAGATATGATATGAAGCAATTTTTTGAACCCTTAATTTTTACTTCCAAAATTCAATTAAAAAAACAACAACATTCTTAATTCAAATAAAACGAAACGAATCGCTATGCGACAGCATGGATACTCATTTTCTGACATATTTACTAAAATAGTCCATTGTAATATTTCGTCACAGACAAGATCTAACCTGTTTTTTATTATCATAAAATTATTACCATCCTGCTGCGTACACTGTGGTAGAAATAAGCAATTAAAAACAAGATTGTGCGGGATTTTACTTCACCACAGCAACGCGTCGGCATACACTGCCCAACGAACGAACGAGATGACTCCCGAAAAATTATTGACTCGTTTTCTATATAGTCCTAATAAGGCCCTATTCCTGAAAACATTCGCAGCTGGACGCGTATTTTTTAATTCAATTTACGAATAGGCAGGGACAAAAATACACATTTACGAATACGTTAATAAACGTATTAGCAGATTTGTCACTTAAAACCAACGAGTGGTCATTTGTATTCACTTCTCATATTACGAATGATTTTATTACGTTTTTTAAAGTATATTTGAACCATTCAAAAATTGGAAAATATATATAAATATATTTGTGATAGCAGCAGCAGCCGCAATATTTAATAATTTCGAAAATACTATCAAAAATATCCGCGAATAAGTCATATACATATGTATATACCTATAAATCATATGAAAAAATATTTCTAATTAGCAAAGAATTGGCACAGACCTTAAGCGATGAATTGGTCCCTTTCATTATACATCCAACAAATAAAATCTGCTTTAAACACAAAAGAGGCTGTATTGAACTTTCCAATAGACTTTATTTATGACTATATATACTCGCTCAGATGCATTATTTTTTACTCATCAAGTGATTTTCTGGATGATATTTTTAACCTAGATGATGATCTTCGTCCAGGAAGGCCCCGTGAAACAATTACTCCTGTAAATATTGTTGCGGTTAAAAAACTGCTCGAAGAAAATAAGCGAATTACACACAGGCAGATAGAGGAGTCTTTGCAGATTGAGGCTGCGTATAACTCTCAGAGGTTACCAATTTCTTATACAAAACTAACAATCTGAAATAAAATTAGTATCAATCTATACATCAAATTTTGCACTGAATTTTTATCTATCTAATAGGATATTTTTAATTGTAGAAACATTTATTGTAAAAATATTTTAGCTCAATAACTTAATAATTGACATCAGCAACATTGTTCTGTAATTTTTTAAATCTATTTATGGGTTTCAAATAACTTTTATATTTATATAGTTTTGTGTAGAAATGTTAAAATAATACGTCCACATTTTTTTCGACTTGATTACTTATAGTTTAGAACCCTCGTCGAAAAATATTATACTTCATGATAATGGAATGTCACTTGGTACATGTATTCCTCACAAAAATTAAATAATTTTTACCCGTAACACCTATTTTGAGAACCTCGGCAGATTCAAGATGGCGGCAAATATAGACTACCAACTACAATAACTATAAGTAGTTTTCACAGTAGAACAAAATAGCTAAAATCTTTATGTAGAATGAAGCTTTAGCTACAATTTGCCTCATCGTACGCAAATATGCGTCGATTGGTTTACAAGATGACGTCTATAATACAATTTGCATATTTACAATTACATAACTGTTTTTTCTACAATTTAAAATATCCTATTAGATAGATAAAAATTCGCTGCAAATTTTGATACATAGATTGTTATTAATTTTATTTCCGATAATTAGTTTTGTATTAGAAACTATTGAGAACTATAGGGTTGTGCGCTGCCTTAATGTACCAGCTTTCCGTTAAATTCTTTGGGACCATCTGGAAGTTAGGAAAATTTACACGCTATGAGTACCCTAAAATCTGATTGATGCACAAACAGCAAAAAGAGTTGAATGGTGTCGAAAAATTTAAAAAATAAATAAAATGGGACACTAGAAATACGTGAACTCCATTGTGACGGGGGCGAAACACGACTTTATTATTATGATAAGCCATCGAAGTCAAGAAACGAGATATGGCTCTTTGAAGACGAAGAAACACTAACCGCGGTAAAATAATCAAGATCTGTGAAAAAGAGAATTATTGTCGTATTCTTCGGTAAGTGAAGAATTATTACGAGAATTGTTCTAGAAGAGTAAAACACAGTTACGGCCAAGTGGTAACTTGAGTTTTGTTTGTCTCAGTTGATTTAGTCTCTTCGAAATTTACGGCCACATTCATGCCTTGACACTTGGCGCTTGCTTGAAGATATTACACGAATCCTAGAGAAGTTAATGGAAATCATTTTGAAAAAGTACTTATTTTTAATTACATAAAAATTTGTTTGCACCACCGTTGTCAAAACTGTCAGATTCACCATCGCACGAGTAAAAACTTCAACTGTCTTCAGCTTGCTATCAACCATCTATAAACTTTTGATCTATATTCCATAACTTCTGTAATTCTCTATTTATCCATGTGTTCCAAATAAGAAAACCAGCATTTTTTGTGACTTTCTGCCATGTTTAAAATAGACTTTATATCTAGTACATTAAAAAATCTTCATTTCTTATCTTTCAGTCATGATGCATCCTTTTTCAGCTCTCAGAACTGCATTTCTATTTACAAAATGATATTTTCTTTTTCTCTTAGAACCCTCTATTTAATCATATATTAGTATTTCCATTGTTTACAGTTTTCTTAGTGTTTATAGTTCTTATATAGTGACTCTACTTGCAAAGAATTGTCTTACGACTGAGAAAAATGCAATTATGAACACTTCCATAACACTTTGGCATATCAAATTCTCCATTGCAAAGTTTATTCAGGTTATCTAAGCACAGAATTTTTCCAATTTGTTCACCATTTTGTTGGTGTCTTGATTTAACCTTTATTAACATTGCTACTGTTTGTAATTTTTGTAATTATTTAATCAATACAGAAGTAACAAATCGAGACTGTAATTATTGTATCAAACAAAATTTGGTACAAACAAATATAATGAAAAACATTCAACTGAGATTTAATCAACAAATTTTTAATTAAACTTATAACACCCAAATATAAAAAGCCCTTCACAATATCAACAAATTAACACCAATAATTAAAATCGTTAACCTTTCACATCCCGATCAAACAAATTTCAACATCAACAAGCATTTTATGTGAAGCATGTATTTATAAAAAGACTACATAAACTGACCCTAGGCATTTGTGGGGAATTTTATGTTAAAAAAAGTGGATTGCTACAAAGTTTTTTCTACACATAACGTATATTTGATTGTGCAGAACGTATAATGTGCAATATATGCAACATGAGAATCATACTGCTACATATTGTTCAAGAATTTCCGCAGTACAGCTTCCAAAAAGGAACAGCCTGCCAAATACCATCAAGGAAATCTTAATATTTGCAATTTACATTGCCGAAATGCAAACAAGCGTTCCAGATTTCTTAAAAAATTGTTGTGAAGTGGGTATTTTCACACACTTCGAGTTTTGTAGGTATTTAATAAGCGTCAGAAGAAAACATAATGCTACATGTCTAGGTCAAAATTGTTTCTATAATCACATCAGTATGTACAGTTTATTGATAATAATTTTAATTCATTATTTGAGTACTGAAGCGGCCGCTTAGGGCGTATCACCTTGTATTTTTCATTTTATATTCCAAATTTTAATTTATTTCCGTTTAATTATCAATTTTACTTAATTTAAATAAATATTCATTTTATACAAAAACATGTTTAGAACCTATATAACGCTACATTTTATTTCAAAAATACAAATATATTACCATATTCTTTACCCGTTACAATAATATTTTATATAATATTATATAATACTATAATAAATTATTATTGTATTAATTTAAACCAAATTTTGATTTATTTAAAATCACCTTTTTTGTTTTCCTTAAAATAAAACATGTTTAGAGCCGCTGGTAAGACATTTTGCTAGTCAAAACCATCAATTTTTTATTCATTAATAATTTTCTACCAAGATGAGCAGACGTGTTTTTGAGTTTTATATTGTTGTAATAGTTTAAAATCAGTTTGAATTTAATCAGGATCCCCTGATTTGTGTAAATTGTTAATTAATATATTCAGGGTATATTAATTATTAATTTATATATTTGTTAAAGTTATTTTTCTGGAGTTTTCCCTCCAGATTTCCCTAGAGCACATGTGTTTTATTGGTTATATTGTTCTAGAAGTTTAAATTCAGTGTGTGTGAGAATTCTATCAGGATCCTCTGATTCATGCTTAATGTTAATTAATATATGCATATATATATATTAATTAACAAATTTATAATTTTGTTAAACCATTATTTTTTTTCTGGAGATTTCCCTCCATAGTCAGGTGTTATTCAAATCAGTTAAATTAATTCCGTGTAATAGTAAAGCCTATCAGAGTAAGTTTATTTATATAAATTTATCATAAAAATTATCAATTTTATAAATTTTGTGTTTCGATTATTTTCTGTCGGACATCGTCGGAACAAGCAGCTACGAACAGAAAACCGTTCGTAACCGTTTTGTCGGACTTTCGAAATTTTTATTACATTAATTTAAAGTCATAATTCTTTTGTTATAAACTTATTTAACAAACGTTAGCCGTTTCTCAACATTTTTCCTGTTGAGAAATTATTTAAATTCATAATTTTAGTAGTTATTTAATATAATTTAGAGGTCAATTTTGTATGAATTTTTGTTATATAATTTATTTTGGGATTAATTTAGAGAGTAATTTACCGTATTCACCGCCGCGCTTACCGCTATTAATTGTTGCAACAATTATAATTATTAAAATTTTTTTTTTCAACTATTTTTTTTGATAATTTTTTTTTCTCTTTTTATTATCATTCCTGGCAACGCAACTGAACCAAGAACCTGACCTTATTTTATAAAATTAAATTCTCTTAACAGTTATATTTTTGACATTTCAAAGTCAACCCGTGTGTGTCGTCCTGGACTCCTACCCTACCTAGGTCAGGAGCGGGCGCCACAAGTACCAAGAGCTTATTTTAATTTGTTATTTTTTTAAACTAAATTTAAATAATTTGCGAAAATTTTGCCACAATATAATTTAAATTAAAAAATTCCACCGTTTTTCCTGCATGTACTTCTTATTTAAGTCTTTATTAAATTAATAAGAAATATATGGCTTCAATTTTTATTTAAATTTCAGTAACGTATTGCGCACTCTTAATAATTTGTTATATGATTTCTAAGTATTTCACTGCTATAAAAGATTTATTCCTCTTAAATACCTTAAAAACAAAAAACTAAAATAATGCAAACAATAAGTTATAATCACAACACGTATAGTAGTAGGCGAAGCTTACACACATGAACGCACGTATTATACAAGTTGCATTACATAACATAGTTTAGCTCGCGTTTAAACGATTCTAAGCTGTTACAGTTTCTTTAATATATTTTTAATTTCAACAAAAGACACACACTATCTTAGCCATAAAGTAGGGTGACCATTTTCTTGGAGACGGCAATGCGGGACGGAGCAAAAAAAAGGTCGTAACTTCCGACATATAAGTGAAGAGCAAACAAAAAAAGGTCCTCACCTCCCAAATATAAGTTGTAGCATAACCAAGAAATGTATAGGTTAAGTGTTAGAAACCGAATTAAAACCGCAAACGTTCTAATTAACCATCAGTGAGGTTATTTCTTTTGTTTTTGTTCACAGCTCGTAATTTTGTGAAGATTTTTTTCAACATTTTCATTTCGATAAATATGTCAAAATATTTTATAGTTGGTAATATAAAAGTTTTCAAAAAAAATGATAAATAAATTGATGTGTGTAAAGTGATCTTTTATTTTCAATGTTATCAATAAATTGTTCAATTAATTGACAAAAAAATGCATCAATTTATTGATCAATAAATTGAACTGTGTAAAACCAACTTAACTAAAAGTGGAAGAACCGAAAAATACGATACTTATTTCTGAACTTCTTTGAGCTTTTATACCGTATGTCCTTTTTCGACTTGCAACATAGAGCTTTCCCATGTTAAATTTTCCATTGCATATTCTATCTCTACTCTAAGTTCTAGACAAAAACTTTATTGATAAAAATTGTTCAGTAATTTAATCCCAACACATTGTGCCTAATTTCGAATTAAAAAATCACAATTTGTTTGAAAAAAGGCACACAATATTTTTTGTATTTATATCTGAAAATAACAGTTGCCATACACAAATGAAAAAAAGGCGATATCCTCAAAAAGTAAATGTTTGGGCAGGTATTTTGAAAAATAAAACTAACCCTTTATCGCATAGTGTGCCATATATGGCACATTCCGATTTTTATTTTTTATTTCACTTTTAAAACTGAATCAGAACGTTACTTCATGAATGTTCATATATGCCACATATACAGCAATGGATCCTTTAATATCTCAAGTAATGGGCTGCAATAGATTTGAGGATATCAAGCGGAATTTACACTTCAACGATAACTCTGAATTTATTGAGAAAGGACAACTAGAAGATAAGACATTTTCTTTCAAAAATTCGAGGGCGACTGCTTTTAATCCCTAATGAAGAACACCTAGCAATTGACGAGCAAATAATACGGAATCACTTTCTTTTGTAACATAGTGTAGAATCATAATGTTCCATGTATGGCACAAACCCTAAATTATTATTTAAATTATTATTTTTTCGTAAAAATAATAATTAATATTTTAAATATATTTTTTAAATTAATTTTTCTATCAATAAGAACCACATCCTAATGGCCATGAATTATTTCAGCCAAAAATAAAAATTCATGCAGTAAAGGGTTAAGGACCCGTAATTATTGAAAGAAACTTAAATTCAGCATTGTATTTAGATTTATTGCAAAACGAAATTGCAAACAAAATTGAAAGATAGTTGAAATTGTAGATGAAGATGAAATTTGGTTTCAATATGACGGTTGTCCAGCGCATTAAGGAACCGAAGTAAAAGAATATTTAAATTTTACATTTCGAAAGTGGATTGGAAGAGAAGGTGAAACACTTTGGCCTCTAAGGTCACCAGATTTAAATCCTTGTGATTTTTTCTTGTTGCCCTTCATAAAAAATAAAATGTATAATTTCAATAACATCGACTCAATAGACGATTTAAAGCAAAACATAATAAATATTTGTAATAATATTCATCCGCGTACTATTGTAAATGTTAACAGAAATTTCTACAATAGTATTACGATCTATGGACCTTAAGTAGGCAAGCCGCAAAATGTTTAAGCCGTGCGGGTTGCCTACTTCAGGAAATTTGGAAAACCCTGAAGATAAAAAAAAGGACAGTAGTTAGTAATATAGTGTTTGACAGTCAATATAAACAATTAATTAGATAAGGTATACAGTATGATATAAAAGCCATTTACAAAGAATATTAGAACAAGCGTCACAAGAAGAATGGAGAAACACTACCCATAATCACCTGCGAAACATAAAAGAAGAAACAAGAAGATGGACAACACAAGAAAATAGAAGACACACAAATCTCACTCACAAATATATACTAGAAAAAACCGAACCTGCAAAATGTAACACATGTAATACCCAGTTAAACGTACAACATATCATAATCGATTGTCAAAAATACATCACACACCGCAGAACACACAATATTTCAAATAATTTAAAAGACGCATTGTCAGACAACCACACACACCGCACAAATCTCATCCATTACCTAACCGACACAGAGTTATTAAACAAAATATAAAATCAAAATTAATTTCACAAATTTATTATACAGAACAATAGATATAAGATTATAGATATAACATACACTATAGAATTAGAAATAACTATGTAACTATGTAACTATAAACCATGTAAATGCACAAATGACCTAACGGTCGAAGTGCCTTGACTTAAATTAAAAAAAAAAAAAGTGTAAATTTAAATAAATAGATAAATAGATACTGCTCGGACTGTGACTTTCTTTGTGTGCACTTGGTGTAGACATTTTTGTTAATTCACCACTGAGAAACGTTGCCCGTTACAATAGATTAGGTTTTTGTTAACTAATAATGGAAATTTATTTGAAAATTTAATTTAGAAGTAATATTATTTTATTTTGTAAATTTATGTTTAACCTGAAAATTAACTTTGATTCTAATTTGTGCATGGAAACGGTTATTTTCAGATATAAATCAAAAAAATATTGTGTGCCTTTTTTCAAACAAATTGGGATTTTTTTATTCAGAATTAGACTCAATGTTTTGATACTAATATAATGAACAATTTTTATTAATAAAGTTTTTGTCTAAAACTCATAGTAGAGATAGAATATGCAATGGAAAATTTAACATGGGAAAGCTCTATGTTGCAAGTCGAAGAAAGAACAAACCGTATGTATCTAAGCAACCTATATGATAAGTAGATTTGTCCTCATATTCATTGTGAACATATAGAAAGTGTTAATTTACTAAATCATATCTATAAATGAGTATACTCAGGTAATGAAATATGTAATAGTATACTCTAACTGTAACAGTGTAGTTTTAGTATAATAGTACAATTTATTTGAGAAGTTTAATTAATATTTGGTGTAAGGATTCATGTTTATGTGTAATATAGTGTATGTCGCAAATAACAATTAACCAAGAGTATATATTCCGTATGCTCCACGCTACATAAACTAACATAATAGGTGGCGTTGTTATCGTATGTATAGTACTTAATTATATAAAATATGCCTTTTATTTGACAGTGTTACATCAGATTTAAGAATATATGTTACAGGACTTTACATAATATTGTAACATCATCATCCAGCCACTGTTCTGACGAATATAGACCTCCCCAAATATATTCTATATTACTCTGTCATAATATATAGCCGGTTTATTTGGTTTAAGCACTAGATTTTGAATTCTAGTTACTCTTAACGCTGGATTGAAGCTTTTGATCATATTGTTTAGCAAAAACCCACTTCAAACATTAACAAATTTACTTGTGACAACTTCAAAAAATTTAAATTCCATTTGGCTTCGTTTAAAGGTTTGGAATAACTTATAGGCTGTTTCTTTAGTTTAAGCGGAACTAGATTTTCGAAACTAGTCACTTTTACCAACTGATTAAAGCTTTTGATTATTTTGTTTAGGAAAAGTCAGTTTCCATGTATAATAATTAGCTGTGGCCACCACAGGACCGACCGCCATCTAAATGTACTTGTTTAATTTATGCTGCTTTAACAAAAAATGTCTCAAATAAACGTTGTTAGTTATTACTTTTATAGCAACTTTTGTTAAATACGTTTTTTCGAAATATTTCTCTGTTGTGAAATATTCGCAAAAATCTTAAAACCGACAACTATAAACTGCCATTTCTAGTAAACCGAATTTTACCAAAAGTTGATCAACTCGTGCCATTGATATCAAAAGCTTAAATATAAAATTTCATAAAAATCCTTTTAGCCGAATTTGCTCTGCACGTGTACACGGACCGACAGATAGACAAACAGACAGACAGACAGACAGACACACAGACAGACACACAGACAGACCGACAGACGTTATGTAGGGACATCGAGAGACATTGAAATCTCGAAATGTCAAAATCGGTATGATCACAATACTTCCCTTATATATGTTGGCGGTCGGTAAAAATTTTGCTAGTGACAACTTAAAAAATTTAAATTCCATCTAGTTCCGCTTAAAGGTTTGGAATAACCTATATATCTGCAATGGGTTTTTCTTAAAATATATTTAGTAATGTAAAATTTTCAAACAAAAAAAAAACTAAACAAGAACTAAACAAGAAAAGAAATAAACAAGACCGTAGGTCAAATAACAAAATCCAAAATAGGGTGTATACGTATTAATGATAATAAAGCGGAGTTAAGCCTCGTTTGTAATAGATCTGTAGCACAACTGCATTGCAAAGGCATAAAAATTAATCAATATAATATCATTGTTCTGTTTAATGAAAACAGATGTTTGTATTATAAACATAACAATGATACTGCTTTAAGCTCACGAGTGCATTTATATTATAGACCTATTATATGTAAGATTTTAAGCATCGTTTATAATAGGTCCTGAGAACAATTTGCAGAATCTATAACCTATAGTGAATGACTTTCGTTGTTCTGTTTGTAATAAAAACATCTGCTTATAATAAACAGTACAACGAAAGTTCTTCATTATGTTATGGAGCAGTTATGTTACGGATTTTTTTGTAAACTAGGCGTTAGTCGGGCCGTCGATGAATGTGGTAAGATTTGGTGGGAGTTGTACGATGTAATTTAAAATGTACGATTTTGTTTAATTTTATCTACTCTTATATTGTTTACGTCTCTGGAAACTAGTCGTGTTTGCACATTTTAAGCCCAACCCCGCAAGATTTGTGCTATTTTCTTGCATATAGTGACTTAAGGCTCCATTTCTAAAAACTGACAGGAGACAATTTTGATAATTGTAACAAATGCTTCAATCTTTATAATGACAACTTTTATCAAACGACGATTTGTCAGACAATCTGTGACAAATTTGTTGAATTCTTACTTGTCTTAAAAAAATTATATATATATATACATTAAATCATTAAATGTAATATATCTTTATTATATATGGTTTTATATGTAAACGTGCATGTCATTAAAAAATTATATCTTATTAATGATTTTCTTTCCCAAAAGAAAATATCAATAATACTTTTGATTGCAGCACATCTATTAGCGGTTTCCACGAGTCGCCACTGTTTAGTTTTCCTTAAGAATGAAAAAATAAACCCTTCTCTGTCTGAAGCGTAACGTCAGTGAAAGCTAGTGGACGCCAGCAAACGGACTGACTTAAGAAAACAACAGCCTAGTAGGCTGTTTCTTATGTCTGATCCAGGTGAGACCCTTGAGGCACACCGGAAGTGGCTTCATAACTTCTAGATTTAAAAGATTTCATAACTTCTTATTCATTAATTCATTAATTTACAGATGTCCCGGTAAATTCAAATATATTTAAAGATTTTCCTTGTCCATCTGTCTTTAATTCTTGTTACGTGACCGGCGCAATTCCATTTCAGTTCAAATATATTATCTACCACGTAGCAGACTCTCGTTTACGAGAAATAAGTCGACTTCAAAATTACTCTCATTTGGCCTTTGAACCCCATTTGATATACAATATTTTATAAAAATTGTTTTTAAAACAAGAGGCACACATTTTCAAACACTTTCCCTGATATATGAGAATGTTATATCACTCTGAACATCTGCTTTAAAATTAAATCTGTTTAAAATTCAGAACACCATTTTTTCTCTTGAAAAATATTTTCCTGTACATCATATAAAAGTTACTAAAGCAAAAATCCAGCGATAAAACTGTTCCAATTTTGTTACAAAATATTCTAACACCCTATTTTCCTCAACAAAATAAGGACAAAGTATTAAAACCACGGTAACAATTGACTGAGCATACCCTACAAAGGGTAGATCGAAGTGACAGTTCCTACCCCCTTTCCCCTGGTCTGTTTTCCTGAATCAAGAGGGGTTCGTTACGCAATTTTTTTCCGTCAAAAACAAAATTTACATATTCATAGCTGGCCTTGCGTTGAATCGTGCAAAAGACATGCACATAAATGATTTTTCCACGGAAAAAACTCTTGGGAAAACTCAAGCAATTAAAGGAAAAATGAAAATTGGTATTAGGATAATTAACTCAAAAAATCAGACTGAGGTCGCGGCGAAAAATGTGTCAAATATAATGTTCTGAAATACTACATTGGAAAATTTAATTTTGTTCCATAATTTTGATCAATTCATTTTATTTATCGTTTGGAATTCATAGATTAAAAAAAAAAAACACAAAAATTAGTTAATTATTTAGCTTTGAGCAACTGCCAAGCCAGTCGATAATATTACATTCCACATTAGATTTTAAATTGAAGAAATCATGTTCTCGTCATAAGAACGAAGTGGACAATTGGAAACAATATGAGGAATAGGGCAACTCAGCAATACCCCATTTATCATATATGCACATCTCTAAAGATTCGTTCTTATTTAATTATTTAATTTAAGAAGACATCAACAGCCAGTGAGTGGCCAGTTACAGATATCTACAAAATAATAGTACAAATGTATTAGATGATATAAATAAATGTAGTGTTAAAATTAAATACAATATGAAACAATTTTATTTTATATAAGAGGTAATGTGTAAGGGAGGTAATTTTGGTATAATTTCATAAATAAAATTGATTAATCAATTTGGTAAGATTAACAATTTTAGATAGAAGGGGAGTAATGTAAGGGAGGTAATTTTGGTATTATTTCATAAATAAATTCAGTATAATCATTCAATTAGATTAAAATATTTAAAATGTTAAATGATAAAAAAATAATCTATTTCTTAGAAAGGGCATTTAAGATAACGGTAGACTTGTTTATTATTGCAACTTGACACTTTTGTCAATGTAACATGACAAGTGAATTGTAAATTATTGTGTTAAAAATATACGTCAACCATAAGCACATAAATAATAATTAATTTTTGTCTGAGATATAAATATTATGATTGGGCTATTTTCTAATGGGATATTTATCTGAGTTATCACCAATAAATTGTGAATTTTAAGATAGTACAAGACGGACAGTCAACGAGGTGTTAAATGACATTTAACAGTTGGGCGATGTAAGCATTTTCAGGGTGGTCGCGTTTTAAGTAGTTCAATTAAACCGTCGTATGATTAAGACCACATTTAAGTAGTAGTTGATTTTGACCTGTCGTATGGTTAAGACCATGTTTAAGAGTTGAGTGACTAAAGAGTGAAGAAGTTAAGTGGTGTTTTAAGTAGAGTGAGAATTTGTTCATCATGGCTTAGAGTCATTTAGAGTGTTCTGTCGGACAAGTAAAATATAACCAAGTAATTTAGTAGTGTAGTTACGTTAAGGTAGTGTTCGTTAGTTTGGTGTAGTGTGCCTAGTGTGTGTGACTGTGTCTCTGTGGATTTAGCTGTATCGGCGTAATTGTAAGTCTAGTGTAATCATAAACCAAATCAAATATTTAAACCGTAATCGTAATTAAAGTAAGTTAGTTAAAAGTGTTGAGTTTAATTGAACAACCCTTAATCCTTCCAAGAATCATAGCAACCAGCCAGCGGACTAATAGGGGGAAGGTCCAGACTTGATCCGCTCGCAAGTCTTGGGACCCGTAATTTGAGGGAGACCTAAAGTTGAGGGATGTACAGAGTAAGTACAAATGAATTAAATTATCAGCCAACCATGACATTTCATATATACCATATCGTAGCTCCCCACAAATGTTTAACATAATATTCATTTTCGATTTGAACTCTGGAAGTGAACCATTAAATATGTCTATAGCATTAAATTTCTCATTAAAGACTGACATGCATCGGTGTACAGATGAATTTTGACAGTAGTTTGTATTGCAATTATTAATGTAAAATGTATTTTTTGATCAAGTATTTTCTTGAGGTACTAATATGTTTATATTTGAAATAAATGGTTGAACATTTATTGAACTATTGATAATTTTATATAATAAGATCATATCATTTTTTATTCTTCTAGTTTCCAGCGTATTGTAATTTAAATCATTTAAAAAATGAATGATAGGTTGATGAATGGAAAGTTAAGTTTTGTTTACGAGCTAAATACCTCATAAATTTAATTTGTATTTGCTCTATGCTGTAAATATATTTATAGTACAGAGGATTCCAGATTGGTGTACAGTGTTCCAGGTTGGCCTTATGAGACTGTTGTACAGGGTCAACAGTGTTTTGGAATTAGTGAAGTTAAAACTTTGTCTTAAAACAAAACCTAGCATTCTATAAGATTAAAGCTGCGTTCCCACCTCAGTAATTTAACACTCTGTGCGTTGTAGATAGTTTTTAAACGAGGTCATTTGGTATGATCGGACATGCTCGTGCTTTGTCGTTGCTATACTACTCTTGAGCGAGATAGTACGAGCTTGTCCGATCATACCAATTGCACTCGTTTAAAAACTATCTACAACGCACAGAGTGTTAAATTACTGAGGTGGGAACGCAGCTTTATTTATGATATAATCTATGTGCTGATCGAAACGAAGCATAGTATCTAACATAACTCCTAGATCTTTCGTAAGATCAACTATTTTTGTTGCAACGTTATTTAGTTTGTAAGGATATAATATAGTATCACGTTTCCTTGTAAAAGCACTTATCAACATTGAGGGAGAGACAATTTTCGGCACAATATTTATAAAATGTATTCATATTATTTTGCAAGTAATTAAAATCTATCTGTGAGTCGAGACTCTTAAAAATTTTCAGATCATCTGCAAAAAGTAAAAATTCTCAATATCCAAAAACCTGACCTATCGTTTATGGAACAAATAAATAGTAAAAGACCCAGGTAAGACCCTTGAGGCACACCGGAAGTAGCTTCATAACTTCTAGATTTAAAAAAATTCATAACTTCTTATTCATTAATTCATTCATTTACAGATGTCTCGGTAAATTCATTCCAGACAGCCTTGAAATTTCGCCGTTAATAACTACGTTCTCATTTCATCTATCGCTCCATTTATCAGATATGTGAAAATCAGAGATCTTCAGTTCTTAGATTTCATCATCGGTGGTTTACAAGATTTAAATCGTTGATGTATATGCAAATCATCATGTATTGGGAATTCTGCATTATTTGATATTTTTTATAGTCCCGAAGCAAACTATTAGATCGTCTTGTAAAGGATGTAATTTTGGTCTTGTTTTAGAAATAAAATTTCATAAATAAATTCAATATAACCATTCAATTAGAGTATTAAATGATAAAATTAATCCATTTCTTAGATAAGTACACTTAAATGTAGACATATTTATTAGTGTAATTTGAACCCTGTGCAGTGTTCGTATGTATTTGTAGTGTCCAGCTAAAGAGATGCAGACAATATTCATAGAGACTTGTGAGACAGAAATGATTTTCGTGGTTGTTGGAGGATTTTAGTGTCCAGAGGACAAGTTGTGAATGTGTATAAAAATAACTCTCATGGGATTAAATTATGGTGAATGTATGTATCTTTTGAATTTAGCTGCCATCGTTAATTTCTAAGTCATATTGTAAATTTTTAACCTTGTAAATAGTAAACCATAACGGTAATTACGTTAAGGTTACTAATCTACTTTAATTAATTAGATTAGATAAAATGTTGAGTTTAATTCAACAACCGTTAACTCCTTCTTAAGCATCATTGCAACCACTCAGCGGACCTTGGCAACTTGATCCACTCGCAAATTTTGAAAACTCATTATGTGGAAGACCTTCGGTTTAAGAGATGTACGTAGTAAGTAGGAATGAACGATATTAATATTAAATTCAAATACATCAGCCAATTGTGACCATTTCATATTCCACGTGATATCAGAAGACTCATCACAGTCCCAAATCAGACGTGGCAATATTTTTTAATATTGGGAGCCCCTGTATGAGTCTGGATTTAATCGTGCCACTGATGATACACATTGAAGTATTCAGCTGATAATCTACCTTGGCAGTATGAGCACTATTTACTGCGACAAGTTCTGCGTACTCTGCTACTGGATAAACAAATCGAAAAGCAATAGATCTCAAGGTATTTGCTGAGCCTCTTGTTGTTTCGGCCAATTTTCGAAGAATGTTATTCCTTGTTTTCAATTTCCTGATACGGAAAGATTACGTTCTATCTAGTGTTTCTGCAAGATATTCGGGTTGGTTTGTGTAATTAAGCGGAATCATTTCATTGATTACAATATAAAAACTGACTTAGGCTTCAGTTAGGGTTTTGTTAACGGGATGAACTTATTTAAACAGCTGTTTACAACAACTTGATACATCGACTTGATTCACGTATATCATTTTGGAAACATTGTTTAAACATATAGAGGTTTGTAAATTATCTTTGGCTAATATGGAAAAAAGAAAATACCAATCTTCCCTTAAGGTATGGTGCTGAGACCGAAACACACACGAAAATCGGCGGAAAACAAAATCGATTCGTTCAGAGATCAATGGAACAAGCAATGAACAGCGTTACACTTCTATATCGACAAACAAATTTGTGGATCAGACAGAAAATGAAAGTTTGTGCTATATTTGGAAGGATTATATGGATGAAATAGCAATGGTTTTTTTATGTGGATTTTACCGGCGTATCTCGGTTAACGAAGTCCCGCTCTAACAAACTATTTTATAAATTTGCTACTAAACAACCCATATTCATCTGTATGTCCGTTGTCTATTCTCTCTTGTACAAGACCCAATCGAGGTACTATTTATATGCGTATCTCGGTTAGCGAATTCCCGTTTTAATGAAATATTTTGTAGATCAACTATTAAGCAAAAAATATACATCTGTATGGATGAAATAGCAATGGTCAGGCCATAATACTGTACTATAGTGGTGACAGTCTACCCGGATGGACGATATCCAGAAACTGGTCGGAAATTAGACAGAAACAGCACAACATGGAGAGGAGTGGAGATGCAAAGGAGAGGCATATGTTCAGCCATGAATGTCAATGATGATGAATTATGGAGAAGACTCTAATGTTTCGTTTCCACTATCACAGATATCATATTAGGTATAAGTATAATTTGTATTTTTTCCAGAAACCAGGTCGTTTTTTGTGTAATATTGATCAGAGTGTCAGTCCATAGAACTGTACGGATATTTGCAGTTATTCAAAACAAAATTTATCGCATAGAAATGATTTATATATAAAAAAATAGTGTGTGAAGGTATCTGTCTCAGTGAATACCTCGCTATCCTCGATCTCCCGTGAAGGAGAAGAGAGTTGTTAAGAATACACAGTTGAAATCTCGACGTCTGTTTTCCAAACGTTGAAGGAAAGAGATTTTCTTTGTATCGGTGCTGTAAGCAGTTCCTGGCGTGAAAGTAGGGTCGGTTTAGCACCTGAATAACAGTCTCACAAAGAGGTTAAACAGCAAAACCATCTCATGTGGAAATTTTCAATGGTTTACCTCAGACAAACGTAGTTTTCCACTTTTCAATGGAAGAGAAAAAATATGTTGCATTCAAATACAATACGATTCAATTCATGAGGATAATGTTTGTTTATTAAACATAACAATGCACTAGATTCGTGAATCTAAGTGTATTATGGCTAGTTATCAAAGAACGAGTTAAATGTTTTCAGTTATCCCTAACTCAAGTAAAAAATATATGTTTATGTATGTTGTTTTAATTCGAGTTAGTCATAAGCCGAATTAAAACACTTAAAGCTGCGTTCAGAGCTCTTAAATTAGTCGACAATTGATTGTCACTAATAAGTTTGTCAAATGGTAACGCGAGCAACCATTTAGAGCTCTAAATTTAATGCGTTATACGTTGTCTATTGTCGATAGTTTTCCAAACTTTGTAGTTAGTGAGTTGTTTTAATGAGACAGACATATAAACACATTGGCTATCTCAGTCTACATCGTACAGAACGTTTATATTGTATGCCTTTACATAACCTAACAAAATGTCATCGCGCCGATTACAACAAATCTCGCCCAAAATTACAAAGATGAACAGTAAATATGATCTATTTAGGTAATTAGGTTAAGTTTAGTTTGTAAAAATCTAGGACAGCAGAATTAGAAAAACGGTAATAGGTAATAAAGATTTTACGAAAGGATTTTCACTGACAAAACTGGTGTGTGTTTGAACTCTTGCCAGATAATGCCGTCGTAGTTGGTTTAAAGACACATAGATGTCGCACTATTCGTAACGCATGTCTATAGCTGCAAACGTTAAAACCATCTACTCAACTTATCCACAAAGCACAGTTAACAGTCGACTAATTTAAGATTTCTGAACGCAGCTTAGCTCTTTCTTTAACAACCAGCCATTAGAATACCAAAAAATTAATTCAAAATTAATGTATAAAATATCCGCATTTTATTTTTATATACTTCTTATTTACATCATTAAGTGCGTTGATTAAAGATATCTACATTAGACAAAAAGTTCTACGACTAAGTATTTCATGAGCTTTATAAGAGCAAACATTGAATAAAATGTCATTAAAATGAGCTCAGGAATAAATTAGAACTTCTTTTACTAATGTAAATAATGTATGTAAATATAATGAGTTTTCAAGATATACTTCAATCTTTAAGTCCGATCAAGGTCATTTATGAAGAGTATGCTGTTAGAATTTAATCACGCTTATCAGGTATAAAGTGGGGAACAGAATGCAACGAGTTCTACGGCGCGTTGACGGCGTTTGTACGGCGCTATCTATCAGAGGAAAACCAAGCTGTTGTACGCAAGTGCACAGAATGTGTAACGTCCTAGCGGCGTTCGAACGCCGTTGATACTAAATGTTCGTCAACTTCCAACTTTTGACGCCGTTGAACGTTGACGTAGATCACCTAACCTCATAGTCTAAGAGCTAGAAACGTCACAAAAAAGTTTATTTCAGGTCGGCTGGTTTTTCGATATTTCTCTTTTTAATTGAAGTTAGGTAGGGATGCGGTACCTCTGGCACCTGGGAGCGGTTGCGTTTACCTGTGCGCAACTCGCCTGTACAGGTAAAAAGTTTGTCTATCAGCTTAGTTCATTGTTTAAGCACGACAAATGTCCTTGTTTGTTAGAATTCACTATATGAGTTTGCCTTATATAACTACGACAAACGTGCATATTCACTGTTCGTGATTGTGAGAATTCATTGTGTGTGAGTTTGTCTTAGATTCTAGCGTTACTCTAAGTGAATAAATGGCGTTAAGCCTGGAACAGAATGCACAGCGCGCTACGCCGTCCGCGTGCCGTCATTTGCGACGGCGTTGCGTTAGCGCCGTTGAGAACGCAGTTGGATTTTCGCCTGCACTCAATGCAATAATTTTTAACGCCGTCAAAGTGTCACGTGACAACCTATATCTGTTTTTATTCGTGCGCTTTCTTTTATTAAAATTATAATGGATGATGAAGACTTGTGTGTGATGTTATTTATGTTGTATGCAAGTTATTTATACATACAAACACTTTACCATTCAGTAAAAACTGATAGTCCGAGAGCTAGCAACGTTTTCGAGAAAGAATTTTAGGTCGGTTGGTTTTTCGATATTTCCCTTTCTTATTGAAGTTAGGTAGGGATGCGGCACATCTGGCACCTGGGAGCGGTTACGTTTACCTGTGCGCATCTCGCCTGTACAGGTAAAAACCTGTACTGGATATTTTGAAATCATTTTAAGACATTTTTTTTTTACATAATTTTCTATGTCGGTTTAGCATTATAAATTTATAGTTTCGTTGTTGCTAACATTGCGCCAGATCTAATTTAAGTATTTAAAAAATAATATTTTTCAAACCATTTTAGTATAGCTGTAATTTTAATAGGATATAGTTCTGTAATCAAAGAATACAATATTAATTTGCCAGACGGAAATTCCGTTGTTTAACTAGGAAACTCCATCAGGGTTTTAATAAATTTTATAAACATATTACCAATAATTAATGACTCATCCTCGTAGTATTTTTTTTTTACATTTGCAAGAGAATTTCTTCCAAAACGTTGGTAGAAAATTTATATCCCAACTATTTCTTTCCGTTTAGTTCCATTATAGATTTCAGGAAAATATCTTTTGTACAAAAGCAACAGATATCCAACTTTCAGCATATAAAACGCTCTATATTTTTTTATCTCAAAATTTATTTTTGCAATAAATTCAGTCGGTGTTTATACTGTGAGTCTTTGTAATATCAAAAGCAATTAGTGAAAAAAAGAAAATTGGTTTTAGGATAATTAACCCTTAGAGTTATAGCGGAAGGGCTATGGCAGTGAACAGAAAGAGTATGCCCGCACAAAGTGTTCCAAATGTATAAAAATACAAATTCCAAAGTGTGGATTTGCGTGAAGGATAAATGGAAATCCCTGTATTTTCTTGTCAAAGCCACTTTTTCCCCTCTTTTACGTTTTTATATAGGGATGAGAGACAGTTTCCAAAGAAAATTGGATTCAAATTTACTAGAAAAAATTCACAACATTGTATGACATTTGTAGAGTGTCTTTTCAAAATAAAATATATTTACATTCATCAGCAAAAGACATTTCATACATATATCTCTAAAGCTGACACATGTCTCTTTTGCATACGTAAGAGATGTGACGAAATAAAAGAATTCAGCCAATAATATATATAAACCATTAAACACTACAATGTGACGCCTGAATCAACGACAGCACTAGACTAATATCTTCTCCAGTTTTTCGATCTTCGTCATATAAAAGAATTGTACGATGCTGTTAAGGGGACGCACAACCGTATACTTTCTTATACAAAACCTACAAACTGAAATAAAATTATTAACATATCTATAAATCAAAACTTTTAAGCGAATTTTTATTTATCTAATAGGATATTGTTAACTGTAAAAAAAATGTAATTAAACAAATTGTTCCAATATTCTTCAACCAGCGATTTACTTAAACTTGCTCTAGGAAATTCATTTATGGTCAGGATCTGGCACTTGCAACACAACACACAAACATGGACAATGCTGCCAGTATACTAACATCTGATCTGTTCCTACTTGATCAGTTTTACCACCAATGACACTTAGTTCCGAATCCCATGAAGTCCGAAATATGTGTGTTCCATCTAAGCAACAGACTTGTTTCGCATGAACCTGAGGTTCACTTCGACGGAACGAAGCTGAGATATAACAAACACTCTACTATTCTAGGAATCATCTTGGACAGCTCTCTGACATTCAAAGAACATGTGAAAAAGGTGTCCCAAAAAACAAAAACTAGGAACAATCTATTGCACCAACTGGCTGGATACACTTGGGGAGCCAATGCAGACACAGTGCAAACAGCAGAAATTGCTTTAGCATAGTCGTCGGTTGAAAACTGAGCTCCAGTATAGTATAATAGTTCTCACACGGTGGACATTCAGTTAAGATAAACCATATGTATCATCGCCGGAACTGTAAAATCAACTCCTTCCATTTGCCTCCCGGACCTTTCTAACATGTCTCTTCCGGATATTAGAAGATTGGATACAGCAAAACGGGAATGGGATAAAGCAAACTCATTGTTTGCACAGGACCTGCCTATTGGATAAGAGTTGAGCAATCTGCCCCATTTCCGACTTAAATCCAGATCCATAATAATAATAATTGCGTCAGAACAACAAGTATACACCAGCTATGGGAAAACTGGTGGGACAGTAGTGATGCAAGAAATAAGAATATTGTGGATGACCCCAAAATTCAATTACCAGGATCTTCTCTTTTTCTCTTTCTAGAAACCTCTGGTGTAAACTAAATCGCCTTAGAACTGGTCACGGAAGATGTAACGCTATGTTATATAAATGGGGATTAATGGACTCGCCTGCTTGTGACTGCGGGTTTCCTCTTCAAACAATGGACCACATCATTAATGACTGTTCTTTAATAGAATTTAGTAAGGTTACTCCTAGGAGCATAAAGGAGCTCATAGGGCTCGATGTCAATCTGTTTTTTTTTTTTTTTGTATCTATTTATTGTAATGTATCAATTATTAGGTCTGTTCTTCGCTACTTGGCGTCTACGGTTTACGGCGGCGTCAAAATTTTCGGTTCGTTTGTATTGGCAGTTTACTGAAAAATCACTAGATTCTATTGGTTAAAACAACTGATGGCAGTAAGACGCCGCGTCAAGAAATCTTACAGCTACTTCTGAGCCAGTTGAATGAAAACAAATCGGCAATAAATTAAAAATAATTGAAAGTGTGTATTGTATTTATGATGGACACTGTACATATGAATGTACGATTGTAAAGTTAAGTTGTATGATACAACTATGATTGAGAACAGGCGCGCAACTACTTTTTTCTCTTGGTGGGCTCAGAAGCCAATATTTTTTTAGGGGGGGTCAGGAAGCCAATATTTCTTTAAGGGGGTCAGAAGCCAACATTTTTTTAGGGGGGTCAGAACAACATTTTTTAGGTTAGAAGGAAAAATTATTTTAGGGGGATCAGAAGCCAGCATTTTTTAGGGGGGTCAGAAGTGAACATTTTTTTAGGGGGGTCAGTAGCCAAAATTAATTAAGGGGGTTAGAATATATCATATTTTAGGGGGTCTGAAGCTAACAACTTTTAGGGGGATTTGAAGCCAAAATTTTATTAGGGGGTTAGGAGCCAACATTTTTTAGGGGGCTTAAAAGCCAACATTTTTTCTAGGGGGACTCAGAAGTCAACTTTTTGAATGTGTAGAGGTGAATTTGATATCGTCCAAAGATGCGAAATTTTTTCCGTTAAGGGAAATTTGCAGAGAGCAGAACAAATGGTAGTCGGAGCATATGGTGCAGACATCGCACCATCTGACTAGCATTTGTTCTGCTTTCTACAAAATTCCCTTAACGGGAAAAATTTCGCATCAGAGGACGATATCAAAATTCACCTGGAGATATATTTCGAGAGCAAAGACGGAACCTTCTGAAGTGATGGCATTATGAAATTGCCTGAGCGTTTGTCCAAAGTGATAGTAAATAATGGACAGTACATTTGATATTAAAAGTATTTTTTAGAAAGTATATTTTATTGAATAAAAAGTTGAAAAAAAAAAAACGAACGGACTTATGTAACAACCCAATATTTAAATTTTTTAGTAACCGGTGCGCACGTACCATTGTGTATCGGCTGAATATCAGCCTTGCAAACATTAGGGATGGGAAATAAACATCGATGTATCGAAAACATCGATGTTTGTTCTAAAAACATCGATGTTTTTACCATCGATGGTCAGCTGGCGATAGTATCGATAAAACATCGATGTCTACTACCGATGTCGATGTTTAAACTTTGAAATTCAGAAACTACCGCTAGAGGCGCTGGAAACTTAAAAAATTAATTTTTATTAAAATTAGTACACAAAATATAAGCGCCATATATTGTGATATAACAATACTAATAGTGTTAGTTCTTATTCTTCTTAGCAGTTAGCAGAATACGAAAAAATAATAAGAAACTAACTTCTAATTTTTGCAAACAATGCGAACGACCAAAGACGCCAACAAACTTTTTCTTTTTGAGTCTTGTTGACACTTTCCCAGTTGTTATTCCTCCAATCCCTGGATTTTTGTAAGTTGTCATTAGCTATTTTTTTATATATGGAAGTTGGCTTTTCCTGAACAAAATGATCAAAAGCTTTAATTAGTCGGTAAAAGTAACTAGAATTGAAAATCTAGTTCCGCCTAAACCAAAGGAACAGACTTTATTTCAACTTAAAAATGTATAAAAATAATTGTGTATGACAGTTTTATTTTTATGTTAAATAATATAAAATTAACATTAAGATTACTATATTAGTATTGTAATAAAATCCAATATTTCATTTTAGAAATGTAAAAATAGTAAGGTCTGTCCCTTTGGTTTAGGCGGAACAAGATTTTCAATTCTAGTTACTTTTACCTATTGATTGAAGCTGTTGATCATTATGTTCAGGAAAAGCCAACTTCAATATATAAAAAAATATCTAATGACAAATTACAAAAATGAAAATTGCGGTTAGTTCCGCTTAATCGTTTGGAATAGACTGTAGGAACAAATTAGGATTATTATATTGGGTATAATAATGTTAATGTGAAATTAATTACTATTAAAAAGGAATATTTCTATTTCAAAATCTAATAAATGCTTTTTGTGTATTATATGTTACTTTTTTCGTATTTTATCTTTACATTATTGAATAAAACCTATATAATATAAATAAATAGCTTTTTTAATATTAATAAAACATCGATGTTTCCGATACATCGATGTTTTTCCTTCGATGTTTTTTCAACATCGATAGTAAGTGCCGATGTTAACATCGATGTTAAACATCGATGTTAAACATCGATGTTTTGCCTTCGTTGTACAACCCTAGCAAACATCAAATATCTGCGAAATCCTGAAGATGACAAATAATAAAAGATTCAGAATCTTCTGTAAATTTTTAATATCATGATTTGCGTACCATGCAAGAATTCGTCAAGGGGCTTACAATCAATGTAATCTATGTCAAATATGTATCTCATTTGTATGTGAGACTGTGAACACTAGATTATGAATATGAATACGTAGACATCGGTATGTTTAAGTGCATATATACATCTTTATGTATGTATGCATGTAGACATACATACTCTAGTTTATGCACAATTAGGCAGAAGTGCGACTAATTGTGCGAGTGCGTACGTGCTTGTTGATGCATGTAAGTACCTGTATATATACATATATATGTATGTATGTGCGTGTGTTAGAATGTGACAGCGTTCTAATTCCATCTACCCGTATCACGTTGGTCGCGGTCTGAATTCAGTCCAGTCTCTCATTACGCTGTTCTTAAGCCAAGATTAATCAACCTAATCTGGGAAATATTTCGTTATAAATAAACCAACATTGTTCGCTGATGTAACAAGGGCACACATATACACAACACGCATACAGACGCACACCACAGCACGCGCTGTAATACAGTATGGATTGAGCAAGCTGTGAATTAAACAGCACAGGATACGTACCTGTGGTGGTTCGTCACTCTTCATTACAAGGATATTTAATATACATTTTGTGATTTTTTTTTTCGCTTGTCATAGTTTTTCTTCATTTTGTTTAACATATTTATGACATTTTTTAAAAAATAAAACAGCAGAAAAAAATACTAATGATACATTCCAGGGAATAAGTATCAGAGGGGTGATTTTCTATGAAATTCCAAAGAAAACAAAGTATTAGGTGTGTGAATTAATTCGGTCGGTTTTTTTCTTCCAGAAAAGACTTTATTGTGAAAAAATATGAAAAAATACACTATACAAAGTATTTGCCATCGCTTGCTATTATTTTTTCCCATCTGTCTGGTAGTTATTGTCTTCCTTGACGGAAAAACGACTGGTCCTTCGAAGCGATCCATTCATTGAGCCATTTATTTATTTGTTTATAATTGTTTAAGTGCTGACTCGAAAACCCATGTGCCGTCGATCTGAACAAGTGATAATCTGATGGAGCAATATCTGGTAAATACGGCGGGTGAGTTAAAACGTCCCAGCCAAGTGCTTCCAAGTTAGCCTTCACAATCTTTCCAACATGTGGTCTAGCGTTATCATGCTGAAGGATCACTTTGTTCTGTCTCTTTGCATATTCCAGCCGCTTATTCTTCAATGCGTTGCTTAAACGGAGCAATTGTTGTTGGTAAAGTTCGGCAGTGATGGTTTGGCCCTGCTTTAATAGCTCATGATACACCCCTCTGGTCCCACCATAAACAGAGCATTACTTTTTTTCCGTGAATATTCCGCTTTGGTCTCGATGCGAATGGTTTTCCTAGGTTGCAAATGGATTTTCTTCGATTGGGATTATCGAAATATATCCGCTTTTCTTCTCCAGTCACAATACGGTGCAAAAAACCTTTTCTATTTTGACTGGCAAGCAAGATTTTAGACATGGTTTTGCGCCTCTCGATGTCTCTTTCTTTCAGTTCGTAAGGCACCAACTTCATTCTTTGTAAACCTTTCCCATGGTTGCCAAATGCCCAGAAATTGTTGATTGATCAAAATTCAACAATTGCACTAGCTCATGTTGCGATTGATACGGATCTTCATCGATTAGCGCCTGCAATTCATCGTCCTCGAACTTCTTCAGCTGACCTGCACGAGGTTTGTCATCGACACTGGAATCATCACTTTTGAAACAGCGAAACCATTCTCTGCATGATTTATCGGTGAGAGCACTTTCACCACAAGCTTCTAGAGTATTCGATGAGCTTGAGCGACTGATTTCTTCAAATGAAAACAGAAAATGAGAACTTCCCGGTAATGATGATTTTTTGGCTCAAATTTCGACATTTTCGAATCAGATATACACTATGTTATTATTGCAAATCGTTTATCAACTGAATATTATTGCCATATGTCAATACTAAAACATAAAGCCGGTTGCAGTCATTAGAGGTTATAAAATTACATAGTACAACAATTGACCGCCAGATGGACCGAATTATTAACACCTTATATAATCTATTCCAAACGTTTAAGTGAACGGAATTTTTAGTTTCTAAGTTGTCCCAAACTCACTTTTTAACGATTGAATGCCGCAGTTGCTAACTTTTTGACGCCGTAATTAATTTCCTTGCAGTCTTTAAAAAACAAATTATAGAATTTCATTAACACATAACTCTGAAAGGTGAATATGCATGTAATATATTTTTCAGACTTTGGCTTCAGGCTTTACGACGTGTCCTCTGTCTGGAGACACTAGCCAATATCAATGTCAAAATAAAACATAATAAAATTTCTTCTTTTTTATATATTCGATATCAAGATGAATGTTTATTTAGAGACAATAGAGCAAAACACTGAGTCACTGAGGTATAGACCTATGTCGCATGTACAACTACTGTCCCAGAAAGATGGAAATGAAGAGGCATGTTTCCAAGCAGAACGCGTTGGAGACTGCCCTATTGACGCTCTGAATACAGCCATGTTTTCAGTTGTCCTCACGGATTTGTGACGCCCAGCGGGTTTTTAGAATTTGTAGACCCCTTTGCCCTTAAATTTTGGACCTGTTTCAAAATCGTTTTCCGATTAGGAACACTTTCGTTTGAATTTAAACCGAAGCGCGTGCGAAATGCCCTCTGCGTTGCAGTCTTAGAGTCAGCGTGTTTGAAATAAGCCTCGGACCACGGCATGTTGACTACTTATCATTCACCCCACCTAACGGGACCGCCCGCGCTGGTCTACCGGTCAGGGGCCCGTTCAAGCTATTTGAAATGTGGGATATATGCCCCACCCTATACTAGAAAACAGTTTACAAACACAACCGCTATGAGGACACATGAATTAACGTTAATCTGTTGCTGGTTGAACGAATTAGCATGAAATCAAGCATTGTTTGTGAAAGAGGATATATTTACGCATCTATATACGCATGTGGCTACAATTTAGACTTACTGGGCGCCTGAGTAAATTATATTTGATGTGTGCCCCTACAATGCAAACACTCGGACGCGAAGAATTAAACAAAATAAACAAAATCCCATCCAATCGGTAAAATTTACTAGATTTCGAAATCTAGTTCTACTTAAACCTAAGAAAGAGACTTTACAGCAATGCTTTGTATAGTTCTGCTTCACTTTACTCCTGTTTTTAATTAATAACATCAAAACTATAATAAGTAAATTGTTATTAATAATATGTGCTATGCTATACGAATCGGAAAGTTGGGCGAAATGAAAGTTCAAAGAGCAGAAGCAACACGTAGCAAAGATGAAAATGGTCAGATGGTCCAGAGGCGTGACTAGATTAAATAAATTCAGAAATGAGTTCATTTGAGGTACTTTTAAAGTAGCCCTTATGACAGATAAACTCCGATAAAACTGATTACGACGGTATGAATACATATAGCGAAGGGAATACTATCATATAACGAGGAAGATTTTGGACTTGGAGGCGGAAAATAAGATGTCGAGGATGGCAAAACTACTAACGTCAAAAAGAATTATTGACAAATACAGTGAAAACCCACTATTTATCTCCTGAGGCAACCCAAAATAGACGTAGTAAATGAAAAGTAGAAAAGCTGGCTCCAAATAAATATAAGGCAAAAGCCAGGACTGATTAATGATGAAGTGTAAAATATAACCACACTACCTGCTCGCAGCCTCGATGCGTGTAGTTCAATATATTAGATTGCGTTAAATTTAGGAACCTATTTTTCTCATAATAATAACTAAAATTACCTACATTTTATTTCAAATATTAAGGCAACTTAATGTCAAAATTTTTCACGTCAGTAAACATTTTTCAAAGTAATAGGCCTATCTTTTAAAAACTCTGAGCGAAAAAACGAATTTTTGGTAGGAGAATCCCCAAGTTTTATTGAGTCGTGAACATTTTCTCGGTAAAAACAGTTGTCGCTACGAGTCTAGCTACCAGTCACGACTGCTGACTTCAGTCAGTTTGTCGTCTTGTACTATTCATAATTTTACTACTAGAAGAGTGGCAGTGCTTATAAAGTTCAGCTGTATTGTGCAGGTTGTCCTTACGTCTAACCCTCCCACAGCCAGTTGTAGACTCATCGAGGTAGCACTGATATGGAAAGTCTCGTTATGCCACTTTGTTACCCCTATTTTACACTTGTTTACCCGAACAAACGCAGCCAGCTTACAGTTCATATCTTTAGAGTTGTTTTTCCTGACGTACATCAGGAACGAGGCTACAATATTACCATATTATACTATCAGCGCTTGATGCATGTGACCTAGTATTCAACTAGCCACCTACAGTCCGGTTTCAAACAGTTCGGGATGTCGGTGGAACCAATTAACAGGACTATGGGAAGCATTGCTGTAGTATCTAGTTCTCCATCTACAACAGCCAGCAATCAAAATTTCGCACTAGATGCTTAGCTTTCTTCTTACGGCAATTTGTAAAGATTTGTTATTATTAGCCTCCTCCGCAGAGTTCGTAAAAGTACGATAAAATTAATCTGCTTATGCTGATAATAATAGCAAATCAATGGAAATTTCTCTAGGAAGAAAGTCATTGCATGATATTTCTAATTAAGATTACCCCCGCCGGGATATAGTAACAGTAGGACTCGATAGCAATTGTACCAATGTACTATTGTGTTTCGTCACGATTCTCTATTTACAACCACTCTAAACTGGTCAATTATTAAAGCAGTGGTCGCCGAATTACGGCAAGCGTTCCTCAGGAGATACTTGGGGTACGGAAGAAAATAATATATATTTATCATCGTTGTGCTTTCTAAAGGAACAGATCCATCCAAATAGAGGAGGTATATTCCTATTTACATATATTGTGGGTACGTGCTATTCACGTTTTCGGTTTAGTGGTATGTGATCAAAAAAGGTGTTTCTATGAAAAAAAAAAAAAAAAACATATTGTCACAATTATGGTATAATTGTGTTCTAATGTCTTAATTCCTTGAGCGGCCTTTCGGTTGTGTAGGTCAAGATTGCTGACTTACGGTTTTGGGAATTATAGAAGGTGCAGAGTGTTGCGTGTTTGTCAACACAAGTTTTCAACTACATTCTAATGTATTGATAAACATTATTCAATTGTGATGACTATGGTCTTTAACTGCTGCCAACAATTACACAAATGAATAATGTTTCTAAAACAATTGAAGTCATAGTGTCCTGGTTAACAGTCATGAAATGGTCTTAGGGAATAGAGTCGTGGTTAGTCATTCTTGATAGTCAAGTAGTAGTTATTCTTGTGACCAGTCATCAGTCTGCATCAAGCTACCCAAGGACCAGCCCAGCTGTTGTCGCCAAGACGAGATGTGAGTGTTGGCTTCTCCACGTGTTGGCCGCGTGCGGATACCTGGGGTGATTCGACCGATCCTGGAGAAGTCAGGGCAAGAACTAGACTAACATCAGCTTCTAGACGGACAACACCAGCAGCCATTTTACAAATTATACACATTCCAATGTAATTTAATCCTGTCTAATAAACTTTGTAGAAAAGATTCCGTTCTTGATTTCACCCCGTGACAATATTTACGATAAATTCTATTAGTCTAAAGATACTAATTAGTCTCCAACCCTTCAATAGTATTACTGTAGCCCTTCTCTCTTGATTTATTTGCCGTTAGATTTCTGCATCGCATTCGTCTCTTCTTGAGACAACCAATATAATTTTGCCATCTATTTCTTTGGTGTTAGTGAGTTTATACAATCTATTATCATAACTTATGTCTTACAATTTATGTTAAGCCATATTGTTGGTTAGTTGTTTTGAACTCGACCTTTATATTTATTAACTACTCTTCATGTGAAGCTATTGCTAGTGTATTATTATCATACCTCATATTTGTTATTCTCTTGATATAGGAAACATTGTTATTCTAACAACAACTCCTATAAAATATTGGGCTTCCATTTATGTACAACATTTATTGCTCGATAAAACCTTAATTTCTGAACAGTTGATTGACCGAAGTGACCAGTTTTATTGCCCATATTTACTGGGTACACTACCCACGCATTAATACTATTCCATGAATTATATTACATATAAACCAGGCTATTTATAACCTTAAGGGCAAGGTTTATTACTTCACGTAAGGGTTAAAGTCTCTATAAGTTTAATCACAAATACATAATTGTGCCATCAATATCAATTTACTATTAATTTAAAGTATGCAGGATATGAAACCAAGACTATTTTTAAACATAAATTATTTCTGAACAATAAGTTCTGTTTTGAACCTATATTTTGTATTTGAACACAGCTGTGATATGGGATAGAATAAAATGTGAATGAAGAATGGCAAGCGACAAGGTACATGGGGTGAAAAGTGGAAGAAGGAAACCAAAATTGATGATTGAAATGTATGAAGAAATTAATGTTCCACGGAACACAAACAAAGATATATGACTCCAAATGCAAATTAATGGATGTTGGTAATTTACAAATGCAAGATAGAATTTACTGGAAAACCACACGAAAAATATTACATTTAAAAATAGTCTACATACAAGGGTCATTCCAAAATCATCAATATTTTTTGCTCGTAGCGTATCGCAGCTAGGATATGTACTGTTCAGTTCTGAATTATAAACCTTTTATGACGAATATATAATTTTCCTGTAGTGATTTGTTTAGGATACGCTGAATTGTTATATGTTGAACATGAATTTGACTATACGTAGCATGTCAATTTAAAAACAACAATTTGCGATTCATATTTTAGTACAAAAAAAAAAAATCTACGAATGAAATTCACAAAGAACTTGTGGAAGGGTATTGGGAAGATACCATGGATTACGCCATGATCCGTTGATGACGTCTGTGGTATCTCAAAAGCAGTAAAAAGGTGTATAATAACGATCCTACAGGGTTACCGAGTAAAACGATAACAAAAATGACAAGAAGTGTTTGGACGTCAAATATTATCGAAAAAAGCAAACTGTGAATAACCAATTTTAGTACAGTATGTTACAGAAGATAATAATAATAAACATTTTATTCTTTATTTATAAGAAAATACAAACAAATATTATTTTTTTTACATATATAAGGATAATAAATGCAGTACAATTTGTCACATAGGTAATCCTAGGTCAAGATTACGACATCTAGACATTGTGACGGTCAGCTGTCTGATTAAAAACTATTCGTCAGCGTCTGACGTATGTGGCCTGATTACGAAATACAAACACTGCATTTTCGTAATGAGGAAATATTTGTCATGACGAAAGAATATTGGAACTGGGTTAAATTTTCATTACAAAAAGACTGGATGAAACAGAATATGGGAGTAGTGGAACATAGCCAACTCCGCTGCAAGTATTAGTCCACAAGGTGACGACCAAGACACTGACCCCAGATTCTTGTAACGAGGGTGAAGCCAAGCTAGCAGTCACCATGTGAGTGGAAGAAGACATCTCCAGGCTCCTCGACTCCCGGATGGGTAGCCCCCGCCTCGGAGATAGGTCCAAGCCGATCCTGGCCAACACGGGGTGGACCGAAGACTTCCCCAACTCCATGGACCAATTCAGACATTATATTGTAAATTTGATAAATATTTAATAAATTTGTTATGTTGAAACCAGGAGTTGTGTCAATCAAACCACCCACGTGACAATATAAGAAACATGAATAAAGTTAAGGTGACTATTTTGTAGCCAATACAATATTTTCCACATAAAACTCAAAGAGTTTTGTGTGGAAGCACAAAAAATCTAAAACTTAAACAATGAATATCACATTAGCATATGTAATAATATAAGATGAAAGATTTAACAGTTTGTAAATTTAGTAAACATGAACCAAAGTGTGTAACATCTAGAGTAGTGGCGAGATGAGGTGCCAGAAAAAGACAAGGAGAAAAAAAAATCTTTCTTTCATGTCTTTTTCTCCTCTTCCTCCATTTTCACTTCTTTCTCCTCTTTATTTATCCAAAATACGTTCTATTTGAGTGTTACTTTTTATCCAAAGTTTTACTACTATTTTATAGTTAATGAAAGTAACATTTATATTGTTGTCGGTTATGTATTTATGAAATAAGTTATATAGTTTACTAGTTTGTCCCATGAAATGTTTTTTTGTTAATGTTTTGTGAAACCTAGGAGGCTTGGCTTGTTTGTTAATTAAATTTCTTGTGTTATATGAGTGTTGGGTAATTTCGATTGCTGAAGGGTTTTTTATAATATAGCATAGTATTTGTTGTATGTATAAACTTTTTAACGTAAAAATTCCTGAATCTTTAAATAAATTTACTGTAGAATATCTCATATAGTCCAGTAAGTCATGATTATGGGGCAAAAGTTGCATCAAGTGGGGGTAGTTAGTTTCGTCATTTTTTCTTGTATGGGATATGCCTGAGATGCAAAATCCAAGTTTTCGACCTCGGCAGCCCTCCGGAACACTTTTGAATTTCTCAAAAACTAGTAAATTTTCGAACTTTTTTCGGTTTCTTACCATTATGACCATAAAGGAACACATTTTTGACAAACATTATTCAATGCATTTTTAAACTAGATTAAATTTGCTACAATTTAAGACCAGAATGGGTTCAGTAGCTTCAATAGTTTCTGAGATACAGCTTTTCAAAATTTGAAAAAATCTCAAAACTTGAAAATTTTTTTTTTTTTCTTTGCATTTTTCGAATAAAACTCATTGAATCTTTTTTAAAGTATTTGATTAGACCTTTCAAACAAAAAAAAAAAAAGTCTCTAGTATAAAAATTAAGCGACTTATGATCAAAATAAGGTCGGTACCTACTTTTTTCTACGAAAAAATCAGTGAAAACAACCCCCTATTTACCCCCCTAATTAAAATTGATCCTCACCCTTCTGTGGTTCTCTTCATATATGTATTTTCAGTACACCTAAGAAGTTTGACCAATTTAAAATGCCTAATTTTAGAAAAATTGGAGTTTAAAGAAAATACGATTTTTTGCGATTTCGTATTTTTCACCATTTTCTTCAAAATATCTCCGAAATTACTGGAGAAACGAAAAAAATGATAGAGCTCTAAATTGTAGCTTTTTTAATGACTTAAATTTACCTGTGCATATATTTTCTGTACAGTGAATATTTGGCGAGATATAGCCATTTAAAACCTCTATTTACAAGCGAACACCACTTTATTCGAGCCCTTCAAACTCACCCCATTTAAAAACTAAGGGATCTTAAGGAATTTAATTTACACAGTCTTATAGCTCTTGAAAAGCCCTACAAAATCGTTTTTGAAAAAACTTTCTATCACTAAAAATGAAGGAGCTATGTTTAAAAAACCAATAAATTTTTTTTGAAACATCTACATAACCTGTATTTTCGGCAGCAATATAAGGTTTTGCAATGTTATTTTATAATTTTTGACAATAAGGAGTAGTTTTCACTTCTAAAAATAAACAGTGCCCATGAGCATGATATAGTATACAATTTTCAAGTTTGGAGATTATTTCAAGCTTTGAAAAGCTGTATCTCGGAAACCATTAAGACTACCGAGCCCATTTTGGTCTCAAATTGTAGAAAATTTAATCTAGTTTAAAAATGCATAGAATGGTGTTTGTCGAAAACATGCTCCTTTATGGTCAAAATGGGCAGAAACCGAAAAGAGTGCGAAAATTTAGCAGTTTTTGCGAAATTCAAAAGTGTTCCGGAAGGCTGCCGAGGTCGAAAACTTGGATTTTGCATCTCAGGCACAACCCATACAAGAAAAAAAAACGAAACTAACTACCCCCACTTGATGCAACTTATGATGTACTAGGTTACTGGACTAATAGATTTATGCAGCATTATTTTTAATATTAATTTTTAAATAATTTCTAATTTGGCTATATAACAATTATATGCTCAAGATGAAAAAGAGAATCAAAAGCAAAAGGCCAAGCCTGTTATCTCGTAAGATCTTTTTCATTCACGATAATGTCCGCCCACATACTGCACGACAAACAATGGCCGTACTGCAGTCGTTTCATGAAATATATTTGATCAACCACCCTACTCATCTGAGCTGGTTTCTAGTGACTAAGATCTTTTTCTCACATTAAAAAAGGACTTCGAAGGCCAGACATATAGTTTCGATAGCGAGGTGATAAATGCAACAACGATGTAGTTATGAAATCTAACACGTGAGGATTATTTAGCCTGAATTACAAATTTATTTTCCTGTATAACAAATGTTTGAATATCGATGCCGGGTATCATATTTTGTGGAAAAGTCAGAATGTGATTTATAAAAATAAAAAATAATTTGTATTTATTATTTTATAAACAAAGGCTCAAGAATAAATCTAAGTTAAAATTTGGTAAATGTCTATCAGAATGATGTTAAAAATTACTCAAAGAAATTTTATTTATAATAATAAGGCAACATAATGTCAAAGTTTTTCTCATTAATGTACTTTTTTTAAAGTATCAGGCTTATATTTTAAAAACTCACGTACTCAACTACTAAAGAAAATTGTATAGAACTCATGTCATCATTACACTTATATTTTCAATACATGCCTCTATTGTTTCAATTTTTAGTTTAATTTTTTCGCTAGACCACATACGAGGGAACGACCACTAGATGGCAATATTGAATTGTGCCATTACTATATTGGTAAAATTTGACATTTGTTATTGTGAAATCAGTGGCAGCTTATAAATTGACCCAGCAGTTTGTTAACACTGAGCGTTAAAAAAAACAAGTATGTGAAAAAATGGATATTATTCGTGAAGGTTTTCATTGGATGATTTTTGACGATTTTAGTAAGGGCCTAACTCAACAACAATGCATAGATTCGCTGCGTGCAACTTTTGATAATAAAGCGCGATCAGAAAAGACTGTTTACAATTGGTTTGCAGAATTTCATCGTGGTCGTGTGTCCGTCAGTGCTGAATCTCGTGAAGGTCGACCAAAATCGGTTGTGATTAAAAAAAAAATCGATGCTGTGCGCAAAATGATTGAAGAAGATCGGCATGTGACTTACCGTAAGCTAGAAGCATCCTTTGGCATAGCGCCGACTGCAATACATTCGATTTTGCATGAACATTTATCTGTGAAAAAAATCTGTTCCCGATGGATTCCGTATAATTTGACCGAAGCTCAAAAAAAGGCTTGTGTTGATTGATGTAAGGGAATGCTAAAAAAATTCAACCTAGACACTGCAAAATCCGTATACAACATCGTTACAGGTGACGAAACTTGGATTTATTCATATGAACCGGAAACTAAGCAACAATCTACTGTTTGGGTCTTACAAGATGAACCGAAACCCACAAAAATTCTTCGTTCACGAAGCACTTCTAAGAAAATGATCGCTTGTTTCTTCGGTTGTACTGGACATGTCGCAACCATTCCTTTAGAGGATCGGAATTATTAACAGTTAATGCTAAATGGTATACAACAATTTGTTTGCCAGAAGTTATCGACAAAATCAGGAAAAACAACAAAAAACGTCGCATTATTCTTCATGACAATGCAAGCTCCCACACAGCATGTCAAACAATTGATTATTTGAAGGAGAAAAACTTCGAATTAATATCTCATTGCCCGTATTCACCTGATTTATCCCCTAACGATTTTTTTTTATTCCCCAATGTCAAACAAAAAATGCGTGAACAGCGTTTTTCGTCACCTCAAGAAGCTGTTGAAGCCTTCGAAAACCATGTTTTTTAGATAACAAATTCAGAGTGGAAAAAGTGTTTCGAGAATTGGTTTGAATACATACAAAAGTGTATAAATATTAAAGGCGAATATTTTTATAAAAGCAATAAAAAAGTTTGATCAAAAAAAATTTTTTTTTTCTTTCTAATTTGTTGTAAAAACTTAGAAGGTAGCCCTCGTATTTAATAAACACAGCATTTGAAAATAGCCACTTCGTTTTATTGCTATCGAAATCAATTAATGTAAAGATAATCCCCAAAGTAAAACAAATAATAAATTTGTATTTTCTTTATTCACATATTTCTTTCAAATGCCCCCCCCCCCATAACGTATTTCTCTATGCGCGCTAGTTTGGAATGATTCATGTACATATCCGGCTCTTCAAAACGTGTTTCAAATGTTTCCGATTTTCGGTTACCATCAACCACTGACTTTCATATTCCTCTATAATATGGTCTTTCTAATTTCGCCCTCCCATATTTTATAGAACGCCCTCTCTTTCTGTGTTCTAGTGGGATCTGTTAGTAGGTAGCACCTTCTCAAGCAAGTTTTAAATAAAAAATAAATAACTCTGTCTTACATCATTTTTCTTTAACCATTTCAAATACTAAAGCTGGTGGCAGAGCTTTATCGTTCTTACCAATCAACTTAATCCTTAAAAATTGTCATTTAAATGTCTTTAAATTCAGGAGAATCCAAATTAAATTTTATGTTTTAAGAAAGGATTAGAATACGAGAGGAAAAGAAGATCTCTAGTGTAATTTAGCCTTTGATCAGTCTACATCGCTCAAAGTTTAATCTTCTATTGATTGAGTTATAAAATCGTATCGTATTTAACATGAGAGGGGAGAGGTAAAGAGGGAGTAACAAAAAGAGACGGAACTTCAAGAGGAATTTAATACTAAAATCACTGAATCAGTCCAGTTAATTTGAAATTTAACTCGAAATCACTCAACTGAAACCAACAAAAATACTATTAAAGGAGATAGCCTTTCATACACTTTCTTTGATGCAAATTATAGGAAGGTGACACTCCCAAAAGGTCAGCTCTTTCAGGTGTGATTTGTAATACTCCTTCTTCAAGTGCCTTTTCCTAACGGAGGTGATTAACACAGCGAACTTTACTATCAACAAGGAGATATTTTCTATTTATTTATTTAACGTATGGCTACAAGGCACATTATACACCAATATGCGTTAATCAATATATACCTATACATTGCAAAATAATTACAACTGTACATCTAAATTATTGACATGCTGAATGGATTCTGGAATTGGTATCACAAAATTCACCGGGTCGCCGCTATACATTTTGTTGGTATATTCGCTAGTACATATTCCAGTAACTCCTCGTAGTCTAAGCAAACCGGCACCTCCACCATATGTCACGTGGTTGATGAATTAGTTTGATGGAAAACAATTCATGGTCTTAACAATAAACTTATTAAACATTATAAATGTTAATAACAAAATTGGATGAAAGAAATTCCATGGGAGCTGGGGAAATCTCCCGCCCATCCCGTGCTGGCCGGGATTGCTTAGACCAGGGGTCGGGGAACATTTTTACCCATTACCCAAAGATAAATTTCTTTACACCGACGTTACCACATTTGGCTTGTAAAAAAAAAATTAAGTGACAAGCAAAAAAAAAACAAAAGTTCCTCACCTCTCAAAATCCAAATGACGAGCAAAAAAAAAGGTCCTCACCTTCGCAATGGCGCACCTTAATCAAGCCCCTCAGCGCCCTTTTCCTTACTGCGCTACTAACACGTTTATAAAATAGCAAATTGGAAAAATTTCCTTATTACCCCCAAAAATTTAATTTTTACCCCATTTTGGGGTAATTTACACCGGTTCCCCGACCACTGGATTAGACTATGCCTCCTGGCGAGAGTTGCCTATTAGGACGTCGAGGAACCTGGTGAAGTGTCTCTCGTTCACATAGCGACAGCTTGGTCTACATGGAAGTTAGCCGTATATGGAATCAGACTCGTCACCGTGGTTGAGTAGAACATCGTAGAGAAGTTGGCTAGGTTCCTCTAACTGGCATCTGTACTACATCCAGTGATGGGATTCACCCGGTTCGCATCGGTTCGCTCGAACCGTTTGTTAAGAAATTTTAAGCTCGGCGAACCGCTTGTTAAAATACTTTATATTCAGGGAATGACGTTTTGACAAAAGTATATCTCGGCGATACTGAAAGAACAATTCTGATAATGTCCGGCAAGACTGGTTCTAATTCTAATATAATGGTTATTAATTTGAATGGTTTGCCCTTAATAGATTGGGATCCATTACCGATTGTGCTAAATTGGTTAAGAAGAATCCAGTTCGGATGATCCTCGTATAAAAACAAAAATGGAAGTAGTAGTGACATAACCAGAGGGTTATTTGACAATTTTTAAAATAATTACATATCTTAATGTTTAATTTAAATAAATATTCTATTTTGAATTTTGTGAAAAACTTGTGTTTTTAAATAAATACCCCTGCGAACCAATTGTTGAGCAAATTGAATCCCATCACTGACTACATCCATTTACTTATACCTCTGATTACCCTAGTTCCGTTATTTATTCATCATGTTAAGACTAATTAATTACGAAAATGCAGCGTATGCATTTGTGTAATTAATACATGCATGATTAGACGCTGACAAATAGTTTTTTAATCAAACAGCTATATGTTTAAATATCTAGGTTTTACAATACTGACCTTTGTGACAATATGTAGAATTGTTTGGTGTTGGACTCACATTGGAGGGATTTTATTACAATTATATAGCAAGATATATTAATACGCGACATAATTAGAAAAATTTCGAGTTTGAAGTGGCAATGAGAAGGCCACGTTGCTAGAGCCAATGATGGTAGCTGGACCAGGAAAGTTCTGAGATGGTGGCCAAGACTCCAAGTGGCTCAGGATAGAGAGGAGTGGAGATGCAACGGGGAGGCCTTTGTTCAACAGTGGACGTCAATGGCTGATAAATGATGATAATGATATAGCGACTCGTACATATTCTAAGACCTGTGTTGATGTGGTTCAAGTAAGCCCAAGTTTTACCACGTAGGTCAGAACATGGCGGTATTATTGTGATGTAAGGCATTCTGTTAGAACACATCAAATAAAAACTCATTCGAGAAAGCTCGAGAAGATTCGAGAAAGTTGGTTTCCCACAAGAACTCTATTTTTTTCAATAAGAGATGTCTGGAACGAATGCGATTAATCGTCCTTCGTAGATTTGATGGGGGATGTGACTTAAAATAGAAAGCCACTGGGTCAGAGCGGATCAAATTGGGTTTGAAGTTAGGCGCATCGTGCTGTTTAATCTGAAATCCACTACTTTTGCAAGTATGCTATTTAACCAGACATGTGCACAGTATTCAGCTCCAGAATAAAGAACGCAAGTTGCTGAGCACCAAAGAGTTTCTGCTGAAGAGCCCCAAGATATACTACATAATTTTAAAAGAATATTGTTCCTTGTTTTTAAATTTGTCAGGTATTAGTACACATTTACACAAGTATTAGACAGGTGTTGTTGAAACGTCAGTGCTCTGTCCAGTCACAACGAGATATTTAGGAAAGAAATTAAGATGGAGGGGGAGTCACTGAGGTACCACACTAGTTTCCTGCCAGCTAGTTTTGGTGTTCTGGTGGAAGGAGCAAAATTCTGTTGCCATATTGTCTATAATAATGTCCAACTGTAGTCATTAATTGCATTAAGTATAGTACGCGTTCAGTCTTATTGACATATTCCAGTCATCTGCATACCCTGATTGACCTTAACTAATATTTACAATTTCATTCATTAGATATCCTTTTGATGTTGTTTGTAACACTAATAATTATTTTAATGTATATTTATTTCAACTAATTATTTCAATAACTCTAAAATCAAATAAACAAATAACTATTTGCACAGTTGCTGTGGTTAGTAATATTATTGTAGTTAATTTTATTTAAAATAAATATGATATTAATTATGAAACATGCTGTATTATAAATAAATAACTAAATTTCATAAAATCATAATGAAGCAATATAGCAACTCTATCTGGCATGAAGGATACGCTCATAGCAATAAAAATGACAAATAACTGACAGCTTTAATATTATACAATGTAGATAAGAAAAGTTTTTGAATTAAATGAAAGACCATAAAAAAAAGGGAAATGACACAATATTTTCCAGAAAAATCAATAGAAATTTAACGAAAGTTCCTTGAGAACAATATTTGGAAGACATTGGCCAAATACTAGCCGATAAAAATCTTTGACAACAGAACAAAAAATAAAAAACAAGGAATTAAAAACTAGAAAATCGAAGTGGATGGGTCACAGCCTTCGACGAAATCTAAACGTTAAATGACCGTGAAACCTCGCGAGTTACAAAAAATCTTGTTAACCAACTGCAAACATTTGTCAACAAATACTGTAGCCGGAATACATTGAGCAAACAGTACAGCCAATAAAGTTCTGTGGCAGTTTAAATAGCAAATAGAAATAAGACACGAAATTATAAAGCACAAATGGATTGATCATTCGACATGAATCAAACACAAGAAGGATAGATTGGAAATCATAGAGCCAAAAAATGTTCAGAGATAAAGACAGACATAGCGACGCACCGTAGAGTAAGAAGGGAATGAACAGGGAGAAGGTAAAGCCAAATAAAAGCCGCATTAAACCGCATCAAATAGCGGCATTTACATTAACCAACTTGAAAATGTGAAACGCATAGCAACTCGAATTCCATACGGGTATAGGTATAGTAGACCATCATATAGAATACGATTACGTGAATAAAATTCATTAGTTTGGTGGATTGTCGTGTTAACGGTGACTTAATAACTATGTATAAACTTGTTACCAATTTCTTTTCTGGTGATTTGTTATCATTATTTATCCTTACCAACGATAATAGACGCGGGCAGAGATTTAAACTAAAAAATTTATGTGAAGTGGGAATTTTCACACATTTCAGGGTTTTGTATATATATCTAAAAGCCCTCTACCATAGTATGGTGTAGGCTGTATTTCTTTTTTCTCCTTCTTTTCTATATTATGGCAGTACGGGTTTTTGTACGAATTTCGCCCAGTCTTTTTTGATTCTTGTCATTATTTTAGCTTCTATAATCGTTTTTCCTCTTCTCTCTAGTATCCCTTTTACTGTTCTGTCCCATGTATTTCTTGGTCATCCTGTTCTTTGCTTTCTGTACGTTCTGGTCTCCCAGATCTGCTTCACTTGTCTTGTGTCTTGCAATCTTTGCATGTGTCTCCACCAGGCCAGTTGTCTGTTTTCTATAAATTGTTCTATTGGTTCTATATTGAGTTCTTTCCTTATATCTGTATTTCTGATTTTATCAATCTTAGTCACAACTTTTACTCTTCTTAAATACTTCATCTCCAAAGCTTGTATTTAATCCTTTCTCTTCTGGAAAGCGTCCAGGTCTCACAGCCAAAAGTCAGTACCGGTCTGTATATAGCTTGGAATACGTTTATTTTTGTGGTTCTTGTTATTTATTTCCTATTGATGAGTGTATTCGTTATGTCAAAGTAAAGTTTTGTAAGTATTTAATAAGTGTAAAAGCTAACAGAATGCTGGAGATGTCTTAGAATATTTTTTAAATAGTTTTTAGTAAAATTAATAATTTTTTTATTTCATGGCTAAATTATGGCTAATAATGTTATGGATTTTTGTATATATGCCTAAAATAGTATATGTCTTCTTTAGACAATATAAATATTAAAAAAAATAAATAAATTGGAGCTGAAAATCGAGTTCATGTGTGTAAAGAACCTACAGGAGTGCCTACTGTTATACGCCATGTCTCAACTTATTGTTTTAATAACTTTGTTAATATCTTTGAAATTATTTTGCAATGGTCCAATATTAATGCAGACACCTTTATTTTGGACGTTTGCCATTGCTGATAGTACTAGGCTAGAATAGTACAATATAATGAGTATTAGTATCAAAAAGATATAATATTCAAGAGTAATATAAAAAATAAATTCGGACGTTTCGGAAACTGCTCAACAATCTGTTTCCGTCTTCAGCGATCACGAGAAGTGATGACTTCTCGTGATCGCTGATACTAATACTCATTATATTGTACTATTCTAGCCTAGTACTATCAGCAATGGCAAACGTCCAAAATAAAGGTATCTGAATCAGTTTGTTGTTTTAATCAGTAGCTTTTTGTTCTTAAGTTAACGAACAAGAATAAATCATTTCTAGTAGTAAAATGCTTTTAAATAAAATAAAAAATTGCTATTAGTGAGAAATATGTTTTTGAAATTAAAAAAAAAAATAATAATAAGGCATTAATTTATCATTACATTGGAATTTTATAATTTAAATTTTATTCTGATGAAATTTTTGTATCTCTTAAAATAAATTAGTTATTCGAGGTGCGGTGTTTCAAACAAACATCCTATATAGGTAAAGAGTTGTACAAGCGTATCAAATTTCAATATTCTCAATCATTTGGCTGCAATTTCTACCGTATAGATAGGCAGACAGACACATAAGTGATGATGTAATGCTTTTTGATGGTCATACCTACAAAACACTATGTGTTGCCCGCATACCCAGACCGCACGCCACTGATATAATCACATAAACATACCTATGAGGCCAGTACTCTGCAGCCACAATCTGAGCCTGAACACTAAAATCCGCATTCTGAAGGCGTACGTATTCCCTGTATTATTATACGGAATGGAGGCATGCACCCTCACAGAGGCTACATCCAAAATAATTTAGTCTTTTGAGATGTGGTCGTATCGTAGGATACTGCGAATAAGCTGGGTCGACAGAGTTAAAAATGCCGAAGTTCTCAGAAGGATGCAGAAAAAAGTTGAAGGCTTGAAGAATGTCAAGATCAGGAAGCTGGAATACCTGGGAAACATTATGAGGAATCCAGTTAAATATAACCTGCTCCAACTAGTTATTTAAGGGGTTACATGGGCCTTCAAGGTATAAAAAAAAGACTTCTTTAAAAAAATTTATTTCAAAAACAAAAAATCTTTTTTATTTCAAATTAAAACATATAAAAGTATAGTACTTGAAGTACTTGTAAAAAAATTTTCAGCCAAAAATATAAGCCGTTTTTCGCCGTCAACCTTTTTTTTGCGGTGGACATGATATTTCGGTGTGGATTCATCTGAAAACAAAAATTCAAAAATTTTCTTGTAGTTTATGCCCTTGGCTCATGATTTAACGAAGGAATTTTCATTCGGTCAAGTCGTTCTTGTTTTATACGAAAAAAACCTTTTAAAAATGATGTGAATCGGAAAAACGCATAAAAATTTGAGACGAAAATTGATTCATGTCAAAATGTCAAATTTCATTTTTTTTTTAATTACTTCGTTCAATCACGAGCCAAGGGCATAAACTACAAGAAAATTTTTGAATTTTTGATTTCAGATGAGTCCACACCGAAATATCATGTCCACCGAAAAAAAAAAGGTTGACGGCGAAAAACGGCTGGAAAATGGAAAATTTTGAATATTTTTGGCTGAAAAATTTTTTACAAGTACTTCAAGTACTATACTTTTATATGTTTTAATTTTAAATAAAAAAGATTTTTTGTTTTTGAAATAAAATTTTTTAAAGAAGTCGTTTTTTTTATACCTTGAAGACCCATGTAACCCCTTAAGGGAAAATCGAAGCCAGTAGAGGGCCACGTAGAAGAAGGACTTCGTGGCTGAAAAATTTACGACAGTGGTATGGAAAAACTTCAATAGAACTATTCTGTGCTGCTGTCAATAAAACGATTATAGCCAGAATGAGCACCAACATTCGGTAGCGGATAAAGCACCAGAAGAAGAAGAAGAAACATACCTATGTGTGATTATGTATATATTCGTCGCGTCCACCAAACGCAGAGCAGATAGACCTAAACCGAAATATATTTCTTTCTCTCTCTCCGAACGAATAGAAACTTCGGATTTTTAAAATCTGTTAGATTTTCATTGGCAAATAAATTCTCTCGAACTATACACAATCAGACTTATAGACGGAAGTTTGTACATAGGTTTTCTAATACGTTCTTTACTGATAAAAATTCAACACGGTTTTTAAAATAAAATAAAAAATCAAATATAGTATTCCAGCTGCTAATCTAATTTCTTTCTTCAAACAGAACTCTTCTACAAAGACATCTATATTATATATTAAATTTCAAATAAATATAAATTCCATTGTCTGTCCTCAAAACGTCGAAAAAAATATCATAAACTTGTACAAACAAGTCTAGAATCCTGTGTAATCCTAACGGTAGCTATGGTTACCGTTCTATATCTCTTCATACATGTAAATCAAAGGGAGATCTCTAAGCATTCTCGGACTCTGCCCGGAATTTATCTGAATCCAGACGTTACTGAACTGGAATTTCAATCATCTCAAATATCATCTCAAATAATTGTAAATACTTGAATATTTTATGCTGTTAAAAATGGTGCATAACTCATGAAATATTATTCCAAATATTAAATGTATTTTCGAAATGAGATAAATCTAACTCAAATAAATATTACTATACCAGCGATTTAAAATACGTATTTGTTTTATCGTTGTTGGTAAATAAAATGCGACTATTGCCCTGCGTAGCATTTCTCGTAGCATCTTCAAAAACGATATACAAGGTGTATAAATTAAGTAACCGGACTGATTTTTTAAAATCATTTTACTCGAATAGAATTACAATTCAATATTGTGTCAAAATAACTTCCTTGGGAAGCCACACAGCGCTGGAGACAGTTCTTTCAATCCTCATAGCAGTACTGGAACTCGGATACTGGAATAACATTTAGCAGATCGGTTACGGACGTTTCAATGTTTTGGAGTATCCCAAAATGACGTCCCTTGAGGTGATTTTTCAATCTTGGGAAGAGGAAAAAGTCACAAGGACTCAAGTCAGGCGAATAATGGGGCTGAGGAGCCATAGGAATATTTTACTGACCAAGAACTCGTTTATTGAAATTGCTGTGTGACAAGGCGCATTCCAATCTCAACTCTCTTTCTTCTGACAATGCCTTAAACCACCAAAAAACCTGGGTCCTTAACAAAACACTGTCTCCGTAGGCCTGCTGAAGTTTTGCAAAAGTGTCCCTTGCACTGTGCCCGAGTCTGAAACAAAACCTGATAGCACACCGTTGCTCGAAATGAATGTCACTCATTTTTAGAACGCACTAGAAAAACCGGTTTCACGAAAAAAATCGCTACGGACAACAATATTACTCTAGCGAGTTCAAACTCGTACTGAAGGCGTATCACATGTTCACCTGCCACCCACCAAGTCCTGCCTCCCAAATGTTGCCAAATCAAACGCTAGCAACAGCCAGTCCGGTTACTTAATTTACACACCTCGTACTTTTGATAATACTGAAAAGAAAAGTTATTAAATTAATTAAAAATTATAATAGTTTCTGCTCAAAATCTGCAAAAATCACAAATATTAGAACGAGCTATGCCTGGAATCACTTTTAAGACCGTATTACAATAAAACGGTATCCAAGTTTAATTTTTATTGTTTTTTAGGGTTTTGTAGGTATGACCAAAAAACCCTTATACCGTCATTTTGTCGTCTGTCTGTCTGTCTGTCTGTCTGTCTGTCTGTCTGTCTGTCTGTCTGTCTGTCTGTCTGTCTGTCTGTCTGTCTGTCTGTTCGGTAAAAATTGTAGCCAAACGGCTAAGCCTTGAGAGTTGAAAATTGGCATGCTTGTACAACTTTTTGACCCGCATATAGGAAAAATACTAAAACATCTAAAAAACATATCCCCCTAAAAATATAAACAAATATGTGCTCATCGAAAATTTTTTTTTTTTTTTTAATTCTGAGTAGGGTATCAAATGAAAGCCCTTAGTACGTGGATTAACGATCAAAATTTAATTTTTGCAAAATAAATTATTTTGAGGCGATTTTTGCGAAAATTGTGCAAAAAAATTTTTGTCCCACACCCTGTAGCCCAAGTTGATAAGCGTTTGGTGGTCTAGTGGCTCAGTTGCTCGACAACCACACAGGATCGTTATTCACTACACAGGTTCGTTCCTGGCTTGTGGAGTCAATTTTACTTTTTGTTTTTTTTTTCATATTTATTATGTTTAAATTAATTTGTTAAAATTCTAGTTATATTTTAGCACATTTTGAATTTAATTTTCAAGAGCGTAAATTTAATAACCAATTTCCAATTTCCAATTATATTTTCATTCTGTGTCATTTATACGAAGCCAGAGGGGCGGAGCGTATGATTTAAGGCAACCAATGAAAGCCATAGGCCCAATTTTCAAATTCTTAATGAACCTTGTTATATAAAAAAAATACTGCACTTATTTAGAAACCTAAATAATGATATTAGGTATTCGCATTAAAATTAACAAAAAAATATTTTAACATAAAATTTGTTTTTAAAGCTCTGAGATTAACAGACGATAAATTATTTTAAAAAGATCGTTCATTTTGTCGTGGTTACTACAAAGCAAAATTTGTCCTATACACTCAGCATGCCGCCTTCACTTATTATATACCTGCGAAACCCTGCAATGTGTGGAAATTCACACTTCACATCAATTTTTTTTTTTTCGGAATTCAAGTCTTTGTCTTTCTCAACACACGATATTTAAGACTTGGAAATTCTTTGTTCGTGTATGCGTAAATCGTGATATTATGACAGTTGACGGTTTTACTTTAAGAAGTTTATTTGTGAGGATTTGCTAAATTAATTAGTTCTTCTTCGAAAAAATATATTTTTGCAATTATACTCGAAAATATCTACTATTGAAAATACTGTACAGTTATAAAGACTTCTCCAGAAGCAATCCTGTACAGTTTTGTAAACCTTTCTAATTTTTAGCTCAAATATTATTAATTTCCACTTACCCATTTTACTGCCAATACTCAGAATTAAATGTAAAAATTGCATTGTCGTAATAAAATGTTCATCATCTGCATACCCGAAATTTAAAATTAGTCTACCTGGCTGTCGCCAATAGGGAAATAAATTTAAGATCATAGCGCCGCGGTGTTGCATTTTTGAACGTAGGTAAAGGGTATCTAATGTTATTGTTACATAGCTGTGAAAGTGAAATTATAGGAATAAATATGTTTTACAATATTTTGTGAACCTGTTTTATTATTTTATCAACAAGTAAATTAATAAAAATGTTTATAAAGCCATATTTTTGCATGACACGTCTCTAAAAATAATTAAAAACTATATTTTGTGAATGTTGTAGGTTAAGGCGGTAACATTTTCGTAGCTGATTATTTAAAATATCGGCATTTCCAGATAAGAGAGATTCTAAGTGGTGAACTTTTAATGACTTACTTCAAAATAGAAGTCGTTGGCATTAGTCATACTATTTAAGTTTGTTTATGTCGATTTGTTTTTGCAAAGTCCAATAAAATTGATAGATCTTATTGTTGTGCACCTATGTGCAATTCAAGGAAAAAGAGGAACGATAATTCATCCCTCAGATTTCCACCTACAATGTTAAATTAATAACAAAACATGTTCTGTGAACTAAACTTGGAATCGAGGAAGTTGTAAATTGTCGTAAAGCTTGGATTAGAAAAGAAAAAAAAAGTGGGCCATTGGTTAAAAATTTGCTTACACTTCCTCTCCTTCATATACAACGAGTGAATTTTTAATTCCATCTATAAACTTGAAATAATCCACTATAAATTTTTTTATCACCATAACCTACATCACAAAATATAGTTTTTAATTATTTTAGAGACGTGTCATGCAAAAATATGGCTTTATAAACATGTTTCTTAATTTACTTGTTGATAAAATAGTAAAACAGGTTCACAAAATATTGTAAAACATATTTATTCCTGCAGGCACCTTTATTTTGGACGTTTGCCATTGCTGATAGTACTAGGCTAGAATAGTACAATATAATGAGTATTAGTATCAAAAAGATATAATACTTCAAGAGTAATATAAAAAATTCATATCAAATTCGTGCTGTTGCACTGAGTCTAGCACACCTAGAACTGACGAAGTGAGATATGTCTCTATGCCCTATTATAAAGGAGTATCTGAGAAAATTGGTAAGATACTAAAGAAGCATAATATCCAAGTAGCCTTCAAATCGAGTTCGACTTTAAGATCTATCCTATCATGTACAAAACCCAAATCTGTCCTAAACAAAAACTGTGTCTACTCTATTCCCTGCCAGTGCGGGAAACAATATATTGGCGAGACTTGCAGACCTCTACATGTTAGGGTAAACGAGCATAAGAAGAAAGTTCAACAGGGCGAAATTTACAGTTCCAAACTGGCTGAACATGCTTGTGAAAATGAACCATTTCCAATGGAAAGATGCTAAACCCTTAATGTATGAGGAAAACAAGTTCAAGAAAAAATTGAAAGAGTCTGCTTTGATCGAAAACTCTGGAGAGGCTGTCAGCCAAGCCAGCATAGAATTTCCTCAACTCTGGCTTTCCATTATTCAAAACAATCTTAATCCTCAAGTCACTAATCCAGTAACAAACAGCTCATTACCACACAATAATGTGACAAACAACCTTAATCCGGTCGTTAATCCTCAGCAGGTAGTCGCGTCCCTACCCATACCTGATCCCAACCACCCAACCAATAGCAACGCACCTATAACCTGCTCCCACTCTTACAATACTAGGTATAAAAACTCGAAGAAAACTGAAATGTTTATCACTTCTCGTGATCGCTGAAGACGGAAACAGATTGTTGAGCAGTTTCCGAAACGTCCGAATTTTTTATATTACTCTTGAAGTATTATATCTTTTTGATACTAATACTCATTATATTGTACTATTCTAGCCTAGTACTATCAGCAATGGCAAACGTCCAAAATAAAGGTGTCTGCATTAATATTGGACCATTGCAAAATAATTTCAAAGATATTATATTTATTCCTATAATTTCACTTTCACAGCTATGTAACAATAACATCAGGTACCCTTTACCTACGTTCCAAAATTCAACACCGCGGCGCTATTAAGGGAAATTTTTTTCCCTTTAGTGAATTAATAAACATCAGCAATAAGGATTTAGGAAAATAGCTAAAGCTTTTAGCTGTTCAATTTATTTTGTGCGTGATTTACAGGATCCTATATTACAAATTTGAAAAATATTCATGCCTTTTCGTAGAACGTATAGTCATTTTCTGAAGGACAAGAACAGATAGCTATGTCAGCAAAAATATTTTCCTCATCCTGTTTTGAAGTAGAATCCCTTTTTTGTATTTTGAAATCTAAAATTACGAATAGTAGCAAAAAAGAAAATAGACCCTTCCTTTTCAGAAAAAAAACTATCAATAAACTTGTAAGATATCAAAAATGTGATACGGTCTAAAATATATGATGATGTGGCAATACGGCTTTTATTTGAAAAATTCAAAAGGATATCAATCAATCACCTTTTAGATAAGTTTTAATTCAAAAATTTAAACTTGACACTTTTTAGTTGAGAATATAGAATAATAAGTGATGCATGGATGTTAATGAGGCAAAAAGGAATAAAAAAACAAGAATGAATGGAGTGGAAAGAGAACTGATGCATAAAAGTTGAAAAGAATTTGAGGAAGGGAAAAAATGCAGTTTTTCATGCAAATGTAACGAGATATTTCTATCACTAAAATTAAAAATTTGAAATGAAATATAAGCCAGTTAATCATCTTTCACGTAAAATAGAAACATGTATCATATATTTTTTGCTACTTAAAATAATAATTTAAAAATTATATTCTTTAGAGATACTACAATAATTCTGAAAGCTAAAACGATGAGTTCCAGCTGACTAAATATTTCTTAATCTAGATTATGTAAACAGCCATAGTCATTGTTGTTGTGCACCATATTTTTTTCAATTAATAATAATAATAATACTTTATTATAGGCATAAGAAATTAATATTGTGAAAAGTATATGTTGGTCACTCGGAAAGTTTTGGTGGAAACACATTTTTATTAAAATAAAAATATATATATATTTTTTTTTCAAAACACAGTTTTCCATTCTTCTTGCGATATCTTCTTTACTTCCTTTTGATATTTACACACCGCTGCTTCCGAAATATCAAGGAGTTTTTATTTTATTTTTGGGTATAATTAAAAAATATTTGGTGTAAAATCTTGACTATTCCGGGAGTGAGTCAATAATTTGACGGGTGTCGTCTTTAAAAATCGTTCGTTCGTTGAGCTGGCACATTGTCGTGGTGGAACAAGATCCCGAGCACATTTTTTAATTCATAGTTCAGCCGCACGGTGTATAGCAGAACGTAACCTATTTTCTACAATTTTCAACGTTTTTTTTTTTTCCTTTTATTTGTTGGCTTTAGCTGCTTTGGCTATTAGCCATGTATAAATACAGAGATTACAATATTTTACAAATTACATTTATAATTTGATATTTTCTGCTTTAATATAGTTATAAATAATTTCATAAATGTCTAGAGAATTAGTAACAAGAAGCGTTTGAATATTGGTAGGTAAGGATATTTTTTGGGCAACTAAATTTTGTATGAATAAGTTACGTTTACGAAAATGAATTGGGCATTCAAACAATAAATGGTTCGAATCACTGACAGACTAATTATCACACGGACAGAAAGGAGACGAAACCATGTTAATTCTATGCAGGTGATATGGAGAGAAGTTGTGATTAAATCTAAGCCGGATAATAGTGGATATAAAAGATCTGCTTTGGTGAGAAGAAAACTAAGACTTTCTAGGAAGAAGAATTGAAATTGAATTTGACCGTAGTATGATCCTTTGTATTGTAGAGAATCTATGTATTCTTGTTGCCATTGGTTGTACATGGAAGATTTGAAGATTGACATAATCTCATTACTGTTTAGAGGAATATTTAAGAGGGTGCCATTTACAGCTGCTTCTTTGGCTAGAAGATCGACTTCGATGTTGAACTCAAAAGCGGAGAGGCCTTTAATCCAGCATATTTTTATAATTTTACCGCTGATCGCTAAGGCATTTAATAACATCATAAATTAATGAATAATTTTCAACGTTCAGACAGCCTCTTTTTAGAGGCAGTCAAAGATCACTCCATGATGAACAAGCTTTGATGATGATGATATACGAGAGGAAGTCAGTAATTAGGTCACAAACCGATGTTGGAAAGCTGAAAATAGCGATTAGCAATTTTTTTCCAATAGTGTCATTAGGTGGCAGCACAATCCAGCATGATAATACTTAAGCGACAGTTGCCGTGTGCGTGCGCAGGCAGAGTGAAAATGGTGATCGTGCTCGAAGAGTATATTGCGAAAGAGCAGCGTGCTGTTGTGCGTTTTTTGGACTTCCTGCAAAGGATATCCATAAGGAAATGTATCCTGTTTACAGTCAAGAGTGTTTGTCGCGTAAAGCAATATACAACTGGGTCGAGAAATTCTCTCAATGGCGTTTAAAAGTTTTTGACGAACACCGAACTGGGCCCCGTTCAGATGGCAAATGATGCAACAATTCGACGGTTGGACGAGATGGTTCGGGCTAACAGGCGGGTTACAATATACAGCATAGCAACTGCAATAGGATGTTCTCATGGTTTAGCATACAAAAAAGCATCTTGGTTGCAAACGTTTTGCGGGTGATAACGATGTTGAACGAGAGGTACGTATGTGACTGAGACTGCAGCCCAAAGACTTTTATACAGCAGGCGTTGGGGCATTGATAAAGCGATGTGATAAGTGTATTAATGTTGATGGCAACATTGTTGAAAATAAAACTTTTCGGCTAAGTATTTCTTTGAGTATTTTTTAAATAGCCTTTTGTGATTTAATTACTGACTTTCCCTCGTACATACTTCACGTGGAATATTTCATTATCGTGATCTTAGGACTCGTGCCATGGATTTGCAACTCAAGTTTATCTGTGAGCTGTGTTTTTTTGTGATTTTAATCTTTGCTACCTTTTTGTCTGTTCAATTCTTGAGACATTTTGTTAGATACTAAGATAGTAAATCTAACATCCATGACATGGCTTTAAATCTTGAAACTCTAAAGTGATTCCTTTGAGTTGTGAAATCACTTTCTCTCCACGCTGTTAAAATAATAACTCAGGGGAAGGAGAGACGTAGAGTAGAGTAAGTCAGACGGATTCGCCGAATCTATTGTTGAACTCGGGATAATATGCTGGAAATTATTTAAATTAATGTGCGTTTCTAGGTGAATTTTGAATGTTGAATGTTCCGCACGACCAATGTTCTAGAACTAACACACAAGAGGTGAATCGCGTATTGAAGACGTTTATGTTTGTATTTGAATGAATTATGTGGATATGAATTTTTCAGGGTTATGTAAATTTTAATAGATGAAGAATGGATGAAAGACAATGATTTAAATCCATGAAAATTTAACGACTCTGATTTAATGGACAGTATTAACATAAAAAAAAAAAAGACAAATTTCGGGATCTAACAGATATATTGTACTGATAATAGGAACAGAGAAATGAGAATAAAAATAGGGGAACGACTATAGCGCAGTTGATTTGTGAGGCTAGTTATGCTATACCACGTAGAGCTCCGGGTAGCGGAAAGCATTTTTAAAATAGTTTCTTAGTCGTTCTCTCTCGGAAAGCGGAGGGTTCGATAGCAAGGTATTTGGGTATGACCGTTTCAATAAAATCAAATATAAGTGGTTCTAAACTAACCTTAAACTGTAGGTTCCATACTTTTGCTTGATATATGTACTACATAGGTATATGCGGGTAAATTTCCACGATCGGTACTTAGTAGAAGAATATATATCTTATAATGAAGATTATAGTGAAGACTTTAAAATACCTGGGTATGTACTAGCGAGGAACAATGGGGTTGAACTACACATAAGGGAAAGAGTAAAGAAGGCAACAATAGTCATGGGGAAGCTGTGGAGTATAGGAGAGAGGAAGTTTAATGACGATATTAGATGGAGATTGAGGTTGTTTGACGCCGTGGTGAAGAACATCCTACTATATGGGGTGGAAATTTGGGGATGGAAGGAATGGGAGAAGGTAGAACGAGTACAGGAGAGGTATTTGAGATGGATCTTAGGGGTAGATAGAACAACACCAGGATATATTGTAAGAGAGGAACTGAAAAGGGATAAGATGAAGGTGGGTACAGGAAGGAGGGCGGTGAAGTACGAGGAGAAAGTAAGAATAGACAGATAAAAGAATAATGAGGGAATGCTGAGAGGAAAGAGCCAGAGAGGAACAGAAAGGAAGATGGTACGCATGGGGGGAGATGAGAAAGGAGTATTACTGGAGATGCGGAGTGGATGCGGCAGAGGTGGAAAGGAGAAGAAAAGACGGGATAAGCGTGATTGAGGAGTTGTGGAGGAGGGATAAGGAAGTGGGGGAGCAAGAAAGGACAGTCAGAATAGACAAATTAAGGAGCGCAGGGAGATATAAGGAGGTCAGAACTATAGGGATACCAAGCTATTTGAAGGGAGAAAGAGGAAGGTCAGGAGGTAGAGTTAGGAGGATTGCGAGGCTAAGGTGCGGGAATGAAGAAAGAGGAAATAGATACTGGAGGAAACAGGAGGATAAGATGTGTAGAATGTGCGGGGAGGAGGAAGAAGATATAGAGCACCTCGCGAAGAGGTATAGAGAGATGACAGTATGGTCGGGGAGCACACTAGACCTGTTGCACGAAGATGGAAGGGGGAGAGGTGGGCGAAGGATTGAGATCGGGGAAGGATAACAGGAAAGGGTAAAGGAAGGAAGGAAGAGGCTCGGTGGGAGGCTGAAGGCGAGAAATGGAAGGAAGGAAGGGGGCTGAGGTCACCTGGAAATGGGTAGGAAGGAAGAGAGATAGGAGGAGGGGGAAGAAACGGTTGGAAGGGAAGAGAATGGAATAAAATAAATTAAAGATGGGCGAGAGAAATGGAAGCAAGAAGGAAGAAGATTGGAGAGGGAAACCAGAATGAGAATAGGAAGAAAGAGAGGGACACTGGAACAAGAAGGAAGAAATGAGAGAAAATGTAATATATTGTAAATTAAATTGTATGTTATGTAATTTGGATTGTTTTGTATTGTTTTGGTTATTTTATTTATTTTATTTCTATTTGTAATGGCTAATGCCCTGACCGCCGCAAGACCTAGGGAGAAGTAAAGAATATATATATATATATATCTTATAATCTATTCAACGTTGAGCAAGCCTGTGGTCGCAAACGTTCAAGCGTACGTACTGTTTATCCTTTAAGCAACGGTATGAATGTGAGTTCAACTCCTGCTTATGTCCAATAATTTGAGTAAAAAATATTTATAAAATTTACAGGTTCTGCTTAGCCGTTCGCGGCTATAAACTGACTGTTTACGCTAAACAAAAATAGATGTAATACCATATTACACCTGAATATTACCTCGGACTGTCGCGCCAATGATGTATAGTCCCTTCAACTGTTAGTATGTAGTACTCTCTAATGGGTTCTCCCAATAATGTTATCCTCCTCTTTCCTAGCGACGTACCAGCTGTAAAACGCCTTGATCTGTGAAATAAACTAATATTAAAAGTATATAAATGTCCGTAAGATATTTTGATTTCATTAACATATTTGACATTTTTAGAACATTTTAGAACACCGCTCTCATTTACCATAAAAGCAATACTGCAAACTAACAGTTGAACGTACTTTATACAGGTATATAAAAAATAATTTATTTATTTATTTATTTTACATCGACCTATTTCTGCAACGAGGCTAATCACCGATGCCAGGAGGCGAGCTCGTACATCTGGATGAGGAGTGAATGATTGTGAAATGAGAGTAATGTAAACATATTATTCTCGCCCGAATAATATCACCAACGGAGAATCGAACTACCGACTGCATAACCCAGACTGTTTTCACCAGTCCAAACTGCACGATTTAATGCGCAACAATACATTTTGTACAAGTACTATGATTGGGGTTGGTCCTGTGGTGGCCACAGCTGATTTTTTTTTAGTTCAAATAATTAACTATATAAATGCAGCATTCAATTTTTAAAGAGATTATTAAATAATAAAAGTTTTTTGTTGGTACTACTGCATCTAATTAATATTTCAATTTGGGATTACCACCCACAGTTTTAAATAACGCTTTCAAAAATGTTTAAAATATTGAATGGGAATAAAAACTGGATGTAATCAGGAGACAATAAGGATTAAAAGATGGATAGAGTGTCAATATAAACTAGGGGTCTAAAACAAGTGGCCCGCGGGCCGCTGACTGGCCCTCTATATATGTTTCTCGACCCTTTAAGTTATTATAATTACAAATCCAATGCAGCCTATTTGAATTGGGAGTTTATTAAATAGTCTACGCTGTCATTTGCAAGTATATTAGTGGCGCTCCAACTACAAACTAAATAATTTTATGTACAAACTGAATTTATAATTATCTATGCTTTGTACTAAGCCAGGCTTGTTTCACGCTAATCCGTATTACACAATTGTAATGCGAGTGATGTCAAAAAGCCAGCCTTCCTATTAGCTCTTCTCTCTACTTAAACGCGATAGACTAATGATCTTTTAAGAATAGTCTAATAATATATAGGCATATTACGAGGGCTACCTGTTCAGTTTCTACAAAAACTAAGAAAGAAAAAACTTTTTTTTTGTATACACTTTTGCATGCGTTCAAACCAATTCTCGATCAATTGTTTGACGTGCTATGTGGGAGCTTGCATTGTCATGACGAAGAATGATGCGACGTTTTTGGTTATTTTTCCTGATTTTGTGGATGACTTCTGCCAAACAAATCATTGTATACCGTTCAGCATTAACTGTTCTCCAATTCTCTAAATCTAAATGAATGGTTGCGACATGTCCGGTACAACCGAAGAAACAAGCTTTTCTTGGCAGTGCTTTGTGAACAAACAACTTTTGTGGGTTTCGGTTCATCTTGGAAATCCCAACCAGTGGATTGTTGCTTAGTTTCTGGTTCATATGAATAAATCCAAGATTCGTCACCTGTAACGATGTTGTATATGAATTTTGCAGTACCTAAGTTGATTTTTTAGCATTCCCTTACACCAATCAACACGAGCCTCTTTTGAGCTTAGGTCAAATTATGCGGAATCCATTGGGAACTAATTTTTTTCATGCATAATCGAATGAATTGCAGTCTGCGATATGCCAAAGAATGCCTCTATCTCACGGTAAGTCACATGCCGATCTTCTTCACTCATTTTGCACACAACATCGATATTTTTTTGAATCACAACCGATTTTGTTCGACCTTCACGAGATTCATCACTGACGAACGCACGACTACGACGAAATACTGCAAACCAATTATGAACAGTCTTTCCTGATGGTGCTTCATTACCAAAAGTTAAACAAAGCGAATCTATGCATTGTTGTTAAGTTAGGACTTTACTAAAATCGTACAAAATCATCCAACGAAAACCTTCACGTGTAATATCCATTTTTTCAAAAACTTGTTTTTTTTTTAAACGCTCATTGTCATCAAACTACTCGGTCAATTTATAAGCTGCCACTGATTTCACAATAACAAATGTCAAATTTTACGAATATAGTAATTAAACATTTCAATATTGCCATCTAGTGGTTGTTTGTAAAAACATAGAATGAAACATTTTTGTGATTTCCCGGGGTTCGCAAACCATAGAATGCGAGATAGTATATCTACCCAGCAAACATTCAACTAACGGCTGAATGCCGGCAAACTGCTTTTACTGCTGATAAATTGCTGGCACCAAAAGTAAGTGCAACGCCAGTATTAATAATGTACTTCACATTTGTATTTCGCATTCCGCCTATACGAAGTACTTTACCAGCATTTTATAAGCACTCTTTATTTGTATTAATCCAAGAAAACATTTTTATACGAGCTATCGTCTCTTCTTCACTCATACTTTTTACTTAACACTAAATTTTTTTTTAATGTAATAATTTGAAAAGTCTGATTGTTCTTAGTCATAAAACGCCCTAACCGCGTGGCCTTCGAGGGCCAGTACAAGTTGATACGTGTTGGTGGACAGTTTGTCAAGATGTGTATTTAAATAGTTATTGTTTTGTGAACATTATACAGTTTTTTATATTGTGATTTGTGTGTGTTTTATTAGATTTAAGGACGTAATTTACACAAACTGTTTCATGTTAAATTGTTTAATTTTTAGTTTAGTTAAATCATAGTTTTTTTCATGTAATAAAATTTTCAATTATTAATAAATCTGTTACAAGATTATAAATATATCATTTAAAAAATATAATTTGTCATATTTTATTTTGAATAGTGACATCTTAAATATTTTGTAAATATAATACTAACCTAAAATAATACAAACTTAATACAAAACTGTAAAGCTTTTTTTACAATACAACCAAGTTTCTAAAAGTCATTAATACACTATAAAAATCACCAAAATAACCAGATCTAGTGTGTTCTTTCAAAAGTGAACAGCTTATAGCATTAATGCTTATAAAATTTGATAATTGAATTTATTTTAACAAGTATGATTTCTTTAGGTTGGCACTCTTCAAGTCAGGGGGAAAAGATGTGGTAGATAATACAAGCCAAATATTGGCGAAAATTATTAGTCACCACTTATCTTTAGGATGCAATTTTTTGGCCGAAATGGCAGAAAACCATTTTCTTAAAATTCTTCATTAAATTAATAAATTAAATAAACTAATTCCTGTTATTCCTGAAATTATATTTATTTAATATTTATAAATAAATCAATAAATTATAACTGTTAATACAATTTATTTAACAACTTAAGATAACAATATCGCATCATTCTATTGACAGCAATGTTAATTTCTTCATTAATAGTTTAAAACCGACATTGCGACATAAAGCGACATTGTCAACTTTATTTGTTAAATAAATTTATTCAACAATGGTGAAAATGGCCAAATGAGTATTTATTTTGCACCTAACCATTAATTTATTTTAATACTGGGTAAGTACACATATGTTACATTTGAAACACTAGAGAGCGGGTATAATATATGCACTGGCCCAGTGCGAAATTCCAGCACTAGCCCAGTGCGAAATGCCAGCACTGGCCCAGTGCGAAATGCCAGCACTGGCCCATTACTTTCAATGCACTTTACCGTTGCTGGGCCGGCAACTGATACATCAATGGGCCAATAACGGCTCCGAGGACACCGGGGTACTGGCCCAGTACGAAATGCCAGCACTGACCCATTACTTCCTACTACTACTTACTCAATGCCGGGGAGTATGTGCTTTACCAGCACTGGCCCGTATAAAAATGTTTGCTGGGTAAATATTAAAGTAAAATTAATTTAATCCAAAACAACAAGTGAGTGATTTTGTACTCAACCAAGTTGTATATCAGTTAACATGTTTTTGTTTGTAGGAACCGCGCGACTCTCGCTTTAGGGTCGTTGGTTTTTTTTATTTTAATGCAAGATACTTCACCGTAACCGCTGTTCAGGTCTCAGCGCCAGCAGCGGGTCCGAGGAAGCCCAGCCCCCCCTAAAAATTGTCGTGGTCCCCAGCCGATATACTTGAAGAAAAATTAAAATTTAAGGTAAATCTAAGTGCTCGGTTAATTTTTCATTTTTGCACAGTACTGAGTATGGACTGGACATCCGTAGTTTAGGATTATTTCGAATTGTGAAAGATGCGACTGAACCAAAGGGCCGTTTACAGCCCGCTTTCATATTAAAATTTTATTATTCTTAATATACAAATTTTTTTTAAGTATACAAATAGTCTATATCGATATCTATATCTATATCGATAAAGACATATGTACCCCTAATAAAATTCTTGGTTACTGCCGCCCCCCCTCTCAAATTTTAAAAGCTTGTGCCACCACTGCTCAGTACGCAAATAATCCGTATCCGTATCTGCATCCGTGGATCTGGCACGGATGCAGATACGGATCTTTACGATCTTTATGTGATCAGACAGATACTAATGGTTATAATTGCACTAATGGTTATTGCCTCTGTCGAAAACCATTGCTTTAAATCAATAAATTTTCTTTTAAAAGGTTTTATAGTGGGTATTAATATTTCTCCATTTTCTACTACACAATCAAAGTCATGTTAACCTTAAAATAAACATCATATAAACGTTACCATAGATTATTATTTGAAATCTAATTATAGAGGGAAAGTGATTTTCGTGTAAAGTCAAATACAATATCCATATATGTCTGTATTTAGAGTTAACACAAAGCCCTACTGGATTCCATTAATGAAAACTTACTTGCTGTATTAGATTCAAAATTGAATTCCTTCACAGAATAACATGTTCGGAAGTGATTACAAGAATTCCAGTGAACGTAGCGACTACCGTTCGAAGCAATCGAGCGAAACGATCATAATAAATTATTTAATGGCGGCTAGAATTACATTCGCATGTATGTTAGGCTCCTTACATGCTACTGAACGTGAGTTGATTCTTTAACTCTGAGGGTACAGGTGAGAAAATGCTCACAAATACACATGGAATTCATTACTGCTTTATGTAAGTGGAAATGACCTTTTTACTACTGGAATAATCGATCGAAGGATAAAGCGAAAATTATTGAAAACTTGCGATCCTTTGTAAATCCGTTTTATCATTGCCTGACTATATCTAATTACTGATAATTCTCAACTCTAGTGAAACACTATTTTCTTCAATTTTCTTCCAATTAAAATTATCTTAAAGATTTATAAATAAAAAAGTTTTAAATACAGCCTTGGACAAATGTATGGAGCTCTCATTCAGTTATAATATAACATCTAAATTTATGTACATTGTACTTGTATATATTTGACAAAATGCTTTTAAAATATCATTGACACATTCTAAAAGACGTACGTTTAATTAGATAATCGAAAATGTCAACAGAGTTATTATAAATCTTGAAATACAAATAAATATAGGCTCAGTATCTGTTACGTTTTGTTTACATAAAAATAAACAACTTGGACTTGAATCATTATTACAAATGCGTTTGAAGTGAACACTGTCTTTTTCATGTTTTATTGAGTTCAAGTGAATATTTTTAATAATATTATGACTAAAAAACGTGAACTCACTGTGCCAGAAATAAGTCAAATTGTATTGTTCCATTCACAAGGACAGTCGTAGGTGAAAATTTCAAGAAAAAATGTTCAACATTAGCCCTTTGAAAAAACGATTAAATGGGGCTTTTGACCATTTTGTTCAACAAAAGCCCTACTCAAAAAGTAACTCGTGATAACGTAAGAAAAAATAAATTCAGCTGTGGCCACCACAGAATACGTAATGAAATAAGATACCTTTTAACATGTTTTAAAATTTTGAAACTAAATCAAAAATTTTAGTTGGCGTTCCCACACGCCTGGCGCTCATTCATATAGTAAATTTACCTAGTAAATAAAATATTTCAATGAATCCAAATTGTTATTCTGATGTAAAACAAGTTTCTTTAAATATTTTTTTTCTAAATTTTTCTGTTGAATAAATATTCGTATGAAACTTAAAAACAAGCTTGTAGCTGCAAACGTTAAATCGTTTGTACCTGTTATTTGCCCGCTAAGCCAGGGCACGGACGTGAGTTCAATTCCTGCTTATGTCAAATAATTTGTGTAAAAATATTTCTACAAATTACAGTTTCTGCTGATATGGATGAATTAATATGTCTCTTTTTCGGATGAATGATATCATTTTGCATTTTTTAGAATTTAAATGGAGACCCTGTAATTGAATGTACCTGTTTAAGTTGTTTAACTGATTTTCTAACTTCTTACAGTCCTCCAAACATGATATTATTTTAAACAATTTGATATCGTAAACAAACGATAAACAATTACATTCATCCAATATTTGTGTTACATTATTAATAGATAATAAAAAGAGTAACGGTCCAAAATTAAATTCTTGAGGAACAACAAAAACCAGGGTATAAGAAGAAGATCTACAATTTTTATTCAACATATTGCTGCCTTTCCTCGAATTATGAGACAAACCATTCGCAGATCTCGTCGAGAGACCGCAATCAATTAATACTTTAATGATTGCACCATGCAAAATTCTGTCGAATGCCTTGCTCATATCTAAGTACAAGATGTCGGTTTGTTTACCCAAGTCCATATTACGAGCAATAAAATTAGTTATATGTAATATATTAGTAACTGTGGACTTGGATTTAACAAATCCATGTTGGTATGTAGTTATGAGAGACGCAACCTGATTGTAAACATATTTATACATTATCTGTTCGAACACTTTAGCTGGAGTAGATAATATTGATATCAGTCTATAATTTTCTATTAGGCGTTTATCCCCAGACTTAAAAATAGGACAAACCCGAGCAACTTCCACTTTTCCGGAATTTTTTTTTAGATTTTTTTATATAAATTGTTCGCAAGCTTTAAAAATTATTCAGATAGAATCGAAACTCTAGTAAGCTGACAAAATAAAATAAAATTTTAAATATTTGACAAACAATGTTTTTTTTTTTTTAATTCGTTAAGTACCCAACAAAATATTACTTCTACCTACAAAATATTGTCAACAATCTATTTTATTCAACTTAAATATGAAGTTTCATAAAAATCCGTTTAGCCAAGTTCACTTTACAGGTGTCCACGAACTGACCGAGAGACAGACAGATAAACCGACACACATCATCGGTATGATTAGAATACCTGGTGGGAGCGGAAATTTCGGAAATAAAATTTCATCATTATTTAAAACAAAATTATTCAATTAGTTAAAAATATTCAAATTATTTAAATATAAAAATTCTATTTTAAGATAAACATCCTCAATGATTACTTGAGCTATCATATATTTTTTTAGTTATATGTTGAGAGACAAGGGTAGAAATTACGGTCGTATATTATATGATTTTTTTAAAATGTTGTCAGCGTTTATCTAAAGTACATGGTTGAATGTTTACACAGATGCAGATATGCGACCATATATTTTCAGTAATATGGACTTTGAAATTAATTATTTGGGGTTATGAATTATTGGGAATAGAAATATGAGTCTTTAAGATAGGTTAAAAGGTTTTTGTTGTTAATTGGAGAGCTGATTATTTTTACAACCACACAAAAAATTGGGTCGGGAGATCAAATTATTAGTTTTAAGAAAAGGGCTGGGAAAATCTTGTGAGAGACGAGGAGTCGTGAGTAAACCGGCACCGTATACGGACGAACCGGAGTCGTGAATAAACCTTTACCGGAGTCGGATGAACCTCCCAAGCAATTTCGGTTACATTTTCACTACACCCGGAAGCGTGTAGTGAACCAGAAGTAGTCTGGAAGCGTTGAGGACAGTTTGAATGAATTAAATGAACCTGATAACGGGTTAAAAACTGTGAATGTTGTAAGGTATTTAACGGCTTGTGAGGTGAAACGATGATTGTGAGGTTTTGTGTTGAGTGTCTCTCATGGGATTTCGTAGCTAGCATTGTAATTTTAAGTTCTGGTGTATTCTTTAATTTAAACCTTAATTAAACATTAAACGTAGATTAAGTAAAAGGCAGACTTTAATTCAAACACCCTTATTCCTGTAATAAGGAATCTAAGCAACCGACCGGCGGACCTTTAGGGTTTCAGACTTAATTCCGCTCGCAAGTCTTGGAACTCACTATGTGAAGGGCATTTCAAAGTAAGTACCATGAAGTACAATGAAAATATTTAAATTCATTCAGCCAACTGTGACGTTTCGAACGATCATAGAAATTCCCCCACAACCTTCCTTATACACGGCCTTATATATGGCGGTCGATGAAAATTAAGTTTAGTTCCGCTTAAACATTTCGGATAGATTATAGAGGGACCACCAAGAAAATGTTTATATCAAAGTGGTCCTCATGGTCTACAAGTTTAAGAACAGTTGCATTATAGAATGTTTCTTGTTCATCTACAATCAGTTAATCTCGCAACATTTCCTACCTATTTCCGTTTTAGGTTTGCTACTCGTAATTATAATTATAACAGTTAAATTAAGCCTTTTGTCGTGTTTTGAAAGAAAATATAAATCTCATAAATACAGCACAGAATTCCAAAAATATATTCTACAATATATATCATCCGAAAGTTAATAAGATATTTTATGCTTTCTGAATTGACACAGCGTAAAAGGCTAAGCAGGAAATGAAGGTCAAAAACTGAAATTATTTTTCAGAAAATTCCGGCTATAAACCATCCGTAAATCACAAAATGTTTACGATAACAGGGCACACATACATATATAGACAAAGAGAATCACATTCACATCACATAAAGATTCATTTTGATTCTCATACACACATACACACATACATGCTCACATATTGTCACAAATGCATGAAGAGAATAAAATCACATCATCACAGTTGAAACTGAAATATTGTGATACAACCAATGAATCCTTTCGACAATGTAATTTTTCTACTGTTTCAACTCGTACATTGTGAGAAACAAAGAAAAGCGTTGGAAAACTACCAAATCATTCTAGTGGAAAACCGATAAATAACCAGCTTTCCTTTGCATGAAAAAGCTCGGCAGCATGTCCGTTACCGTGATCATACGCAGAAAAGATCTAAGCTACGATCACTATGTTAACATGACTGAACCGGAGTCTGCTTTTACAGCAAAAACTACACAAAGGAACACTAAGAGAAAGGATTCATTTTTTAAACTTATTGCCGAATTTATTCACATGTCTGCACAAAGGAAATAGACCCCACATTATTGATACTGTTTTAGCTGGACTTCCATTCCCCATTACCGATTGCTCAATGAATTGTTCCACACATAATTTAGGATGTTGTTTTATTTGGGACATTATCATAATAAAATGATAAATCTCACATATATATCTTAAATTCTCTCTCTCTCTCTCTCTCTCTCTCTCTCTCTCTCTCTCTCTTTCTTTCTTTCTTTCTCCCCTCCCTCCTTCCTTCTTCTAAAGCCGCATCTAGAGAACAAATGTGTCACACAATTTGGAACCTTGCGGGATTGCGCAAAGCTGAAAATTTGTTGCCGCCCAATATCACCTTTAAGACGAAATTCAATTGGGTTTGTCTATGTTCTAGTTTGCGCACGTTTCGCATCCAGATTCAGTAAATGTTTCTTCAAATCGTTGAACACAAAGGCAATTGTTCAAACAAGCCACACTTGCATTTTTATTTATTTATTTTTTTGTAGTATCGACATTTGATGGAACGAACCATCAAATGGAGATATGCGCAAACTAGCACGTTTGTGTACGGTTTGTCGTCCACATAGGGTGAAATATTTTGCGCTGTTTTGCATAGTTCAACGTGCTTAGTCTTGCTGTGACTCTAGACATCGGGTTGCTTTTTATCCCACGCCAAATTTGTTTAGAGGTTCTATAAGAATCAGCAATTATCAGGATGAATAAAATATTCTACTCTCATGATGAATGATCACTATGAATCTACAAAAAAGGATTATTGAAATGTTATGTCATTTAAATTCTCTTCGAGGTGTAGAAATAAAAGTGTCGCACATTAAATAATTGCTTTTAAGTTTTGTAGTATAGAAATTTTATTTTATTGCCTTTCGGTCTAAAATCTGCATCAATAATTACATAGTGTATGTAAGTCATATCCTTTTATTTAGAATTTTGTCCATCCAGTCTTTTCCTTCTCCATGTTCGCCTGGAAACTGGAAAGGGTTCCCGCTCTCCGATTACAATTCTGCACAGTTTCGTAGGTGATGTATAGTCTCCAGTTTTTTCCAGCAGATCCTGCAGAGCAGTTCATCTTCCTTCATCCAGAAGCAGTTTGCCTTTTCCTCATTTCCACATCTGAATCTTGCTATCATCTTCGTTTTGTTATGTTCTTGGTAGCTTCTGAGTTTTCTATTTATTCTAAGAATATCATGGGCGTATCCACAAAATCTTGGAAAAATTCGGAAGAGTGCCAGAAATATTGTATATGGTGACAAAGAGGAAACTCTAATATTTCGGACATGCGTTGAAACAACTGATATTCCAAGACCATGAATATGGCCGAAGAGGTCTAGATCGACGTCGTATATTTTGGTAGTAGAATATACGCAAATATTGTTCAACTTTCAAAATAAAACGATCCATTTACAACAAGTAGTTGTACTATTTCAAAAATTGTCTCAAGAGCTCCCATATATTTCGTGTTTCTAAAATTTATGTGGAGCCTAGGGCCTTTATATAGGATCGCCATCTATTTTTTTCATTGGCAATTGGTTTCAGTTCGCCCTTAATTTTCATTGAAATTCAGTCTGCTTCAGAATTTTTCGTCTCCAGGTTTGTTAAGGACAACCGCCTTTTAGAAACGCCACAAAGAGGACCAAATACTGACAATTGATGACACCTAACTACATAAACAAAGTATGCAGACAAATCGAGGCTGCTTGGACCTATAAAAATTATTATTTCAATTATTATTACGTCAACTATGACGGATGATCGTTTATCCGGTTTGAGTACGTTAAATGTGCACAGGGAAAAAATTAGTAATAATAGAGTAGATTTTATAGAAAAAATCATTAATGGCAATTTACCAATGATCGCAGACGCTTTCAGTTTCTATTTAAATAGTGTTTTATTTATTTATTTTTTTGGGCCTTTACTGCTTTGGCATTTAGCCAGGACGATTTTTATTTTTGAGAAAATTCCATGCCTGAACGGGATTTAAACCCGAGACCTTAGAAACGCAGAGCACATGTGTTACCACTACGCTACGCCGGTCGGCTTTAAATAGTGTTAGAGTTATATTTAAATAGAGTTTGTTTAATAAATTAATAATAATTTTAAAAAATTTACCTTCATATTTCACTCCCCACTTTCAAAAAAATAAATCTACGAGTGCCCATTTTTCTGTTTAAATGACTTAAAGACATAACCGGAACAACAGTAAGGCGACCGAGGAACTCACCACAAGTAAACAACTAGGATGGGAGCCAAACTATCTCCAAAAAATAGTAATATATAAAATAGTAATAGACCCATCTAATAGAATTTTTTATTACTAATTTCTGTTGGATTTAACATCAACATTCAAAAAGTATTTTTCCACGACTATATAGATTTACGTTCATTACAGGTGTGTCAGTGATTACTAAATGTAGCACGCTCTCTACTCCTTTTTATTACACACCGCTGACCTGTTAGGTAATGAGCTCATTACGTAACAGGTTGAGCTCATCACATAACAGATTCAAGCAGCACTAGCCGATCGTTGCTAGGCAACGTAAGAAATAGGTTGAAAGTAATTGTTAAATGGCCTTTGCTACAGAGGCAATTAGCCAAAACAATTCTAATTTTACTTAACGAAAATTCCATGCCTGAACGGGATTTGAAACCGAGACCTTAGCAACGCAGGGCATGTGAATACATAGGTTCAAAGCAATTGTTAAATTATTGTTAGTTTGTAAAGGAATCCAGATTAAAACTAAATAATAAAGTTATAGTTGTCGAATTTTGCAAATATATATTTTGGTAGAGTTGGGCTTGGTCAGTCACTTAATCAACTGACGCAGGTATTGTTATTTTAACTGAATTTACATCGCGTATGACACGTACTTGACCGTTGCAAGGCAACGTAATACATAGTTTTTTTTTTCACGTTATGGTCTTTGCTACAGAGGCAACTAGCCAAAACAATTCTAATTTTAAACGAAAATGCCATGTCTGAACGGGTTTTGAACCCAAGACCTTAGCAACGCAGGGCACTTGAATACATAGGTTGAAAGGAACTGTCTGATAATTATTGTTAGTTTTTAAAGAGAAGTGAATAAAAAATTAAATAAATAATAAAGTTATAGTCTTGGAAAAAGTATAGTATGAAACTTGCATGGAATAGTCATTTCTCACTCGTATGAATTGCGCTACTCGTCTGCGGCTCGTGGCGCAACTTTCATACTCGTGTGAATTGACCATCACTCCATGCTCGTTGCATAATAGACTATTTACAATTCCATTTAGTTTACCAAATACAAAAATGATTTAAAATCTCTAACACTTGCAATCCCATATTAAATTAATTAAAAACTAACAGTTGTGGCAATATTTTTGTCTCGGGTGACATAATATCTAGGCACGGCTCTGCTTGATGATAGTCTGCAGGAGAGAATGCTAGAGGGGCTTTGCTTATTTTATGAGAGATGTCTCGTTCAGTTCCGACAAAGGTACACATGCAACCAAGGTAACAGAACGCTCGAACATTTTCGTTTTCTCTTCCCTAGATACTAAGCTTGTTAGTATTATTGGTGCCAATGCACATCTCTGGTCTTTTTAACGTTCATACTTCATAAAAGATATTTTTTTTTATGAATTCTGTGATTACTATAAAGACTATAATAAGGCGCTGTGAGAGAGGACAAGTACATCGTAATTTTAAGAATTTTTTCCCTAACATTGACATTAACACTGGCCGTTCTGTGCCAGCGATTATTTTCCTAATATACTGTCTGATCCATAATGACTATTAAATATTCCTAGGGGTCTTTTAATGCTCCTCCCCTGGTTCGCAAAAGTCCCATTTGTTATTCGCTCTTTTTCGCCTTGCAAAATACACTCTGAAAATTATTCCACACTGGTTTGTTAACATACAATTTGAATTGTAAAAATGTTATTTTTCTCCGTGGTTCGGGGGCGTTATTCTTTGAAGTACCGATGACGTCACATTGGTGGCAGAAGAGTAGATGTATTAATGCACATTCTGTATATAATGTTTATAGCGATCGACTGAAAGCGCAGGACTCTAATAGGATTACTACTTTATTTTTCTGGAATGTAGGAATCCTGTTTTGGATTTATATATATTTTTAAGCAGATTTTCTGCCTACCAACAATACATATATATTTTAAATAACGCAGGATTTGAATTGTAAATTTTTTATTCGCAGGAATAGAGATGTGGAGTTATTCCTCTGAATATGAATGTGTGAGCATGTTAAATAAAATAAGTGGAAATCAGGTAATAGGAAAACAGCTCATTTGAATAATCTGCAACAGTATAAATATTTCGTTAAATATCATTTGAACATGCGCAACATGGTTAGTGTTTCTTTCGAAAGATTTAGAATATCTCGTGAAATTTATAATTTCTTACGGGGAAATGAAACCGAAAAACGTGAACGATTTAAGATGCTGGATATGGAGTTGCGTGTTTGTTTATTAACTTTTTGTATTATTATTATTATTTTTTCTTTTGACTCTCTTGACCATATTAGCCAGTCTGTTAATTTCTGGATGCTATGAAAAAACTCATCAAAAAATTTAACTTCCCGACTACTACTCCATTTATTTTGTCGAAATGATTGCAATAAAATTATGTTTAGAATGTATACAAAACAACCTGAGAAATTATATAAATATCATCTTTACAGACAGCAAAAGTACAGTACAAAAATTAAAATACCCCAAGGTCTTACATAAAAATTCTATCCTTATCTACGATATCAATCAAATTATTCATCTTCTCAATGATCTAAATTTGTAATCAAGATAATTTGGTTTTTACAAAACCTAAAAAATTGATGTGAAGTGTGAATTTTCACACATTTCTGGGTTTTGCAGGTATTTAGTAACTGAACGATGATTATTTGGGATGCCAAAACAAATTTTATGTCAAAATATTTTTTTATGAATTTTAATTCGAATGCCTAATACCATTATTTAAGTTTCTAAATATATGCAGTATTTTTTTTATATAGCAAAGTTCATTAAGATTTTGAAAATTGCACCTATGGTTTCCATTGGTTGCTTACATCATAAGTCCCGCTCTTTGATTTCGTCAAACATAGAATTAAATTATAATTTCAACACTTTCCACTGGTTATTAAATTTACGTTTTTAAAAATTAAATGCAACATTTACCAAATATAACTAGAATTTTAACAAAATAATTTAAACAAAATAAAAATGCAAAAAAAAAAAAACAAAAAATAAAATCAACAGGATTCGAACCCTAATAGTTTGCAAGTTTCTTATATTATTAAGCGTACGACAAATCCAACCACGCCACGAGAGCTACTGATGTGGTATGTTACACAACGTATTAAATAGTTAACATATTTTAGTTAAAAACACAAAAAATGCGTTATTTTCCGAAAACATAATCTGCTCAAAAATTCCTGTTGTACTATTCCGGTTCAGACCAATGTACATTACTTAGAATTTTTTCAGATTTTTAGTTTAAACCATCTGGGCTACAGGGTGTGGGACAAAAATTTTTTTGCACAATTTTGGGAAAAATCGCATCAAAATAATTTATTTTGCAAAAATAAAATTTTGATCGATATTCCACGTACTAAGGGCTTTCATTTGATACCCTACTCAGAATTTAAAAAAAAATATTTTTTTTGTTCGATGAGCACATATTTGTTTATATTTTTAGAGGGATATGTTTTTTAGATGTTTTAGTATTTTTCCTATGTGCGGGTCAAAGAGTTGTATAAGCATGTCAAATTTCAACTCTCTAGGTTTAGCCGTTTGGCTACAATTTTTACCGAACAGACAGACAGACAGACAGACAGACAGACAGACAGACAGACAGACAGACAGACTCTCTCGACCATATTAGCCAGTCTGTTGATTTCTGGATCTAATGAAAAAACTTCATCAAAAAATTTAACTTCCCGACTACTACTCCATTTATTTTGTCGAAATGATTGCAATAAAATTATGTTTAGAATGTATACAAAACAACCTGATAAATTATAATAAATATCATATTTACAGACAGCAAAAGTACAGTACAAAAATTAAAATACCTCAAGGTCTTACATAAAAATTCTATCCTTATCTACGATATCAATCAAATTATTCATCTTCTCAATGATCTAAATTTGTAATCAAGATAATTTGGTTTTTACAAAACCTAAAAAATTGATGTGAAGTGTGAATTTTCACACATTTCTGGGTTTTGCAGGTATTTAGCAACTGAACGATGATTATTTGGGATGCCAAAACAAATTTTATTTCAAAATATTTTTTTATGAATTTTAATTCGAATGCCTAATACCATTATTTAAGTTTCTAAATATATGCAGTATTTTTTTTATATAGCAAAGTTCATTAAGATTTTGAAAATTGCACCTATGGTTTCCATTGGTTGCTTACATCATAAGTCCCGCTCTTTGATTTCGTCAAACATAGAATTAAATTATAATTTCAACACTTTCCACTGGTTATTAAATTTACGTTTTTAAAAATTAAATGCAACATTTACCAAATATAACTAGAATTTTAACAAAATAATTTAAACAAAATAAAAATGCAAAAAAAAAAAAACAAAAAATAAAATCAACAGGATTCGAACCCTAATAGTTTGCAAGTTTCTTATATTATTAAGCGTACGACAAATCCAACCACGCCACGAGAGCTACTGATGTGGTATGTTACACAACGTATTAAATAGTTAACATATTTTAGTTAAAAACACAAAAAATGCGTTATTTTCCGAAAACATAATCTGCTCAAAAATTCCTGTTGTACTATTCCGGTTCAGACCAATGTACATTACTTAGAATTTTTTCAGATTTTTAGTTTAAACCATCTGGGCTACAGGGTGTGGGACAAAAATTTTTTTGCACAATTTTGGGAAAAATCGCATCAAAATAATTTATTTTGCAAAAATAAAATTTTGATCGTTATTCCACGTACTAAGGGCTTTCATTTGATACCCTACTCAGAATTTTAAAAAAAATATTGTTTTTGTTCGATGAGCACATATTTGTTTATATTTTTAGAGGGATATGTTTTTTAGATGTTTTAGTATTTTTCCTATGTGCGGGTCAAAGAGTTGTATAAGCATGTCAAATTTCAACTCTCTAGGTTTAGCCGTTTGGCTACAATTTTTACCGAACAGACAGACAGACAGACAGACAGACAGACAGACAGACAGACAGACAGACAGACAGACAGACAGACAGACAGACAGACAGACAGACAGACAGACAGACAGACAGACAGACAGACAGACAGACAGACAGACAGACAGACAGACAGACAGACAGACAGACAGACAGACAGACAGACAGACAGACAGACAGACAGACAGACAGACAGACAGACAGACAGACGACAAAATGACGGTATAAGGGTTTTTTGGTCATACCTACAAAACCCTAAAAAGAAAATATTCTTTTTGGAACAAACTGTTTTATTGTTTCTCAAAATATTGGCCTTTAAGATTTATACACTTTTGCAAGCAGTTCAAACCAATTCTCGAAACATTTTTCCCACTCTGAAGTTGGTATCTCAAAAACATGGTTTTCGAAGGCTTCAACAACTTCTTGAGGTAATGAAAATCGCTTTCCACGCATTGTTTGTTTGACATTGGGGAACAAAAAAAAGTCGTTAGGGGATACATCAGGTGAATACAGGTAATGAGACATTAATTCGATGTTTTTCTTCTTCAAATAATCCATTGTTTTCAAATAATCAATCACGTGCTGTGTGGGAGCTTGCATTGTCATAATGAAGCGAATCTATGCATTGTTATTGAGTGAGGCCTTTACTAAAATCGTGAAAAATCATCCAACGAAAACCTTCATGAGTAATATTAATTTTTGCACAAACTTGTTTTTTAAGCGCTCACTGTCAACAAACTACTCGGTAAATTTATAAACTGTCACTGATTTCACAATAACAAATGTCATATTTTACAAATACAATAATGAAACATTTCAATATTGCCATCTAGTGGTCGTTTGTAAAAACATAAAAGGTAACCCTCTTATTGCCATGTACCTCCGACTATTGTGCGCGTAGCAATAAGCAATTGAAATCATTCAAAATTTCGTTATGCTCGATTTTCGGGAACTACCCACAAAACCAGCTGCGGGCTAAGACTATGTCAAAAAAGGAAGGCGGATCGAAAAGATGACAAAAAAAGTGATTAAAAAAAAAAAAGAGATTATATGATTTCCAGTACCTACTACAGATTTCCTACTACCTACTAGATTCAAATTTCAGGCACCAGATCAACATCTCATTCTACCAGGTTTAGTAGAAAATCTATTAAAAATGCACCCCTCTCATTATTGTTGGTGAAACATTTTTTTCTTTTCTTCAGTTTTGTTGTAATTAAAATTACCTAAAAATGTATGAATATAGTTTGATTTAAATACTTTTGGAATTTTATTTGATGTGTAGTGGAAATAAATTCCCTCCCCTAGTGTGCCACGAGGTAAAAAGTTTGGCAGACACTGATCTACATTCTGGCAGAATATTTTTTCAATTTTATTCGACTATTTCAGTTCAGTTCTTCAGCTTTATTGTGTTTATAAAAATAGAGCAAAAAACTAATAACAAGAAGCAAAAAAGTAGTTTTTTGCATGTAACTTCATCTAGAATAGGAATTCGATTTATTCTTCGTTTAAAAAATTTAGTTTTCTACATGTCATAAACAGAATGTTTTGCGAGCATCATATTCATGATTTATGTGAATTTCTCAACTAGAATTTTCCGTTTAGTTCCTTTTTTCACCGTTATAAAGCTCTCTAGTTCACTAAAAATAGACGATTCACAAACTTTATCAAACGATAATGAGTGTGGAAACTGATAAAATAATTAGAGCTAGTATTTGAGTAAGGAAAAGTTTTAAATTAAAGATCTTAAAAACTTCTAAGTGAATTCTACAAATAGAAATTTAAGTGATTGTAAGCATTATTTAAAGTTACAGATAATAGTTTTACAAACAGTTTTCAACATTACTTAATTATTTAATCGATAAATTGAGGGAATACTCTCTTGGGACGATACACAGAACGCAACCGGACAGTCCGCTTCGCAAATCATGTAGTAATCAGTTAATAATTAACTAGCAAGTATTGCTGTACAAGATATGTGTATCATATCATATCAATATCAATAGATCACTTTAAAGAGCGAGATGGTGTATTTGTGTGAGTGATTCCCATTGAATGAAAAGACTAAAGGAAGGAGGCTTTATGAATTTTTACACACAAATTTTTCGAACAGAAATTACGTCATTCCAACGACCACAATGGCTGCCAATATTTTGTTGTTTTCGCATTAAAAAGTAATTATTAACATTTATTTTGATTAAGTAAATTCATAATTTATAAATCATAAATAAAAGACAGGGCTAAAATAGTTTTTAGTTATTTTATAATTTAATATAAAATTACGCATTTAACCTGAAATTTGGTATCTTGCCAAAATGGTTAGCTATACTGTTTGCGGCCGAGCAAAAACTTAAAATACAACGACTAAAAGAAATACTTTTCATTCGTAAGAATTTTCTGTTCATATTATTTAATTGAATTAATGAGATTTTGATAAATCTTAACATACACGTTACTTATGGACAATGGTGTACTGTCATAATTTTCTGCTATTGGGTACAACAATGCCCGATGGCGGCGCTACAAGCGCTGTGAACAACTGATTGAAACGAGTAATGTGAAAGTTGTCCATATTTGTTTACATGTTAAATCATCGATTTGCAATGGATAATAAACAGCTATCTTTATTAAATTATTTTAATTTTTTAAGTGCAACACCTTCTTCTAGGTGTGTAGTTGAAGGAGAAGAGTTGTTAAACGCCGTAAATCTTATGTTGTGCGGAATTTTGGACAAAAATGATGAGCATGTCGACATATGTGGGTTATATTTACAAACAAGCAGTTTGAGAACACCTCCTCACGAAGTCACTGGGAAATTAAAATTTAGTAATGATGTTGAAGTTTTAAATGTGTCCTGCACATGTAAAGCAGGAACTACATGCAAACACATTTCAGCTATCCTATTATTTTGTACCAGGTGGTTAACAAACCAAAATGAAAGAAGCCAAGATCAGGGCATTGATTGATTGTAATATTTGATTTTTCTTTTTTTTTTGTGTGGTTTCTGTTTTTTTTCTTTTTGTTCCAGAAACAATATATTGAGTATGGAAATAGTAACCAGCACAGATTTAAAATGCCTGTGGTTTACTTTTAAAAAACCTGTCTTACAACGGTATGAACCGCAACCTCTGTTAGAAACTCCTTGCCTAAATAAATTGATTAAAAACAAAAGCAGGCACTGAAGGTTCAGTGAAAATGTATTAGAAAAGCTGCGTACAGAATTTGAGACCGCTTGCCCGAATTCTGCATTAAAATTACACGGGTAGATATTTAATTATGTTCGAGAAGGATTTTTATAATTTAGTGTTTGTTTTTTATTTAATTTGTTTAATAAATACTAGTTTGTTATTATCTCTTCCACAACACCAAATTTATTAACAGTTCACAAATTGTTTCTCATTTGGAAAATAGTGGAAGTAAATATTTTTGTTACTTCCTTTTCTAGAGTGACAACCAAACACACACCAATTTGTGTTATAATAACTCATTATAACATAAAGTAATATAAAAAAGAATAATAATTGCTATCAATAGTTAATATAACAAACAAACTGCAACACTAACTTTTAAAAGCAATACAAACTACACGAGAAAACACATGTAAACCAGATGTAAACAATAAACTATTACTCGTTCGCCTAATTCAGTTTTAGTCCACTTGGCGTCACTTCATAGCGCTGTTGAGCCCAATAAGTTCTGTATGTATTTATTTACTTGTGTTTATCATTATTTTATGATGATAAATTACTGATGTATAATATTGTGTTATTGATTGTTTGTATATCCTATCTTTAGTTTCTTTTGAAAATATCAAGATTGGTATTTTTACCGACCTCCAACATATACAGGATGTTAGGTAAATGCCCGGCACAATTTAAAAGACAGCATGGTGACGTAGAATGCAATCGATTTTTCCATTACCAATTTTCACTAAAATGTGAATTTCGTCCAAAAATAAACAAATAAAAAAATGCCCCAAATTTTGAAACCACTGACTTTTATAAATTTTTCATATTAATCCATAAGTTGTATAGTTGCCATAGAGAAAAAAATATTTTGTAGTTCAATTAAAATCAAAGTACGATAGTTCAATAAGTACGTAGTTCAATAATAGAATATCAAAGTACGTGTACGTCATAATCTAAAATATTGTTTCGATTTTGTTAAAAAAATGGCACATTACACAATTGAAGAATATGCATTTTGTTGAAATAAAATTACGGTATTGTTTCCATGGTTTCTATTTATCTCAGTCAAATATGTGATTGTTTAGCAAACAAAATATTAGTGGTTCCTAAACGATGGTACTCCATCGATTATCAAGCGATATACGCATCTTATCCAAAAATGGTTGAGGCTCTTTAGCTCTAAATGGGCCAACAATGCTGCCTTTAAAATTGTGCCGGATATTTACCTAACACCCTGTATAAGGGAGGTATTGTGATCATACCGATTTTGACATTTCGAGATTTTGATGGATCTCCACGAATTGAGGTTTTTTAGCATGATGTCTGTCGGTCTGTCTGTCTGTCTGTCTGTCTGTCTGTCTGTCTGTCTGTCTGTCTGTCTGTCTGTCTGTCTGTCTGTCTGTCTGTCTGTCTGTCTGTCTGTCTGTCTGTCTGTCTGTCTGTCTGTCTGTCTGTCTGTCTGTCTGTCTGTCTGTCTGTCTGTCTGTCTGTCTGTCTGTCTGTCTGTCTGTCTGTCTGTCTGTCTGTCTGTCTGTCTGTCTGTCTGTCTGTCTGTCTGTCTGTCTGTCTGTCTGTCTGTCTGTCTGTCTGTCTGTCTGTCTGTCTGTCTGTCTGTCTGTCTGTCTGTCTGTCTGTCTGTCTGTCTGTCTGTCTGTCTGTCTGTCTGTCTGTCTGTCTGTCCGTCTGTCTGTGTACACGTGCACAGCAAATTCGGCTAGAAGGACTTTTATGAAACTTCATATTTAAGATTTTGACATCAATGGCACGAGTTGATCAACTTTTGGTAAAAATCGGTTGACTAAAAATGGAAATTTACATGTGTCAATTGTAAGATTTTTGCGAATATTTAACAACAGAAAAATATTTCGAAAAAAATTATTTAACAAAAGTTGCTAAAAAAGCAATAACTAACAACTTTTATTTAACACATTTTTTGATAAAACGAAAAAATTTGAAACATTTTCGAAATTTTTTCTAAATATTTATATTTTCATACTTCACCAACGTTCGCCAACTTTGATTGTGCGGTCGGTAGTTCGATTCTCCGTTGGAGATATTATTTGGGCGAGAATAATATGTTTACATTACTCTCATTTCACAATCATTCACCCCTCATCCAGGTGTACGAGATCGCCTCCTGGCATCGGCGAGTAGCCTCGTTGCAGAAATAGGTCGATGTAAAATAAATAAATAAATTTTTTCATACTTATATGTAACGTTTCTATGGTCATGATAAATAATATCTCTGTTAGAAAATATTAGGCCAAGTTATTTCTACTCTGCTGCCAGAATATATTTTATACAAGTACTTTGTGATGGCGGTCAATCAAAAAATTCTTGCAAGGCAAAGTATGGCCTAGGAGAAAGATGGAAATAATCGAGAGACTAGGCTAACGGATCTAAACAAACTTATGAAGAAGGATATTCTCTCTCTCTCTCTCTCTCTCTCTCTCTCTCTCTCTCTCTCTCTCTCTCTCTATCTCTCTCTCTCTATCTCTCTCTCTCTCATTCTCTCGCACTCTATCTATTTATCTATATATCTATCTACCCATCTATCTTACTCTATCTCTCTATCTCTCCTTGATCATTGTCAATCTTATTAACTTTTGCTGTCACCTGTGTTTCCATTGTTTGCGTAGTCTTAGTATTGTCATACATCCTACTTCCTACGATTTACTCACTAAAACATTTGTTCTTAAGTAAGATTGTACGTTAAAACAAATGTAGTAATAATTCAGGTCATGATCAGAATGAACGTAGTTCGACAGATATTCGAGTCGTGAAGTCTTTCTTATAAATAATATAACACTGTCTCCGTTCGAGTGTATTCCACAGACAATATACAATAAAATACAATAATATTTGAAAAATATGAGACTTGTGCTATATATAACTAACCCATATATTTTTTATAGACGTTATTTTTATTTTAGATATTGTAAATCGTAAAATATATTTAAAATATGGGTTATAAATATTTTTATTTTATATTATGGGAGAGAATATATTAGATTTTGAAAATGTCTAAAATATTTTATAATGAGATGTTCTCACCAAGTTTATATTAAATTCTTTTGTCAAAAATATTGTATGATCTTATTAAATTTTATTTAAAAGATAAAAATTCAAGGATATTTCACAGATACATTTTTACAAAGACTTTAAAACATTTATGTATAAACAGAGGGAGCTAGAAGCACCATCCAGTTTTGACAGTTATACCGTGTCGAACCATCGAAAAAAAAAAAAAAAAGCATGACCGGAGACCAACTTGACAAACTTTTTAGTGCTTGAGAGTAGGTTCATAAGTCCTTACAAAACAATAGAAAAACACACTAATTTGGGTTGATTGATTCATTTTTATTTCTCAACCTAGTCTCATTTTAGCTCAATACACTTCGCCCAACGTTTCTCCAACTTTTTCAAGTCATCCAAAAAGTAAGATTCTGGAGGGCCCTTTTTCGGCCGGACCCTCTCACTCGACGTGAATCATTTTCCGGCGAGTCATTTATTCATGTTTGGGGACAGGAAAAAGTCGCTGGGGGCTAAGTCTGGTGAATACGATGGACGCGACAACAATTCGAAGCGTAATTCATGCATTTTCGCGATCGACTGCACGATTGCGATTATTCTTGACAGTGACCAAACGCCGCACCGATCTTGCCGAAATCTTTTTCATACCCATTTATTCGTGCAAAATTGAAACCACTGAGACATGTGAAATGCCTGTGGCCTCAAATAGTTCGCGCACTTTGACTTGTCAATCAGTCGAACCCATATCGTGGATTTTTTTATTTCTGGCGTAGTCACCTCAAGTGGACGTCGCTAACGATGTTCAGCACTTGAGGATGTACGACCACGTTTAAACTCATTACACAATTGTAAAAAGTTTTAAACGCTGGTGCAGATGTGCCATAAACTTCATCCAACTCGGCTTTGATTTCTTTCGCTGTTTTGCCTTTCAAATGAAAGTGTAATCATTGCACGAAACTCGTTTTTTTCATTGTTCCAAAATAAGAAAAGTTGTTTGCTTCAATCGATTGTAAAAATGAGGCCACGCGATGGATATGGCTGAAAATTTGACATTAGTTTATTGATAGATGATACTTTTGATAAACAAATTTATTTTTATACTACTAGCTTGTTCTCTAAGATTTTGTAGGGACTTATTGACCTAGCCTCGTACCTTGTCTACTCTTAATGTGGACTAATTCATTAGTCAAGAACACGTTGCATCTTTTCAAGAATAAGATAGTAAATGTCCTTATTTGGACAGGAGCGATATATACAGACGATTCCGCTTAATTGGGCCACCGCTTAATTGGGGCAGCCGCTTATTTGGGCCGAATCTCAAAGAATAGAAACCAAACCAAGGAACCAACAGTAAATTTACATGTTTAATTGGGCCAACATTCCGCTTAATTGGGACAGTAAATTTAAGATCACAGTACATATTATGTTACACATATTCTCAAGAAATATATGTACAAAGAATTTAATATTACAGCGTTATTTTATGCAGAAAGGAAATGAAGGGAGCCCTACATCCGTACTGAATACCTGTGCTGATTTTGTAGAAGTGAAATGTTACAAAAACAAAAGACAGACTACACTTGACGCATTTTTGCATTGAATTAAATTGTATGTACCTATTTATTATTTTATTTTGGAATTTATTATTATTTTTTCTTAAAAGTTTATATTTTTTGGTTATATGTAATTTATAGTTTTGTCCAAGAGTTTATAAAGTAAAATTATTGAAAGAAAAATATGCATTGTTTAATTTTATGTGAAATTCGCTTAATTGGGGCAGCCGCTTAATTGGGCCAAAATGCCTAAGTCCCGATGTGTCCCAACTAAGCGGAATTGACTGTACATGGTTCCTGTTATTTTCCCAAACAACATTGGGCATCCACTAAGCTTCGCCAATAAACCCTATACTAAAGATTACTTAATGATAAGAAGAAAATGTATAAGAAATTTTTCAAACTTTTTTTGGTTCTTGTAGAATAACAATCTCATATTGTTTTTCACCAATTACTGCAAATAGGTGGTGCAGTAACTCCAAATTTAATAAAAGATTTTGAAAAAATGACTTTTGCCCTACAGGTACAATAACCCCAGCCTGCTCTACCCAATCCATCTCGACTTACGCAGTTTTAATTCCTCCTTAGAAGACACGAAGGATTTTACATAAACATTGTTTGTCGTGATTAAACTTGGAATTTGTTCTCAATGAAAATGGTTTTCGCGTTTCGCAACCATACAAGAATAAAATAAGCGATGTTAATACTTTAATGTCTAATGAACCCTATCTCTACTGGAAACCATGTAGTATCTTATCTATGAGTACATACTTTAACAACTTTAAAATAGTACCAGATTAAAGTTGGCTTTAAAACATATGAGACATTAATATGGACTAACTTACTAACTAATACCACGTAGCATTTTATCTACGAGTAAATAATTTGACAACTGCGAAATAGTAGGGATGCTGATTAGTACGCTTTTCGACATATGAACCACTGGAACGAGTAATTAATGCAGAACAGCTAATTTGTTAGAATCACATAGCATCTTCTCTATCATTAAATATTTTGACAACTGTAAATGACCCATAGAAACGGATTATTTGTGCTTAAAAGTAACAGTTTGTGCAGTTTATTAATTATGGAGTATAATGAATAAAATTGATACAGAAATATTTGAAATATTTTAAGAATGAAGTTAGCTGCGAACTACATTATCCTTCACCCCAAAATTCTGTAAAACTTTTTTAATTTAATAATATAATTTCCCTCTCTTTATGCCTCTTTTCCTTTCATCATACCTTACTCCATTCATTCATGATCTCATTACATGACATTCACATGTTCCCCACCATTTACTCCGTTATTTCCTTCTTCATTTGTTTCTTGTTTAGTATTTTGTGCCATGTTCGCATTTATTCTACAGTCAGTTGTTTCAGCGTTTATTCTTCGTTCTCAGCTTATTTCTCCATGGTTCGTTTGTTACGGGCTTACCTTTATCTCTAGACTTTTCATCATTTTTAGTCTTGTCACACCTAATTCTCTTCCATTATAGTTAATTGACAGTTACCCGGATAGGAAGTAGACAGAATTTAACGGGGAGAAAAATCAGTTTGCTCACGACAACGGAGTTACATGTGGACACTATTAATGTTGTACAGATTTATCAACATCATGAAAAAGTCTAAGATTTATTACTGTTCAAATTTATGGCGAATTGAACACACATTGTAAAATAGTAAATTAATAAAGCTGTTGTCTGTCCAAATAATTGACAAAAATAATTAAATACATGATTATTACTAAGAAAAATTTGTGTTTTATTGCCCAATGCTTAGGGTTCTGAGAGATTGTTGGCAGTCAAACAGGGACAGTGGAAGATCGAATGACCTTTTGTTAGTATCAAAGTTCATTCTCAGTTCATAGATTACAGGTGATAAGTACTATATTTTTTGTTATTTATTTAAACAATTAAACATCAAAATATAAGGAACACTTATGTTCATCTTGATTATTTCCTTAATATAAAGAGTTATAAAAATATTGTTCAAATAAAACTTATTCGAGGTAATGGGGGTCAGACTATAGTGGTATCAAAATTTTTTTTCAAGTGTTTTGCAAGAGGCACGGCAGTTAATAACTATTTTGCAAATTATACTACACATATATTTTTTTTCTCTTTTCAACAGTGTAAAACTTTTATCTCCTTACATAACAAAATTTTTAAGAAAAGCGACTTTTTGTGGTAAGGAATAATAAAAAAATAAATTTTTAATTTTTAACTCCAAAAATAAAAAATTAAAATTACTACCTTGTTATTGACTTAACATCAAACATTTTTATAACAAATATTGTTAAGAATAAGAACACAAATCTTTTATCCAAATGCATTTTTTGATTGGATAAATATTTGGAGAGTTACGTTAAGTTACTTATTACGTTAAGGCTATAGTCAAGTTACTTATTTTCTGGTGTTGTTCTCCATACTTCTTTCCATCGTGTTCTGTCCTTTGTATATTTTCTTATCTCCTCCCACTTTACGCCTCTCTTCGTTGCAGCTTCTTTTGTTTCTTGGTGCCAGGTTTTTCTCGGTCTTCCTGGTCTAATTTTCTTCATTGTTCTTGCTTCATAAACTCTTTTTACTATTTTGTCTTCACTCATTATGTGTATATGTCCCAGCCATATTAGCTGTCCTTCTTCTATTATAGTCTCTACTGGTTTTGTGCCTAGTTTTTCTCTAAATACTTCATTTCGAGAGTTGGAGAGTTGTGGCGGAAAAACCCCAAAAATGAAACACTTAAATTACTGCCTTATTATTGACTTAACAGCAAAAACTTATATTGCAAATACTGTTAAGAATAAGAAGGCAGATCTTTCATCTAAATGCATTTTTTTGATTGAATAAATATTTGGAGAGTTATGGGGGAAAATCCAGAAAAATTATAAACTTAAATTACTCCCTTATGATTGACTTAACAGCAAAAACTTATATTACAAATATTGTTAAGAATAATAAGACAAATCCTTTATCTAAATGCATTTTTTTGATGGGATAAATATTTGGACAGTTCTGGTGGAAAAACCTCAAAAATTAAAAAATTAATATCTCTTTTATACTAAGGTGTTTCTTATAAAACCTTAGTTTTTCGCCATTTTTTGACTTGTAGTATCACCCATTGAAAAAGAAATAAGAAGACCGTAAACACCCTGTATATCGTTCTTCTCCATGTGGATACAGAGCGATCTCTCCGACGGCTTCCATGAGGATTCCACTCCAGTGTCTTCTGGTGATATCGTTACTCCTTTCCAGAGCGTAACACCAACCTAATTCCCATATACCTGAATTCACAATTATTACATTCCATACTGTATATTCCTCCTGAAGACTGTTTTATTTATTTAAAATATTCTTTTTCTTTAAGCACTATCAGTCAGGTTGACTTTTGGCTTCACTTAAATAAGTCCTCCATCTTGATCTGTTCATTTTCAGGTCTTGCCATGTGCCTTGTATACCAATACTTATTAGATCTTTGGTTAACAGATCTTCCCATCTCTTGCGAGGTCTTCCCACTGGTCGACGGGTAGTCAATATTCCTTCCAATATCTTCCTAACCATTCTATCCTCTCTCATCCTCATAATGTGTCCTATCCATTGTAATAGCCTCTCAGGTCCTGTGTAATACGAGTATTACACAGGAACTGTAACTGTAACTGTAACTGTAACTGTAACTGTAACTGTAACTGTAACTGTAACTGTATTAACTGTACTGAAGGCCGAGGCCTTGAGTACAGTTCTCGGATATCTTTGTTCTACGCATTCTCCATTTACCATTAATTTGAATGGGACCAAAGATTCTGCGTAATACTTTATTTTCGAAAACTATGAGGTGCCTCGCTTTGTTAAGGTATATGTTTCGGAGCCAATATCTAAAGTATTACCCTGTAGATTTTTTAATTTTAATTTGTTGTTGAATAGAAATGGTATTTTTATTTTTCGAAAATGTATTATCTATGATTTTATGATAGGTATGTTTGTTTAGAATATTCATAACAAGATGTCTATTGTAACCGTTTTGTTTACACTGCAAATCTTAGTGAGTAATAGTACTCCTTTTAAATGAGTACTTTTTATATTACTCATTTAAAGTGCGTACTTGTACTCACTTTGAAGAAGGAGATAAGTGTACGCACTTGAAGTGAGTACTAGTACTCGTTATAAATAAGTACTTCAAAATACTCACGTAAAACGAGTACAAGTACTCACTTCTAAAGCGGAACTGAAACTACGCGTTATATGTGAGTACTAATACTCATTTTAAATGCGTACTTTTAATACGCGTTATATGTGAGTAACCTAACCTAACATATTAAATTTCCTGTCATATAAGTTCTTTAAAACTAAACAACCAAATAATAGTACAATATTAACGTTTATTAGACAATTAAAAATTAAAAAAAAAAGTGCCAAAGTATCTGCTGATTAATAAGTGAATTTAAAGTTAAGTAAAAGTGAAAAATAATAATAATAATAAAGTGAAATGTAGCATTGAGAGGCTGCTGAAGCCAGAATTTATTTTTGCATAGTTTTTGTTTAAGAAGGTTCGGAAGCCTCAAAGTTAGTTATACAAATATGCAGTTTTAATTTAAATGCGATATAATAATAGCACATGTGATGATTGCATTATTTTAGGAATAAATGCGCTCAGATTAATTCATGTACCTTCTAGATATGTTTAAAGATTTAACATTGATTCTATTATACGACATAATTACCGAGACAATTACATTATATTTTAGATACTAAAATAATACGTTTCAAAATGTAACTAAGGAGAAAATCATATTTTTTATCTTCTATTATTCGTAGAAATTGTTTAGAATAATTTATTGAATTTTAGATGATAACTAAGTTCATACTTATACTTAATCATTATGATTATTTTAGTTGTAATATCTGAAAGGTTTGAAATTTTTTTAAATAAATATATTCAAGAAATAATAATAATCGCATTTTATTATTTACAGAAAAATATGAAGCTTCATAAATTCTGGAAAAGGATTGCATTGAAAATTGGCAAAAAAGTGTATAAATTATTGATTATAATAATTTAAAAACTATTTTTCTGATGTTCAATCAACATTTTTACTTTTCCTGAATTTTAAAGCTTTATTGTGACGTCACTCAAGAAAAGAGTTTTATACCTATGTACGCACTATAAGTGCGTATTACTACCCTCTCTTCCTTTCCACTACCCATTTAAAACGCGTACTAGTACTCACTTTAAGTGAGTACTAGTACTCATTTAAAGTGCGTACAAAAGTACTCACTTGTACGTGAGTAAAAACGAGGACAAGCAATGTACGCACTTTAAATGAGTACTAGTACTCACTTGAGATTTGCAGTGTAGCTATGTCAATAATTGTATTAATAAATAATAATAGGTTCTCAACGCCTAGATAGGCCGGACATATATATGAAAGCCACATGGTCAGTGTGGCGTTTCAACCGGTCCTATTATCCCTGTATGAACAAGTACTCATTTATAAGTATTAAATACTCGAGGGTGAGTCGACCCCAGAGCTGACTGCACAATATCAGAAGATAAAAATCCGAAAGAGGTGGGAGGTATCGAACCCGCGTTTCTGAACTCTGTAGGCAACCGTCTTACCAAGGAGCCACGGCAACTCAATTGTATTTAATTGATAAGTTATTTATTTTCAATTTGATAGGGATATATGAATTAAACTTTATATTAAGCTATGGAAAATTGCATGTTTATGATTTACTGGGGAAATCGATTCATCCAAAATGTAATTATTAGTACGGGTCAGTTTTCTGTTGAAACTCTAGTTTATTAATATTTCTAATAAAAAATATGTCCAAAACAGGAAGCCTGTTATTATTTTCTAGTTCGTAGATGAATTTGAGCAAGCTATGTATAAATGTTGTTAATTAGATTTAAAAAATTGTTGGATCAAAGGAATCGTCTATTATTGCAAAAAAATTGTTCACATATCTAAACAAGATTTTCAGGAATGGTGACAGAGAAGATTTAACCGGATTTGCAAAGAAATTGAAGAAAAAGTTAGCTAGGAAAGATGATGGCGGTACCGTGGATTTGTGTGTAGTGTTATTGAATTAAAATACCACCACATTCAAACATATTAAGTGACCCCATTTAGGTATATAAAAACAAAATTAGTATATTTTTTCTCCTCCAAACCTGTATTCAAACATCAAAATCCGACTAATCATATAGCCAGGATCTGCAGGGTCAATGGAAAGCTGGCTTCTGCAGTAGTAACTGATATTGCAAAGTTTGTCTTAACTTTTTGCCCAAATGAAAATGTTGTCGGAACATGTATTCCAACTCACTCAATTATGTATCAGCTGTGAAGTTCCAAGCAGACAGACATCTAACGTCACGTCCAGCTACTATTACAGTTTTTATCCAGTGTTTTTACCGTGAACCATTCCGACTTTGTCGCATCCAGGAAACATTTAACTTTTTACTGTAATTGTGAATATGTCAGAGGGGCAACACTGCACGTACAACCCTTTAATTGTGCGACGTTACCAATTAGGTGCATATGCCAGTAGTTTACTAAAACATTTACTTGTGTTAACGACGAAAAAAATTGTAATAGTTGTTTCTGCGGAACGTTTGTGTGTTACTGATTTTTTTTATGCAAAAATGCTTTAAAATTAACCATGCACAGTTAACTAAATCACACAGAATTAAAATCCCTAGACTTAAGGTAATTAAACACAACGAACTTTTTATAAATACTCTTTTTCTCTTCTACTCTTATTCTTTGGGCACTGTAAATTGAGTTGACTTTTGGCCTCACGTACATAAAATCTTCATTTTGATTTGCTTACGGCTGTTTGCTAAAGAATAAGTTATGTTTAGTGTCCAGTTAAGCATAACTCAAGTTAAAAACCTAGAAATATATATAATTTTAACTTGAGTTAGGAGTACCTCGAAGTAAAACATTTAACTCGTTGTTTAGCAACCGACCATAGGTGCCAAGTCTTTCCATGAATCCCATTCACCATGGCATGTGATTTAGAAATTAAAAGAAAATGCTGAACTTCCTATACATGATGACCTGGCCAAGACCGATTTCCACAAACTGAAATTACTACAGAAATTACCCAAAACCCATCAATTACTACAGCAATGATTATTACGGAAATTTGCTACACCGCAAAAGAAACCTGGCGGAAGAATAGGTGGAGCAGGCCCCAGCTGAGTTCCACTTCTGACTTAACCCCAAAAAACCTCCTAATGGTTTGACTTTCTCAGAAAAACATGGGTATCTTTGAGCAGAGTTAGAACGGGTCATGGTAGAAACGACGACTCTCTGTTCAGATGGGGGATGCGGGAGATTCCAAACTATAACTGCGGTGCAGAACGTCAGTCGATGAGACACATCCCATTTGAGTGCCCCAATAGCAAGATTATTAAAGTATAAGACTGTTTTGTAACTTGTAGTGATGGGGGTAAATAGAGAGGCTACGCGTCATCCGTATGCTAACGGGACGTCAGTCTTTGTTTATCGTATATGTTATATACACGTGAAGTTTGATTTTTTGCTATAAATATAAAAATATCGTGTAATTTTTTGATTTTCTACTTGTATTAATTTCTTTTTTCTTCGAAAGGAATGTTTTTTTTTTCGTTCTAAATAAATTTTCTTACATTCATTTTTGATGTGAAGAGAATAATATGTGGAATATTTCAATATTTTAGTTTTAGGGTGTCCCCCCGTAACTACCATAATATTCATCAAATTGAAAAAATGCATAGAACAAATAAGATTTGTTTTCTTATAAACAATTTTTATTGTTTAGTTTTTTCTGTTAAGATAGTTCTGTTTATCAATGAAATATTTCAAGTTTTCTAGTACCAGTTTTAACCCAGAAACACCCCTAAGAAAAAAAAAATGAGATACCATGCCTATATTTGATCCTGGTTCTACTATAGTGTACCAAATTTCGTTAAATTACGTCCAACCTTTTTAAAAACAGATATAACCTCCAATTTTATTAATTACTATATTATTATACCATCACTCTACATTTTTGCCTGTTTAAAATTTTTTTACAAAAATAAAAACGACTTTAAATCTTTTAATGACATTCATAATCATAATACTAGATACAAGAATGATATATATCCTAAATTCAGCCGCCTATCAAAATCCAGAAATAGCACTACCTACTACGCTATTAAATTCTTTAATAAATTGCCAGAGTCAGTAAGACTTTTACCCCAAAATAAATTTGAAGCGTTTGTGAAGGATGTGCTAATTCAAAATCCATTGTACTCTGTGTCCGAATATTTTGATTTAAATTTTTAGTATTATCATTAGTTTTTGTATCTAAGTAATAATTATATCTATGTGTAACTCTTTTTGTATAAATCTACACTATTTGTTTGACTGACTGTAAACAATTTAATTGTATTGTATTGTGGTCAATAAATATTATTATTATTATTATTATTATTATTATATCAATTTGTTTTTCTATTTTTATTTAAATATACCTAAAATTATATTTGTATTCAATTTTATTGTTATTTATTAACTATAATACAAATACCCATCACCTTAAATTTTATATAAATCAGTATAAAATTTCCTTAAGGATTTATTTATAATTTATTCAGTAGAATTGTCTTGAATTAATATCTATTATGAATATAGTCAATAAAAATATTTAAAAACATGTATATTAATTTTGTATGCTAGTTTGAATATTCCCTCTCACGCTGTGATTGGTCAGAAGTTAAGAGACAACTTTTATTTTAATAATCTTGCCCCAATAGAGCCTTCCATGGGACAGCAGAAGATTTTGTATTGGTGACAGTACCAAATAATTTTTTTTTTGTGAATTTTGGACTGGTTTTTATATACAGACACTTCACTGTATTTTTTTTTTCATACTTTGTCTAGAAACATTATACCTTACTATTTGTATTTGTGTTTATTACACAATATTTGATATGATTATATTATGTAAATGTATGCAGCCAGACGCTAAATAAATAACCATGGCATCACAAAATGTTAAGCAACCAATCTTTTGACCAAACAAGTTGTCCCAAGCTTTTCTCTCCAGGTAAGTGACTGAAACTTTGAGTGACATCTTTGGGGATAGTCTAGAACTAATAGAGTTGGCGACTTGTAGTCAAATGCTTAGCGACAGCTACGGTCTTCTTGATATGTGTCATGGCGTCGATCATCTAGTTTTGATTGATTGTTACACTTATATGATTTGAAATTTGTTGCATTCTTTTGTTCTTGTTTATTTTAGGAAACTATTTTATATATATTTGGCGTTCATGTAAAAGAATATGATGTTTGTGTTTTCTTTTTCGATGCTAACATAACAGGTCTTTAGTACTATGTAATACCAATATAGAAAAATATAATTACTGTACATTGACTACTTTACAATTTGGCGACTAACTAATATAGCCGCCGGTCGCTAACGTTTAGAACTGGCATCCAGTACTTGTGAGATATTTATCTGGTTAGCTGGTCATCTAATCATCTTCCCCAATGGCTGTTCAATTTTTCGTCCCAGATTGTGTTATTTTATTTTAAATAATTTAATTACTAATAAAAAATTAAGTTAAAATGAAATTAGATCGAATTAGAAATCCAAATTTCATATAAAAACTAGATACAATACCAGGGAAGGCCATTATAGAAGGACAGCTAGGTTACCTCTGGCATATACACATATAATGATATATCACGTAGAATAAGCAAAGACAACATCGTGTTTTGAAACAAGAACAGCAAAGAAAGTAAGTCGAATAAGACCGAGAAAAACTTGGCAACAGGAAACAAAAGAAGCTATAACAAAGAGAGGTGTAAAGTGGGAGGAGATATGAAAATAAAGGACAGAAACGGAGGAAAGAAATATGAAAAATAACCCCAGAAATTAATTAAATAAACCACAGGCTTACAACGCAAGGTAAGAAAGGCTTAAAAATTAAGACATTTTTTATTTCAGATTTATAATGATATTTACCTAATTGGTAAAGCTACAGTCGGATTTTTAAAAAGACAATGACGTTACCGATAAACCAGAACTATACACATGTATATGTAATTGTTCTGGGTACCACTATATGGACATTAAGAAGCGATGATCCCCTCATGCAACTCGTGAATAACCATGAGTTTTCTGGAAAAGGATCGCTGTTTCAAGCGGCACGCAGAGCAGCAGACAATCTTGGATTAGCCGAATTAGCGCGGAACCGAAGATTCGCTGGTATCCCAATGGTAAATGAGGAGTACAGGCAAATAAGCGAATCTATTAAGAAGGCAGAACAACACATGCTCATGGAAGAACATATGAGTAAACATCTACTTACACTAGATGTTCTTCCAAGTAATCCGGGACCAGACTTTGTCTCGTAAATTGACCTTTGCCTTCCTGAGTTCGGCAGGCCGAAGATCCGAGGTAGAAGGGTTTATACTTGTATGTCAGGATGGGATTTTAAGCACGCTTGCACATCGCAAAAATATCCTGCAGGAAGATATTTTGCATGCCTACAGAGCGTGCAAAATACAGCCTGAAACCCTGACGCATTTATTATCCGCGTGCCCCTTCTACGCCGTTACACACTACATTTACCGGCACAATGCTGCTCTATGCGTGATCTACTACTACTTAAGACAACACTATGCAATTGATACAACTCGTGTCATTTCATATGCTCCAGGATATATAGCGAGATGGTGGAAAATTCCAGATGCCGCATAGACTGATATTTTTTCATGCCCAGTCCTTGACCACTTCAATCAACGAAGCCAGACATAGACCTGCTGGACCACGCAACAAGAGAGACTTTTGTAATCAAATTCTCCTGTCCAGCAGAGAAAAACATGTCTCTAAAAGGAGTCAAAAAGCGCGAGAAATACTCCGACCTTTTGTCTGTGCTTCGGCAAATGTACCCGAAACACAGAATCAAGCTTGTGGTTGTCATTATGGGTGTTCTAAGCGGAACGCAGGCGTCCTTCGAGATTCCTGACTGCAGATCAGTTTCCAGGTTTTTGATCTGCAGAGTGCAAAAGGCAAGTTTGCTTGGCTCCTTACGCACTTTGAAGACGCGCGGCGTAGTGCATTAGCCACTGCCGTACACCTCCAGGATCTGGGATGCGGTAGTGTGTATTCACACTACTTAGGCATTCGCGTATGACGTGCCTGAAATACAAAGTCTGGCAGTGGATGGTTTAGACCAGCGTTTCTCAACCGGGGGGTCGCGGCCCCCTGGGGGGCCGTGAGTGCTTCGTCGGGGGGCCGCGAAGTCATACAAGATCGAAACATGAAAATATAATAAAAATGCACTCAATCTTGCAAGATATAAATTTTATTCATATTTATAAATACGAGTATCTTATATTGATATTCATAAAAATATACCTTTCACAACATAAATAAAATAAATATTCTATTTATTTTTATATTTAATATACTTATTTTGACCTACATGCTATTTCAAATGTTTAAGTTGTCACTAGCTAACTTTATAATGAGTAAATGGGCTTTTACTAAGCAAAATAATCAATTAAAAGCTTCATTTAATCGATAAAAATTACTAGATTTGAAAATCTAGTTCCGCATTAACAAAAGAAACAGACTATAAGTAGACTATATCAAGGTTAAATAAATTGTATGTGTCGGTTAATGGGTTCGCGTTGGAGGCACTTATTTTCAAGTTGTGCTTTGAAGTAGGTACGATTTGAAATTGCAATATTTGTTATAATATATTTTTTTAATTGCTCTCCGAACTACAGGTAGCTCAAGAGTAAGGATGCGAATGTGTTTAAATTAAAATGGAAGACACTTTGAACATTTTTAAATAAAAATACTTTACTTTCAAGTCGTTATAGGGACTATAATCGTCATTTAAAAATATCACAGTTTTTTGTCAACCGTAAAATATATTAAAAAAATTTTTAAGGAAAAGTTGTTGAAAAGCTCTGTCCAAAGATATCCAATATGACATACGTTCCTATTTAAAAATTCGAAATTGTGTTTCACGTCCTGTAATTCTGGTTTTTTCCGGAAAATTTCAATAATACCATTCAATTTTGTGGATAAATTTTAGAAAAAACTCGTGTTCCCATCCATGTTATCTTCATATATATATATAGGGGGGCCGCAGACAATATTTATATAATTTGGGGGGTCCCAGGCCATAAAAGGTTGAGAAGCAATGGTTTAGACTTCTATATATACGAGGGAAAGTCAATAATTAAGTCGCAAAAGGCTATTAAAATTAAGGCTATTAGCCGAAAACAAGTTTTATTTTTCAACAAAGTCGCCACCAACATTAATACACTTATCTCATCGCTTTATCCATGACCCAATACCAGCTGTATAAAAGTCTTTGGGCTGCAGTCTCAGTAACATGCATACCTCTCGTACAACATCGTTATCGCCCGCGAAACGTTTGACGCCAAGATGCTTCTTTGTAGACCAAACCATCTTATTGCTGTTGCTATGCTATTTATTGTAACCCGACTGTTAGCTCGAACCATCTCGTCTACCCGTCGAATTGCTGCATCATTCGCCATCTGAACGCCCAGATTGGTGTTCGTCAATAACTTGTAAGTGCTCTTGAGAGAATTTCTCTACACAGTTGTACACTGCTTTACGCGACAAACACTCTTTACTGTAAAAAGGATATATTTCCTTACGGATCTCCTTTGCAGGAAGTCCTTTTGCCCACAAAAAACGCACAACAGCACGTTGCTCTTCCGCAGTATACTCTTCGAGCACGATCGCCATTTTCACTCTGCCTGCGCACGCTCACGGCAACTGTCACTTAAGTGTTATCAAGCTGGATTGTGCTGCCACCTAATGACACTTTTGGAAATAGCTCACTGCTATTTTCAGCTTTCTAACATCCGTTTGTGACCTAATTACTGACTTCCCCTCGTTTAAATTCATATATTATAGCTTAACTTAAGCTTATTAAGCAAGAGCTTAAAACTTATACGATCATATTTTTCAAATCTTTTATTTTCGATATTAAAATCTTATTTAGCATGTTCTATTTTTCATGGTAAAGCTTTCAGCTGTAATATAAAACAGTGGGTTGCTGTCTTTAAAAATCCCGTCAGTAGTGACAAGTCCATTAACTGTGGCTCACATGTGTACACATATTAACCTCTCGGCCGCGTGAGGCGCTGAGCTCGCTCGAGATGACAGCCACCCATTAGCGCTCCTGTAAACAACACGGGACTTCGGGATAGTAACTTGGACGTCACACGCAGCTGCATCGCATAAAGGATACATTTTTTAAAGATCACGGGTTCTAGATAATTAGTTTTTAACACGATGATAAACGCTTTAAGTGAGAAAAGCCGTAAATTGATATTAATGCACTTTTTTAGAAAATGTTTAAAGTGGATTCAAATATTAAATATGCATAATCTTGCATAAGAGATTGTACAAAGGCGTACATAATCCGCATAACTACATACAAAGAACAATTTTTGGATGGAAATTTCCTTGAGGAGTTTCATAGTAATAGGTAGAGATGAGCGATATTTCACTGACGGTGATTTTTTCACCGTGATTTATAAGACACTTTGTAACACTGACAGTGATTTTAAAGATGTCAATTATTTTTTACAATTTTATAATATTGTAATATTTGATAATATATCTAAAGAGTATGCAGTTTTTTATAATACATTCTTACATAAGTCTTCATTCAAAAGAAATATATTAATAAATGGCTTCATTTTTTCTATTTCTAAAACGTATTTCTCCCTGATAACATTGTGTTATTTTATGAAACTCTTATAACGTCACTCGTGTGTATCTATCTGTACGGCAGAAATTGTAGCCAAATGGTTCATCATAGAAAGTTGACATTTGGCATGCTTATACAACTCTTTAACCCATATAGGAAAAATACTGAGATTTCAATAAATACATAGCGAGATAAATATAAACAAATATGTATTAAATGAAAAATGAATGTATATATATATATATATATATATATATAGTTGGATTGTTGTTCTTGACGAAAAATGTAGGAGGAAATAAAAATTCTTGAATACTCGTCAAAAGTTTATTATAAAATATTAAGAGACGTTTCGACTGGTAAATCCAGTCATCCTCAGTCTAGAGTACGTTGTCAATATTTTATGTATATTCTTATAAAAAAAATATACGGAAAATGATATATATATATATATATATATATATATATATAGGCTTCAGGATTAAGTAAGTAATATATATATATATATAAATTTTTAGTGGGGTATCAAATGAAACCTCTTAATGCATGGATAAACAAACAACTTGTATTTTTGAAAAGTCTTTTTGTTATGTGATTTTCGTGTGTCAAAAAACTTTCGTCCCTCACCCTATTCCAGAGAGGTTGATCTAAAAATTTGAAAAATATTCCCAATAATATACATTGGTGGGAACCGGAATAGTTCAAAAGGAATTTTTGATGAGATTAGTTTTTCGAAAATTATCGAATTTTTGTGTCGATGAAAATTTTTATATTTTAATTTTTGTCCCACACCCTATCCCCCGGGAGGTTGGGGGTTAATCTATATATCTGAATAAATTCTGAGTAATGCACATTAATGTGAACCGGAATATTGTAACAAAATATTTTTATCCGATAATTATTTAAAGAGTTATAGATTTTTTGCAGTACCGTGCTTACAAAATTTATCTAACTGGAGAACCAAGTAGCTATAGCTGGGTTCATGCGTGCGCATCTTGTAATTAAGTCTCCAACACGTGGATTATTCTTTGAAAAATTACCGAAATACATATATATTTTTTTTTATTTTTTTAAATTTTTGTATCAACACGGTAAATTTAAAGAGATTCTTTACTTCGACAATTATTTATTGTCACTAGACGTACATTTCAACTACGAAGTAGCCATCTTCAGTAGCTGAATAAATCTGAGAAATTACAAGTTATCGGAATTATATAAACACAAACACTAATCTCTACAAATTATATAACTTAGAAGGTATTGGATTTCTATTGGCCATTCATATATTGTGGGTGTAATTTTGTCACGAAATGGGCACTATTGACAATAAAATAATAATAATAATTTTGATTGATCAAAATTTTTTAAAATACAGAATATGTTTCTTACTGACTAGAGTACCACTTATACGTAAACCCTCTATAATTACATGTTTTTAATAGTTTTTAGATATGCTATTTTTTACACTTTAATTATTTTATAAAATAGAGGGAAAATTAAAAAAAAAAAGTCTCACTTTAGTACTTAGGAAAAAAAGAGAAATAATTAGTTATTTGTTCGCTATAACAGGATGTTTAAAATATTTTAATGTTTTATAAACTGATCCTACATTTTTATTAGCTGGTTTTCATGGTAACCGACGAGTTCATCGAAAATCAATTCATCTAAAATCAATTCATCGAAAATCAATTCATCGAATGATCAATTCATCCAATGATCAATTCATCGAAAAAAAATATTTTGCAAATATTTGAGAGGAATGCCGAGGGGATCGGAAAGTCAAAAAAGCAGTGGTCAATAAAAGTAGACAGACTAAGAAATAATTGCGTAAATATTTTTATATGGTTTAAAAAAAGGTAAATAAAGTGACATAGTGTTTGAATATAAATAAAGAAATATAATAAAAAAACTTATATAATAAAAGAAATAAATGTTTTGTTCTTAAGGTTTAATAAGACAGGTTATGGGCAATTGCACGCAAATAATTTTTATAAATTCATACACAATGATACGCATTTTAATTGGGCTAATATGGGGGAAAATAAAGTACTATGCGCCTAAAAACAGGGTAATTAGGTTAGGTTTAGTTAGTAAAAGTCTAAAACCGAGCGGAGCGAGTTACCCATCTTCTAGTTTAAGGACAAAGCACTATTTTAGGTTAGGTTAGTAAGGGTTTTGTTAGAAGAAGCCGAGCGAAGCGAGCTACCCATCTTCTAGTTTAATGTCAAAAAACTATCTTAGGTTAGGTTAGGTTAGTAAGGGTTTGGTTAGAAGAAGCCGAGCGAAGCGAGCTACCCATCATCTAGTTTAATGACAAAACAAACTCACACTAACATAACAATGCCACCTGTTTAGAATCACCGTACATTGAACAAATCATGTGTGGTATAGTAAATATGAATAGTAAAACTATGTACATAACACAAAACCCTTAAGACTTAACAGATGGGGAAATACAATTTTTATAATTCTTTAAGAATGGGTGTATTATGTACATTTATGATCCCATTACCCGGGTTTTTCTGATCTAAAGAGCCCTGTTCGATTTCAAAATAATCCAACAGGTATCTTTTACCTGGCGTATTTTCTGAATGGAAAATTTAAAAATTATTAATAGACCAAGTATGATAGTTATTTAATAAGTGTAGTCTGTCAACTTTTATTGACCAATGCTGTTTTGGTTTTACGATCCCCTCGGCATTCCTCTCAAATATTTACAAAATATTTGTTTTCAATGAATTGATCATTCGATGAATTGATCATTCGATGAATTGATTTTCGATGAATTGATTTTCGATGAATTGATTTTCGATGAATTGATTTTCGATGAATTGATTTTCGATGAATTGATTTTCGATGAATTAATATTCGATGAATTGATTTTCGATGAACTTACCGTGAATCGTTTTCATGATTAGCTATCCTTTAAAATATTTATCTTTGGTTTCTTTGTTATGATCAAGAATATATTCAAGTTTTATATCTTGGTGCATACTACGGATAAGATGGTACTTAGGATATCTGCCTATTATTCTTCGACAGTAATTTTGAATAATTTGTAAATTTTTTCTTGATTGTATAAGATTGTTTTCTATTATGATGTTATGGTTATAGCACCTGAAGAAGCCAACAATGTTGTTGGCGAAACGTTGTGTTTTGTTAAAATAAACGCTTCTTGTCCAAAAAGCTGAGTGAAATTATTTCCTATTTCTACCTATATTCAAAATTGGACGTTAAATTACTAATAAATTTTTTATGTTTGAGTTGCTAGCAAAGTGCCAAAAAGACATCCATAAGTTAAAACTGGCCTTATCATTGTTTAAAATATTATAAGTTTGTTCTTTTGTGACAATAAAATAATTTGTGAAGTAAAAAATCTCTTTAAGTTTACCTTATCCTAAACTTCACGTGAACTCAACAATTAATATTTACAATGTATCCACAATTTGCTATTATTTACTAAAACTTACAAAATCCTGAAATATGTGTAAATTCACACTTTTTTATTTTTATTTTAAATTGCTAATTTTGAACATGTTCCATCAAGAGGCAATAACTACATTTCGGTACCATACTTTTTGTTGAAATCCGTATTTTCATCGTTTTTCTCACTGTCCAAGTTCACAGACGTTCATAGTTAATCTGTCATATTCCATCTTCCAGTTCAGTTGTTTTCAAGGTGTCAGGTGAATGCTAAGGTTGATTTTTTTCTGGTAATTGTTTTGGCGCGACTGTTCCAGGCGTGTTTTCATAAAACTTAAATTTGTTTAAATTTGGTTCAGATATTTTTGTTATATCATTTATTTTGTTTCAGTCTCTGTTTTAAACGTTTCATATATTATGTTCAACCATTTAATATATTTTTTTATTATATGTCAATATTTTTTGTATAAATTCTTTACAGAAAAAATTCGATATTAAAATTTTTGAAATATTTAGGTTACAGCCACGTTAGAATTTATTGAAAGATATTTCAACAGTAAAAAGTATTTCTGTTACGAAACTTTTTCAAAATCAAATTTTAAAATTTCAAAAAACTTAATAATATTACTTTTTTCGATCATATTGTACGAGGTCTACCTTTTAAGTTTTTACAAAAACTAAGAAAGAAATGTTTTTTTTAGATCAAACTGTTTTATTGCTTATCAAAATATTCGCCATTAACATTTAAACACTTTGCATGCGTTCAAACTAATTCTCGAAACATTTTTACCACTCTGAAGTTATTATCTCAAAAACATGGTTTTTGAAGGCTGCCAGCTTCTTGAGGTGATGAAAATCGTTGTCCACGCATTTTTAGTTTGGCATTGGGGAACATCAAATAGTTAGAGGATAAATCAGGTGAATACGGGCAATGATACATTAATTCGATGTTTTTCTAATGTGATGATGTCTTTTCAAATAATCAATTGTTTGACGTGCTGTGTGGGAGCTTGCATTGTCATGATGAAGAATGATGTGACGTTTTTGGTTGTTTTTCCTGATTTTGTCGATGACTTCTGGTAAATAAATTGTTGTATACCATTCAACATTAGCTGTTATTTGATCCTCTAAAGGAATGGTTGCGTAATGTCCAGTACAACCGAAAAAACAAACGATCATTTTCTTGGAAGTGCTTCGTGATCGAACAACTTTTGTGGGTTTCGGTTCATCTTGGACCACCCAAACAGTGGATTGTTGCTTAGTTTCCGGTTCATATGAGTAAATCCAAGTTTCGTCACCTGTAACGATGTTGTATACGGATTTTGCAGTGCCTAGGTTGAATTTTTTTAGAATTCCCTTACACCAATCAACATAAGCTTTTTTTTGAGCTTTTGTCAAATTATGCGAAATCCATCGGGAACAGATCTTTTTTACAGCTAAATGTTCATAAAAAATCGAATGTATTGCAGCCTGCGATATGCCAAAGGATGCCTCTATCTCACGGTAAGTCACATGCCGTTCTTCTTCAATTATTTTGCACACAGCATCGATGTTTTATTGAATCACAACCAATTTTGGTTGACCTTCACGAGATTCATTATTGACGGACGCACAACCACGAGAAAATTCTGCAAACCAATTGTAAGCAGTTTTTTCTGATGGTGCTTCATTACCAAAAGTTGAACGAAGCGAATCTATGCATTGCTGTTGAGTTAGGCTATTAGTAAAAATCGTAAAAAATCATCAAACGAAAACCTTTACGAGTAATATCCATTTTTTCACAAACTTAAAAAATATATAATTTTTTAAAAATTGGTAAGTTTGTGTCTATTTTCTGATTTTGGAATGCTACCTTGTTTGTATAATTCTCTGTTCAAACAATTATGAATTGTTTCAATGTATTGTAATGTATTATATTTATTTTTTAGACTGATGATGTGTAAATTGAATGTACACGAAATGTTTCATATTATTTTATTTTATTGACTATATAAACTGACGAATACCAAGAGAATTTACTCTTCCATCTCAAGAAGATTTTGGGTGATAGACAACTATAAATTGACGACGAGGTTAAAGCAACAATGACAGACTGGCTGATTTTTATGACAAACATATCCAAAATCTCGTCACAGGGTATATAATATGTTCCATTTTTGAATACGTATCTAAGAGGACAATTTTATTTTTTAATGTTGTATATTTATAATATCATCTTAGAGTGGTAATTCTGAATTGGCACCTTTCAAAATATTTGACAAATAATCGACATTAGCCCTTATTGGACTATCGGTTTATATATGAACCGCGGTTTGTATACTCTACTGGCCAAGCGGTTTATATATGAACCGCGGTTTGTATACTCTGCTGGCTGAGCGGTTTATATATGAAACACTGTTTTTGTTTATTCTTTCTAAGCGCTAGCGTCATTAGTAGAGAACGGATATTTCATTTTAGAAAATAAAGTTTAACCTTGAGCCATAGGCGTAGATATTAAAAGTAGAATTTTATCTTCTAATTGGGCAGTTTTATATAGTCACTTGACGGGACAGCTTGGGATATGGAAATATAGCCGCTTCTTCTTCTTCATGAGCCTTCATTTGTCCAGTTTTGAACATAGGCCTCCTTCATTTTTTCACTCTTCTCTGTTGTGGGCCAATCTATACCATGTAAATCCAGCATGTTACGTGATGTTATCACCCCATCTCATTTGCGGCCTTCCTCTTCGTCTCTTTCCATCCCAGAGGCGCCACAGTTAAGTTATAGTGTTCCAGCGATTGTCAATTTTTCTGACGTTGTGTAATGAATCTTTCTATTCTGTAATGAATCGGTAAGTCCGCCAGAACAACAACCAAACTTTCACAAATCACCCTACGCGAGAATTCCTTTGAAAGGGATTGCCATCGTTTTTTTTTTTTTTTTTGGTATTTTACAAGGGGGTACTTTAAAATAAACATTTTTAAGAATTCTCGCACGCGTTCAATTTTAATTCCGGCCGGCAGCGAGTACTAGGTTAATTAAATTTAGTACGTTAAAGGTTAATGATTTATTTATTTATTTATTTTTTTTATTTTTGGACTTAGCTACTAAGGCCATTATCCAGGAGATGCTTTTTTTTTTTGAAAAATCCATGCCATAACCGGGATTCGAACCCGAGCCCTCATGATCTAGAAGCCAGTGCATCGCTACACTAACCACTACGCCATGGTGACCGGCGTAGTGTTCATTAATGACAATCATACAACAATCATTCAGGTATTCATAATAATGCATTTAAAAAAAATCCTTCGCAATAAAATTTGTCCTATTTTAAAATACTCAGTGAACAAAACAGCAACTTGAAGGTACTTTTTTTAAATTAGCTTCATTTTAGAGGATTTGTATTTGGATCCTGCTTACACAATGTGAAGCCACAAGGCATATAGGTTGTGCAAATCGTACAGCTACAAGCGGACGTATATAAGGAAGGGTGTATGGAAGACGGAAGACTTTTACAGAAGATTGTTTTATTTTTCGGAAGAGGAAGTTCGTTATTCATGCGTTGCCGGCTTCAGGAAAACAGTTTCTTATTCAGTTGAGAGGGTAGTCAATATGTCAAAGTAACGTTTACAGTACGATCAAAGTTATGTGAAACCAAAAGACCAATAACGCAATTTAATACAGGATATAACAGTACATAATTTTTCAGAAAATTCAACTATTTTAGTTCTTTGGAAACAGAGCCGAAGATGATATATAATATTATATAAAACAAACGTCAGACAAAGCAGTTTTCGAAGACAGGGTACAATACGATAAAAAAAAAGGTGCTAGTAGGCGCTGAATTTTATAAATATATAGGTATTTTCTTGGGTTTCGGTCGATAATTAAAAGCAAATTTAGTCAAATATTTAAAAAGATTTTATTATTTGCTAACCAGTTTCGGTTCTCTCTGAACCATTCTCAAAGCCTAAAAATAAGTACATGTTTGATAAAATGAATTGCATAAAATAAATATAAAATTAATAATAAATATAAACATAAAATTAAACATTATTACACTTAATTGCAAAAAACATTTATAAAAATCAGAGTTAAAATTATTATCATAAAATTTGAAACATATTAAATTTTTTATTAATTTAACGGATAAAATTTTTCCTTATCTTCTACAGGTTGCGACATATATACGTTACACGTCAACTAAGTTAAAAAGATTTTTAAAAAAATAGAAGTACCGTAATTTCTAATGCATTTATGGACAAAAAACAAATGATTTTGTTTAATCGTTTAATTGTCAGAATTGATATTAAACTTAAAATATGCAAGAATTGCCCGAATATATCAACATAAATGCATAAAAAGTTTGTTGCCAATCAAAACATATATATGAAAAAGAATGTGAAACCTTTAGATTATGACAATCAAAAAATAAGGTGCCGGCCGTAAATGAGACTGTACTGTTGGCGTATTTTCAAGAATTGGTTAAATATTTTTCACATACTTAGATACGTAAGGTTATTGATTTCTTTATTTTAGACTGAAATTTACTCTCCTATTTCGCTATGGACCAAATACATATTTATACTTTTTATTAAAACGGAAAAAAAATTGAGGCCGTAATGAGCTAATGAGCGGATCCATTACGCCCGGTTGTTATGAATATGTTTAAATATCTCGTATCCAAGAATATATAAGCAAATAACAGCGAACTGAAAAATAAAAATAAATGTTTCCTCGTATACAATTTTATCTAAACTCGCTTTCTTACATAAACTATTTTTTTCATATATGATTTTGCTGTTATGTCAATAATAAGGAAGATATATGTAGATTTTAAATTTAAGGTGTCCCCTCGTAACTCGTAAAAATGCATTGAACAAAAGAGATTTGTTTTACTTATGCAATTACAGTGGTACCTCGGTTTTCGTTGACTTCGGTTATCGTCGGTTTCGGTTTTCGTCGATTTATCGCGAAATTTTTTGTCCCGGTTTTCGTCGGCTGCCTCGGATTTCGTCGCCGTACCGCGACCCACGCGCTACGCAGTGTTGCGTTGTTTCTCGTTGTGTCAACATCTAGCCCGCCCGTCTAGCCAAACAATTCCATTGCTTTCCAGTGTTAGTGTTTTTGTGCTTTTTTATTGATTGCGATTTATATGAAAATAATTGCCTCGGTTTTCGTCGGTTTCGGATTTGAACGATTGTATTCGGAAGGATTATTGACGAAAACCGAGGTACAACTGTACAATAAACAATTTTTGTTATATATATATTTTTCTGTTAAGTTAATAATAAGAGAGATATTTCAATAGCTTAGTTTTAGACTGTCCCCCGTAACTTCCCAAAATACCCTCCTAAAATAAAATTTTGAGATGCCTTTTAGTCTATATTCGAATCATAGCTTTAATCTAGTATAAAATAGATATAGCCTCTAATTTTATTAATATAGATGGCCTAGTACTGATATACCTAGTAGGGACATAAATACAGTTACAATAATGAACGCACCCAATAAAAATAATACAAATGAGCGCACCCAAATTTAGACAGTTGGTAATCGTGAGTTAACCTATAAATTACTTTACTGTGGAAAGAATTTGATTTTGTGTTGTGTGTTACCATGGAATGGTCAGACAAAGAAAACCGTATTGCAGTTATTGCGCTTTATAAATGTAAGATGGAAAAATCAAACATTTTATGACGCTACGTCCGCTCGGCATTAATCGAATATTTGTATATCGGTGCATTAAATTGTTTGAGGAAACTGGGGACATGAAAGACCGAAAAAGATCCGGGCGCCCGAGAACAGTACGCACGCCACAAGCTATCAAAGCTGTTAAGGCCAGAATAGCAAGAAACTCGTTGCGAAAACAAAAAATTATGTCCCGCGAAATGAAAATATCGCGAAAATCAATGGCGCGCATTTTGAAAAAAGACTGGATTCTTGGGGCCTTCAAACGCCGCACAGGACAATTACAAACTGTGCCTCTTAAAAAAAATAGGGTCGAAAAATCGAAACACTTGTTAATCAAGTACGCAGAAGACAAACACAAGAAAATCCTTTTTACCGACGAGAAAATGTTTACTATACAGGAAAAATTCAACAAACAAAATGACAGGGTTTATGCCAGGTCATCTACTGAAGCCTCGGAAGTAGTTCCAAGGATAGAAAAAGGTCACCAGCCAGCTTCAGTGATGGTTTGATGAGACATTTCCTATGATGGCGTAACTGTCCTTCATTTTTGTGAAAAAGGGATGAAAATATCAGTTAGAGTCTACCAACAAACGGTCCTGGAAAATGTTGTGAAACCCCTCAATCATACTCTCTTTCAAGATCAGTCGTGGACATTCCAGCAGGATTCTGCTCCAGGCCATAAGGCTAAAACAACCCAAACGTGGCTTTTAAACAATGTTCCTGATTTTATCGGCGTAGAAGATTGGCCCGGTGCAAGTCCAGATTTGAATCCTTTAGATTACAAGCTATGGACCGTTTTAGAGGACATGGTTTGCCACAAACGATAGCCAAATATTGAATCTCTGAAACAGGTTTTAGCTCGAGCTGTTGCCAATTTTCCCATGGAAGTCATGCGTGCGGTTATCGATGATTGGCCTGTACGACTTAAGGCCTGCATTAAAGCCAAAGGTGGTCATTTTGAATAATTATACCAATTATGAATAACTTATGTATAAGTACAAATGTCAATAAAATTTGATAAAAAACTTAAGCGCACAACCCTATAGTCCTCAATAGTTTCTTATACAAAACTAATAATCGGAAATAAAATTAATAACAATCTATATATCAAAATTTGCAGCGAATTTTTATCTATCTAATAAGATATTTTTAATTGTAGAAAAAACTATTAGGTAGTTGTAAATAAGCAAATTGCATTATAGACACCATTTTGTAAACCAATCGACGAATATTTGCGTACTATGCGGCAAATTGTACCTAAAGCTTCAATCTACAAATATGATTTTAGCTATTTTGCTGTATTGTGAAAATTACTTATAGTTATTGTACTTGGTAATCTATTTTTGCCACCCTCTTGAATCTGTCGCGGTTTTCAAGATTGGTGTTACGGGTAAAAATGATTTATTTTTTGTGAAGAATACGTGTACCAAGTGGCATTCTATTATCTTTAAGTATAATATTTTTCGACGAAGGCTCTAAACTATAAGTAATTAAGTCGAAAAAGAAATTAACGTATTATTGGAACATTTCTACACAAAACTATATAAATATAAAAGTTATTCGAAATCCACAAATAGATTTAAAAAATTACAGAACAATATCGCTGATGTCTATTTTAAAGTTATTGAGCGATAATATTTTTACAATAAATGTTTCTACAATTAAAATTATCATATTAGATAGATACAAATTCGGTGCAAAATTTGATGTATAGGTTGATACTAATTTTATTTCAGATTGTTAGTTTTGTATAAGAAACTAGTAACCTCCGGGGGTTATACGCAGCCTTAATTGTAGTTTTCATTTTATTTCATAAAATATTTGTAACAGTATTTATGTCCTTACTAGGTACAATATATTTGGTATAATTTATCATTAAGAAAGAGATCATAGGCAAGAATTTCGTCAGTCGTAGAAGAATTTTTTACTGAAGAATCTCCGGGAGATGTTCAGATGTACATCTTAAGATCTACCCCGTATTTCTGAATTAAAAGACAAAATGGTTATGATGAATACCAACCTTCAAAGGGAGATGACGTGGAAAAATATACCTAGAAAGGCTAGAGACGTCGACTTTTGACTGAAAATCTTCGAGAGAGTTTCAGATGTACATTTATAGATCTACCCCGCATTTCTGTATTAAAAGACAAAATAGTTATGATCATTACCAATCTTGGAAGGGAGATGACGTAGAAAAAGATACCTAGAAAAGCTAGAAATGTATAACTGAGCAAGATCGTTAATTTGTTTAATATGTCACATATTGCGTCAGATGGCTACTTATGACATAAACATAGTTAGGCTAAATTTTGCTATCTCAGCTCTGAGCTTAGGTATTTCATTTTAGTTTAAGTAGCGTTTCTCCACACGAAGTCTTGAAAGGTACCCTATTTTTTATACCGAAACCTACATATTTTTTATTTCCAGTTATAAATAATTTAAAATCACCCTTTAAATTATATTCCTGATATATTATTAAACCTTCCCATCCACCTAAAATTTATTATATGAAAAGTAATTCATTTTTTACTGGATATAAACCGATTACAATAAAAAAGGGGTGGTTCTGACCCCCATAAATCCCCAAATACTCCGCCCTTGTATCAAATCATATTCTTGTCACGTCATCAGCTTTTTATGGTCCGTTCTCAATCTAGCCCCTGTGTGTTATAGGGCCCGGAATACAGGCGTGTCAGTCGGCTACACTATCTGCCCGTATGTTATCAACTTATTACAACTTTACAAGGTAACTGTCTATTAACTATAAACAGTATTAGATGAGACGTGAAGCGAAATAATGAAAACTTGTACGATTTAATAAGGATATAATTTATCTCCGAGATATTCTTAATTTAAACTAAAATAGGATTTGAAAACATAATATAAAATCCACTCAGACTAAAGTCTGTTTCTTTGGTTTAAGCGGAACTAGATTTCCAATTTTGGTAACTTTTACCGATTAAGTGAAGCTTTTGATAATTTTGTTTAGCAAAAGCCTACTTCAAACCAGAAATGAAGAGCTCATGACAACTTACAAACATGAAAATTCCAATTAGTACCACCTAAACGTTTGGAAAAGCCTATAGGTTGTGCATTTTGATAGTTTGATAAAAATCCTTTTGGATTACATTTTGGACACTAGCTACTCATTATGATATAGGCTATTCCAAACGTTTAGACGGAACTAAATGGGAATTTCGTTCTTTTAGGTTGTCATGAGAAGGGACCTTGCTTGGGTTATTTCATTTTCACGTTGGAATGTCAAAATTTTTAATTCCAACAAAAAAAACCATGGAGACGAATGACATATGTCGAAAATAAAATACTTTTTCTACATATTTTAATGATAAAAAAATAAATAAATACAGTCTGTTCCAAACGGTTAAGCGGAACTAAATGGGAATTTAGTTCTTTTAGGTTGTCACGAGAAGGGACCTTGCTTGGGTTATTTCATTTTTCACGTTGGGATGTCAAAATTTAAAATTCCAACAATGAAACCATGGAAACGAATGACATATGTCAAAATTAAATATTTTTTTTTATATTTTAATGACAAAAAAATAAATAAATGGAAAATATGTATTAAGAATGACACAAAAAATCAAAATATAAAGAAATGACATTTTAAAATGATATTAACCTTAACCAAAATTTTTTTATTGTAAGTATGACTTACACAGCTTAAACAAAACGGCCGAAAGGCACGATTTAAACGATAAAAGTAACTAGATTGCAAAATCTAGTTCCGCTTAACCGTTTGGAACAGACTGTAAATGGAAAATTTGTACTAAGAATGACACAAAAAATCAAAATATAAAGAAAATTACATTTTAAAATGATATTAACCTTAACCAAAAAATGTTTATTGTAAGTATGATTTACAAAGCTTAAGCAAAACGGCCAAAAATCGCTTAATCGTTTGGAATAGCCTATACAGTTTATTCCAAACGATTAGGCGGAACTAACCGGAATTTTCATTTTTGTAAGTTGTCATTAGCTGTTTTTAGGGTTTTGTAGGTATGACCAAAAAACCCTTATACCGTCATTTTGTCGTCTGTCTGTCTGTCTGTTCGGTAAAAATTGTAGCCAAACGGCTAAACCTATAGAGTTGAAATTTGGCATGCTTATACAACTCTTTGACCCGCATATAGGAAAAATACTAAAACATCTAAAAAACATATCCCCCTAAAGATATTAACAAATATGTGCTCATCGAAAAAAAAATATTTTTTTTAAATTCTGAGTAGGGTATCATATGAAAGCCCTTGGTACGTGGATTAACGATAAAATTTTAATTTTTGCAAAATAAATTATTTTGATGCGATATTCGCCAAAATTGTGCAAAAAAAATTTTGTCCAACACCCTGTAGCCCAGATGGTTTAAACTAAAAATCTGAAAAAATTCTAAGTAATGTACATTGGTGTGAGCCGGAATAGTACAACAGGAATTTTTGATTAGATTATGTTTTTGGAAAAAAAACGCATTTTTGTACACATGTAATACTTATGTAACAAGCTAGATTGCAAGATGTATCCTGGTGTAATGGTTATGGCGCTAGCATATCACCCAACTAAATCAGTTCGAACCCTGCGAGAGGAAATAAAATTCTTTTAGTTTTTTTTTTTTGCATTTTTTTCTAGTTATATTTTGGCAAATGTTGCATTTATTTTTTAAAAGCGTAAATTTAGTAACCAGTGGAAAGTGTTGAAATTATAATTTAATTCTATGTTTGAATGTATATGAAATCAGAGGGCGGGACTTATGATTTAAACAACCAATGGAAGCCATAGGCGCAATTTTCAAAATCTTAATGAACCTTGCTATATAAAAAAAAAAATACTGCACATACTAGAAACTTAAATAATGGTATTAGGCATGCGAATTAAAATTCATAAAAAAAATATTTTGACATAAAAATTTGTTTTGGCATCCCAAATAATCATCATTCAGTTACTAAATACCTGCGAAACCCTGAAATGTGTGAAAATTCACGCTTCACATCAATTCTTTTAATATATTGAATATAGCTTTTCCTGAACAAATTGATCAAAAGCTTCAATCAATCGGTAAAAGTAACTAGAATTGAAAATCTAGTTCCGCCTAAATCAAAGGAACATACTTTATCTGTCTCATTTTATAATACGAAACTAGATCTGGTTACTTTGGTGATTGTTGTGGTGTAAATAGACTTTTGTGGAACCATGTTAACTTGAAAATCTGATTTTTAAATTTTTGTTAAATTTCATTATACTGAGTTATATTCACTCAAAAACTACATGTCAGATACCAAATTGACATGTCAAAATTGTGATTGACATGTCTATTATTTTGAATATACATATACAATTAATTTCTTTTATCCTGCAACACTGAAATTATTATTATGCATGGTTTTCCTAGTAACGATAAATTATTTTGACAGCAATGTTAAATCGCCTATGCTAATGTATAATGCTAATTAAAAGAAACGCAATTTTACATTGCTCCCAGATTTCAATTACCATGGTAACGATAATACCTATATTGCAGGATAAAAGAAATTCACTGTATACAAATATTTATTTCATCAAACTTTCGATTATTACTCGTATAATAATAAAAAATATTACGATTATTTATGAAACAATGTGATAAAATATAAAAAACAAATACATATTGTTTGCATCTAAAACACACATTAGCTATATCACTTTAGGGTATCAGGACACTAACCCCCAAGACACTAACCCCCGGGACATTAACCCCCCAAGACACTAACCCCCGGGACATTACCCCCCCATGTCAATAACCCCCCCGTGCCATTAACCACCTAGACAATAACCCCCGTGCCCTTTACCCCCGGACATTAACCCCCGGGTTTCTAATAATGTAAACTATTCAATAAAGAGTGTTATTGAAAGGTATTATTGAGAGTTTATGCAATAGTGTAAACAATAATGCAATGGTACAACATTTAGTAAGATAGTTAAGTTAGAGAAATATCATATTAGTAATCACGAAAATTAATAATTGGTAAGAATTAGTGGAATTAAAAGTTAAGAATAACCAGTGGTCAACAAAAGTTGACAGACTTCTTCGTATCGAATTTATGAAGTAAACAGTTCCCTTAAAAATAAATTTGTTAGTATTTATTTTAATATTATTTTATTTATATCTTAAATTAATTTGTTTTATACTTACGTAACTTGATAGTTGAGAAAAGAAAATTCGATTTTTATACATTAATCTGAAAAAAGGTCTTCAACCTTGAATTTTTAAAACTCAAATAATATCGAAAAAATGCCATCAACTCGAAATTGGAAACCAAAACATTATTAAAAATATTTAAATTCCATTTAAAGCTCAGAAAGAATACAATTTTCAATAAAAATTCTCCATTGGGCCCCTATGAATTTTTGAAAATATTGATAAGGGCGTATTATTACATCCCTTAACTCACAGTCACACAAAAAAAATTAATCAAAATCGTTAGAGCCATTTTACTTTCCTCCTTTTACACATAGAAAATAAACTAACTACGATTCAATTGTCTAGTTTTCTAAAATGTGTTTTCTAAAATTTTATAAATAAAAATTACATTTGTTTAATTTTGTTCTAATTTCAAATGTTCAAATTTAAAATAAATATAAATATTTAAAATATTAATCAATTGCCAGGGGGTTAATGGCCCGGGGGTTATTGGTATGGGGAGTTAATGGCACGGGGGTTGTTGACGGGGGGGTTAATGTCCAGGAGTAAATGGCACAGGGGTTATTGTCCAGGGGGTTAATGGCACGGGGGGTTATTGACATGGGGGGGTAATGTCCAGGGGGTTATTGACGGGGGGTTAATGTCCCGGGGGTTAGTGTCCCGGGGATAAGTGTCCTAGAACCCACTTTAGATAACCTAAAAAATACTGTCGCACACATTTCAACAACTTTCGTAAATCGTGAAACGAAAAAGGATTGCTGTGGTGGCAACTACAATTTTTTTATTAAAATTTAGTAAGAAATCACGATTTCGTTGATGGGGAGTTTGTAAATAGTCACATAACCGCATTTATTCCTTCGTAGTTAGTTTGAAAAATACATAGATGTCACAACATTCGTTACGCTGTCATTAAACGTTAAAACTGTCTATTAATTTATCCACAACGTACAGCGTAAAGTAAACTAATTTTCGAACTGTGATCTTTAAACTATTAAGAAAAACAATTGCCCATTGAAAATGCGAAACAAAAAACATCCCTGGTGTCAATTCCCATGTTGTAAAAGTCAACACAAGCGCCTCTAACGGCATCCTAATAAATTAATTGAAGCCAGAAGATACTTAATAATGTTCCATGTTATTACTGGAGCATAAACATGCCCGCTCGCCTTCTCCCGTTGTTCTTCATACGAGTTAATTAAAAGGCTGTATTAGGAAGCATTAGACTCGACGATAGATTGTAGCTGGAGTGATAAAGCGCCACCCAACTCAGATACTGAGGGGCAAGAGGAGGAAGTAAATTTACTGTTAAAACTCTTGGTATATATTACCATGGGGGTAAAAAGTGTTGTTAGCGAATAAAGTATGCTCGATTTAAACTAAATGGAGTTTAATTTTGTTAAATTAACTAATGTTTTAATTATGGTCTTTATTATTTTTAAACGGAAATTGAGATATTGTTCGCTTATTGAAGGATTTTTATATTTACAATTAATTGATAATAAAAGGACAATTTCGTAGTCTAAAATTAATAAATTACATCGATTAAAATATATATATCTAAATGAGAGTCGTGCAGAATTTTTGGCTCAAATCCACATTCAAATACTGAATTTTTTTCTGTGTCTATAAAAGTTTATTTGGATAATAAACTTTCTATTAATATTACGGGCTATTCCAAACATTTAAGTGGAACTAAATGGAATTTTTATTTTTGTAAGTTATAAGCAGCTGACTTTTTAACATTTGAAATTGGTTTTGCTAAATAAAATGCTCAAAATCCTCACTTAAGGGTGCGCACAACCGTACAGTTTCTTATACAAGACTAACAACCTGAAATATAATTAGTAACAATCTATATATAAAAATTTTCAGCGAATTTTTATCTATCTAATAGGATATTTTTAATTGTAAAAAGAACTGTCATGTAATTGTAAATAAACAAATTGCGTTATAGACGCCATCTTGTAAACCAATCGACTCATATTTGTGTACCATGCGGCAAATTGTAGCTAAAGCTCCATTCTACAAATATGTTTGGAGATCATTTGTTCTATTGTGAAAATTACTTATAGTTACTGTACTTGATTATCTACTTTTGCCGCCACCTCGAATTTGCCGCGGTTCTTAATATAGGTGCTGCTGATAAAAATTATTTATTTTATGTAAAGAATACTTGTACCAAGTGGCATTTCATTATCATCAAGTTTAATATTTTTCGACGAAGGCTCTAAACTATAAACAATCATGTCGAAATAAATATTGACGTATTATTTGAACATTTCTACAAAAAACTATATAAATATAAAAATTATTTGAAAACCACAAACATATTTAAAAAATTACAGAACATTGTTGTGTGCTACCTATTATTAAGTTATTGAGCAATAACATTTTTACAATAATTTTTTCTACAATCAAAAATATCCTATTAGATAGATAAAAATTCTGTGCAAAATTTGATGTATAGATTGTCACTAATTTTATTTCAGATTGTTAGTTTTATATAAGAAACTAATAATCTCTTGGGGTTGTACGTAGCGTTAAAGGCTAAAATTTACTACATTACAAAATCTCATTCTGCTTAAATCAAAAAAACAGGCTATATAAAGTGTGTTTTTTTAAGGTTTGTTTTTTGAACTGGCAACATTGTTTCCAGCAACGGTCATTTTGATAGCTGACAGGTGATTTGTGCTCAGTTTGGTTTGCCATTTCACCATTAATAGACGTCAGAACAATGTTTACAAATTTATGCTGGCAAGCATTATTAAATCAGAGAAAAACACAACATTTTTGTGCAAGTGGAAATACAATTTTCCATATAGCCGGAAAGCGTGCAAGGGTTTAGTACCCTCCTTTCTTTCTTGTCACAGGGTAAATGTTCTCTTCTCCAAAAGACATGCTGTATGAAATCGTAGACCATAAACTGTCATGAGCTCCCGGTCTAATATGCCCGAAATCATATTTAAACACAAATGACATAAAATTATCTTTCCAATAAAGCCAATACCATTGCCATTACCACGATTTTTATGTGTTTTATTTCATTTTAAAGTTTTATACCTCTAAAAAAAACACCTTTATTATAATAACTGCTGATATTACAGAAATCTTTAAAATTGGTTTTATTAATTTAATTGACATTTTTTGTTTAAATTCAAATAATTAATTTTATTAACCTTAATTATACGAAATTTAATTATTTTATAATATTTTAAATTATTTTTATTAATTTTATTTAGACATTTTGATTGGAGGTCAAGTTTATTAAGCAGCAAGAATGGTAGGAATTTCGCTAAGAGTTTGGTATATTAGGAAAATTTATAAGTTTATTATAAAGATATATTAAATTCTTGTTCAAAAATAAGCCTCCCTTTTTATTTTCTTAGGCACTCTCAGTCGAGATAACTTATGACCTCACAGAATTCCAACTTGTATTACGCCAGGGATTGTCAGGTATCTTAAAACAACATTTTCTGGAGCTGCAACTTGGAGGTGATCTCTTCTTTTATTGCTACTGATCGATAGGTAATTTTGTTACTTGATTTTCTTTACAAATGTATCGTTTTTCATCCTTATTTCTCAGACACGGTCGAGTTAAATTGTTCACAAATATCCCTTTATCTTTCTCTATTGTGTCGTTTTCGATATGTTCCTTTTTCTCAGATTTTTTAGGGTTTTGTAGGTATAACCACAAAACCCTTTTACCGTCATTTTGTCGTCTGTCTGTCTGTCTGTCTGTCTGTCTGTCTGTTTGTCTGTCTGTCTGTCTGTCTATTTGTCTGATTGTCTGTCTGTCTGTCTGTTCGGTAAAAATAGTAGACAAACGGCTAAACCTAGAGAGTTGAAATTTGACATGTTTATAAAACACTTTGACCCGCACATAGGAAAAATACTAAAACATATCCACCTAAAAATATAAACAAATATGTGCTCAACGAAAAAAAAAAATTTTTTTACGATTTTTGTTCGTGGATTTTGGAATTTTGATGCGAATTTCGCCAAAATTGTGCAAAAAAAAATTGTCCCATACCCTGTAGCCCAGATGGTTTAAACTAAAAATCTTCTTTTTCCATTTTAATTTTGTTTAAATTAATTTGTCAAAATTCTAGTTATATTTTGACAAATGTTGCATTTAATTTTTAAGAGTGTAAAATTAATAACCAATTGGTCTTATTGGAATTATATTGGAATTATATGTGTCATGTATACGAAACCAGAGGGGCGGAGCGTATGATTTAAAACAACCAATGGAAGCCATATGCGCAATTTTCAGAATCTTAATGAACCTTGCTATATATATATAAAAAAAAAAAATACTGCACATATTTAGAAACCTAAATAATGGTAGATATTAGGTATTCGAATTAAAATTAACAAAAAAATATTTTAACATAAAATTGTTTTTAAAACTCTTAGATTAACAAACGATAAATTATTTTAAAAAGATCGTTCATTTTGCCGTGGTTACTACAAAGCAATGGATAATGTAACCTATAAGATCTATTTTATCAGTCTCCTGAATTATGGATTCCAATTAAGTTCCAAACTTTTGAAAAAAACTGAGAACTTTCATGGGAACTAAACAACAGATATCTACAGGTAACAGATTTGCCTGCTCAAGATACGTTAGCCTTTGGCTGTGCAACTGATCTCCATATTTTACTATTCTATCCTTTTTATCCTTCATCACGTCTTCTGTACCTGTCAGTCTAGTTGACGTTTTATCTCACACCAATCCTCAATTTTGCTTTGTTAGGTGTGTTTTTTCCGGGTATTATACAAAAATACTCGCTGAATTTGTTAGCTGTTCTGTTCATCTTTTGCAAGGTCTGTACACCTAGGTTTTGAAACCTATATTTTTGCTACATTGGCAGGCGCATTCATAAAACCAAATAGTTTTTGAGACCCTCTCTAACATTTCAAAATCTATAAACCTGGTACTATCTACTAAGCTAGATATATTTAAATGAGATTTGTAAGTGTAGTTGTATTGTTGCGACATGTGGAAATCCACCTGTCAGCTTTTATTGACGTCACGGACTTTTATAAAGATAATGACATCACCGAGCAACAAAATACATAAACATATACCTACATAAAGTGTGTTCAAGATAACTCTGAACTGACGTCACAGTTGGTTAATTTAGTTATCAATATTAGAATATAATGTAACTAACATGTAAGCATTACTCAGTTGTTACATTTGGCTTACACTTAGTAGCCCTCTTCTACGTTGCCACATCTTCTTCAATAGGATTTTCCGTCGTATTTTTGTTTAACAAGTTTTAGTTTGAATTGTATCAAACATTATTATAATAAAAATGTCGAAATTTCTTAGTAGCCGTGCCCAAAGTATGGTTTTGTGTCTTTTAAATTATATTTATACACTCAAATTTTCATTTTACTTTCCTTAGATTTGTACGATATTGAATATTGAATTACACACAAAGTATAATTTAAACCAGAAATACCGCGATACCCTTACTCCTAGGTCGTTATTCGGTTGGAAAGCACCATCCATAAGTTGAATTTTGTCTGTATATTATGTTTATATAAGCACGTTATCATAGACAACCTTGTAAATTCTAAACCACTGTGTAGAAATATTTTAAAATAAGTGATTCGCGATTATCTAAAACTGAAACTAAGATGATTTAAATTGCCTTAGTACACATTCGGCAAGGAAAACAGATAATGACCCCATTTTGCAGTATTAGACGTATTTATACAAGGATTTTTTTTTTTTTTTTCAAGTTGCGTTGAGTTAACAAAAACAAATAAGGGTAATAAGAAGAGTTACTCATACATCTAAATTATTTTTCACCGTAGTCGCCACCAGCATTAAGGCATTTGTCGTAAAGGCGAACCAGTTTTTGTATAGCCTCATCATACCATGTTACCGCCTGGGTTCTCAACCAATCTTGCACCCTGGTTTTCAGCTTCTCATTAGTGCTGAACCGCTTCTTTCCCAACCAGTTTCATCCTGGTGAACAAATGGAAGTCACTTGGTGCCAAATCCGGGCTGTAGGCCGAATATCTCCCATCCGAACTTTTTTAGCAGTTTTTAGCAGATAAGGTTATGATCATTATAATTAAGATATAATTTTTCATTATGACATATGTCAAATGGATCGACATTTTAAAAAAGTGACATTTTTTAATACCAACATGACATACAGCTTTAAAGTTGCAAACTATTGAAAATAAAATTGGCTCATAGTTTGTTCTTACAAAAGTGAACAGCTTATACCAGACGCATTAAACCAATATCTGGTGAATTATAGGTCACATTTCCTACAAATAAAAGTATTACATTGGAAAAACAATTGACCATCAAATAAATGAGTTATTAAAAAACATTTTTTTTAATGAAATATTTTTTAGAATTTTTCTATGATAAATTATGAGGGCGTTATAAGACTTGATTAAACAATTAAATCCCGAGGAAAAAATGTATAATACCAACGTCCGAAATCCACCTGCTCTATTAAGATGAAACCGATGTTAAAATTCGGGGCTCAACTCAATACTGATTCATTTTTAGTAAAATACTTCAACTTTCCTGATCTAACCTTCTTCGTATCTCTTATAATAAAGAAGTTAAACAGTTATAAAAGTTGCTAATTTGGTAGTGAGCGACGATCTTAATATTTCAATATGTCTATAGATAAAATTACATTATGTAACAATAAGTGATCCATGCTAGGCATTACCACTTAGAATGAATTTAGTTTTTCTAATATTTCATTCCATCTCTATTAAAATTTTATCCAGTTTCAGCAAATATGAAATATCTATTATATTGTTGAAAATTTCTCTGAAATTCAGGGTATAATAAAGTCTGTTTAATTTGCGACAAAACTTTTTGCTTCATCAAAATAGCGACAGAGTGCACCACAAATGAACTTCATGTTTGGTCACAATATTCACATTCTTTATTCCAGTATAACAAAATTTTAATTTCACAAAATTCAGTCCATAAAATTCCTTAACTTTGATTTCAATCACTAAAAGTACAGTAAAACATCTACTATACGTGGTAATTCGGAAATGCTAGAGCACGGATGATTAAATTAAGTGGTGAATATAAAGAAAAAGGTATATTGCAAAAATTGTTACAAATTTACTGTTTTTTTGTACATTTTTGTTGTTGTATTTACTTTTATTTGATGTATATTTAATCACCTAAATATTGCAATTTATTCTTATTTATACAATTTATATTTATTATTAGTTAAACATGCAACTTTTTCTTGGATATAAAATTTTTGGATCTATTTAGCAAAATTTTATGTTAAACAAGAAATATGTACATGTTTAACAAATGTAGAATTCTTACTAAGAATAAAAATCAGCTGTGGACACCACAGGACCGACCGCCTCACAAAGTACTTGTATAAAATACATTTTAGCAGCAGAGTAGAAATAACTTGGCCCAATATTTTCTAACAGAGATATTATTTATCATTACCATGGAAACGTTACATATAAGTATGAAAAAATAGATACTTAAAACAATTTTTTTTTTGAACTATTTCTTTGTTGTGAAATATTCGCAAAACCTACACGAGTAAACTCCCATTTCTAGTAAACCGATTTTTACCAAAACTTGATCCAATTATGTCAAAAGCTTAAATATAAAGTTTCAAAAAATTCTTTTAGCCGAATTTGCTCTGCCCCTGTACACAGACAGACAGTCAGACAGAGCGGCCAACAGACTTCATGCTAAAAATAGTCAAAACGTTATGTATGGACCTCAATTCGTGGAGATCCATCGTACTCTCGAAATTTCAAAATCGGTATGATCACAATACCTCTCTTATATATGTTGGCGGTCGGTAAAAAGTACATAATGATGCATTCAAATTTCGCGGTTCCACGGTTTTAGTTTAGGATGTTTTGGCGTGACTGCAGTCAAAATTTTTAACATGGGTATGTCGCTTCTTGAGTCTTCTGTTCAGTGGACAAAAGAGGATGGATAATGATGGTGGTTTCACGGTGGTTGATTGTTCCTACTATTGGTACTTGTTTCTAATGGATTACACATCTTTCCCGGCCGAATGATTTATAGATAATTTTAATTATGATTTATGATACCTTAATCCTATTATGTAGAAATTTGGCATTTTCACAGGAGCAGTTATGTGTTCAAATTCAACATATTCCATGAACTATACCTATCAGAAAATTAGTTAGTAATAGTGAATTAGTGAGTTAGTAATAAAATAAGATAAAATTCGTTATATTTTTCTTTAAATTATGTAATTTTTAATTAAATAACATTATAGAGGAAACTGTTTTTTATTTTGTTGAAAGTTTGCAAAATTATAAAAACAAATAACCACAGTTACAATTGGCGTTCATCTCAGCTGGAAAAGTCATATTGGACAGATCGCTCAGAAATTATGCAGATCAGTATACTGCATAAGAAACTTAAAATCCCATATCACGTATGCGTTGCTGGCTAGGGGACATTCTATCCATACCTAGCGAATTTTTCGCTTTCAGCGACGAGTTGTTAGAATTATTTGTGATCTAAAGTAAAGACAGGACTGTCGAAAATATTTTAACATTTTAGGAGTGATGACATTCCCGTGCCTGTACATCTTTCACTGCCTGATTTACATGCATATAAATAAAAATAAGTTCAATAGCCAACAAGAAGTACACAGATATAAGACAAGGGTTAAACACTTAATAAGGCCGATATACACTAGACTCAGTTGCAGAGCCGGCCTTAGCAAGTCTGGCGCCGCGGGCGAGATTTTTTTGCCACCCTCATAAATAAAATTAATTACTCTATATAATACAAGTGATGACCTAAAGATAGGGTGATCAGATTTCAGTGAAGGGAAACCGGGACACAGGAAAAAAAAGAAGGTCTTCACCTCCCAAATTCAAGTGAAGAGCAAAATAAAAAGGTCCTCACTTTTAAAATACAAGTGATGACCTGACCGTCCGCCGCCCTTCCTGGCCTGGCGCCCTGGGCGGTCGCCCGCCCCTTAAAGCCGCTTCTGCTCAGGTGTACCAGATATTTGGTTAATTATTACTCTACCAAGTTTTATAATATCTTGCCAGAAAATACGAATTTCTTGCCTCTCGGCTCTTTCCGAAATATTCGTTTTTCAAGGAAAATCGTTATTCGTTTCGAAAAAAAGGTATTCGTTTGAAGAATTCCTGGATAACGATTTTAAGAACTTAGGTTAATGATATGTACACATATATTTTTATTAAAATTATAATATAATATTATTTCAATTGTACTGATGTTGACGTGTGTAAAAATGTAAATTTCAAACACAAATAAATATTATTATTATTTTTATTACTGTGATTAATGAAACGCGCAACGAGTTGGACAGCGCTAGGTAGACTCGCAGCGAAACGGCCGCAGCGATTTGTCTTTGATTTAGAAAACCCCAATCAAAATGATTCCGCGGAAAATCTGGTTGATATAAATTTTACAGTAGATATTTGAAATTAATATATATTTAATTCAGAAAAAAACAAAATTTAGTCCACTCCAAAACAAAATTCTCTTCTTAATACTACTATAAATCAACAGATTTTTTCTTATCTTTAAAGAAATAGAAACCCCAAGTTTTTAAAGTGAATTATTACATTTTTTGCTTCGTAATAAAATAAATTTAATATCAAGCTGTCTAAATAAATAACTTTAATGAGAGAACGAGCGCTGGGATTGTATTGACGATACCCGGTAGAAGATTCCGGAACTAAATAACTATTGGCAATTTCCTTAAGATTTTAACAAAGAATTTTATATTTACTGCTCCGTTTTATAAATTAATATGACCGCGAAAGTTTACCGTAATGATTATTATCAATAGTGACTGTGGATAGGATTTATGAAGAATGAAACAGGATAGTAAAACTACTTCTCAAAAAATAAAATATGTCGACCAATGGCAAGACCTTGCAAATGATACCTACTCAATACATATTGTACTATTCTAGACTAGTACTATTAGCAATAGCAAATGTCCAAGTGGTGTCCGCATTAATAATAGACCATTGCAAAATAATTTCAAGTGCATTAATAAAGTATGTCGTATCTAAAGACGCATACTGACTAAAGCATTTATGAACGCTATGCGCGTAAAATTGCTCAGGTGAGTACGAGGTACAATTTGTGTGCGCGTACACTTTTACGAGCACGAATGCTATCCGTAGCTTGTCGGTCCCACCGATAAGATCAAAAAACTTGTGCGCTGAGTGTGTACGGGTTTATGCAGTCATATAATTGTGCGCGTAAGTTTAAGTAAACACCAGTAAACATTCAGCATAGAATGGAGTAATGAGTCGGCCCTGCAATTCGTTGATGGGTATGACAAATATCTTGTATTATGGGATCTTAAGCACGAGAATCATTTTTGACGCAATAAAAAGGTTGATGCTTGGGAGACGATGGCCCACAGTTTAAAAACGGATATTTTTTAAATGAAACAAAACCAAACAGCCTTTTGGGGTCGTTCCAAAGGGAAAATATTCGTTTATTTATACTTCAATTGAACATATTACATGTGATATGATACATGGAACATGTTTGAATGTTTTAAAACAATAATTAAGAATTATTTACAGCAAGTCCAAGTGCTTGCTGGAAAACGAATCCTCAGTTAAAAAAAAAAAAAAAAACGTTGGGTTATGGCTAATTGTTCTATCCCTTCTAAATTTTCTATCTTTCTTCCTAATTTTGTGACTAACTTTATCATCGAGTAGTTCAAAATCTGCCGCTGACAGTCTAACAAAATTTTGAAATTGTCCATTAACTTCTTACATTGGCAGATCTGCTAGCACACTTGAACCATTATATATTTCCCTACTTCTATATAGTTGTGTCATCCATCACCGTTTGTTTTGTTTTTTCTTTTTTTTACTAAGTATGTGCATTACTATGTATGCTGCACTTGCTAAGGCTACAACATTACTTTCCGCCCTCGTTGACACTACTTACTTTAAATAAATATGTGCGAGGTTATAACTGAAATACGTGGAACGCGATTTTACGCGCACAAATAAGGAAGTTGTGTGTGCAATATTTTTTTATTCGCACGAAAACCCGTGCGTGCAAAATGCTCAATTCAGTACTCACCTTAATATAACCTTTTAAATCTTTGCTGTATCGATTAAACTACTCTAACATACATAATCAGGATTAAAACAAATAAAAAGTTTGTAATCTCTAAGTGTTCAAGTTGCTCAATTTGAGATAACCCAACAAATAGCTATCGATATAACAAGTAATGTAATAGCATGTCTAGTTTATCATAGTAACTCGGTCCGTCCTAAGTGTCCGGAAGTAGATATCTACACAGTAGCATCCAGCATTAAAGCCTCTACTATCGCTTGCAACCCAACAATTAATAATTACACCAGAGCAATGTTCTATCCAGGATTACAGATCCGATTTGTAGCGTTAAATACTGATGACGCGGCATTGACGAACGGTACACAGTGTATAATTGTATTATCTCTACTACAAGGAACAGGGAATCGAACTCCGGAATGGTAGACCACTTAAGAATGTCTGTTTGCTAACAAGGATAAGATTATCGATGGTATTTGCAGAGAATTATTGCTTTGTCTGCTTCAAGTGGACAAGTGTTCAGGTCATGCTGAAATTAACTTAAATGCACAATTTCTAATACATAAATGAGAATAGAGATCTTACGTAGGAAGAATATAAGATACAAGGTGGGTGTAATATAGATAAAAGATGAATTTTAGTTACCATTATGGTTTGGTGTGTTTGTCGGACAGCTATGCAATTGAGTAAAGGTATAGGAAATAATAGCAGATCAAAAGTAATCAAAATTGGATAAGGACTAAGACAGGGAAATACAATTTCCTCGAAACTGTTTCAAACAATGCTCGGTATAATACTAAGGGATAAAATACCAAATGCTGAATTTCGTAAACAGGCGAAACTAACCTACATCCTTGCAATAATAGCTACTATGAAATGGAAATGGGCAGGCTATCGAACTATAACAAGAGACGACGGGTGGACAAATCGGATTCCCGAGTAGAGATGAAAGTAGGCAGATAAATTTACCCGAGGATGACCACCCACTCCAGTGGTAAGCCCAGTGGCTAATGACCTAAAATGTATATCTACCAACTGGCTACAAGAAACTTAAGATAGAGTAAAGCACACGCTGCAAATTTATATTGGAGTGCTACTCAGTTCAACAATGCGTTATTATAATGCTAATATTGCACCAAAATGATTTTCGGATACGGTAACTAGGGCAAACACAGACATATATTACAACATTTGTATGAAGTTTTTTGGCTTCCATCCCCTTAATAATTTTACTTGCCATTTTTAATGAACTGCAAAAATATGCACCGAATAAATTCGATACATATTCGATGCATATTTACATTCGATGCAAATATACATCGAATGAATCAGCGACGCAGATAGTTTCAAATTCAAATTTCGCGATTTTCTGAATTTAAATATAGTATTGCTAAAGAAGTAGAATTTGATGTAACGAGCAAACATAGTTGATATTAGCAAATTAATTTTATAAAAACTAATATGGAGCCTACTTATTATATTTTTGTGCACATCTCTTTGGTGTAGCTCTGGAGGTACTTTTATGAAAATTACGTGAAATATTGGGTCATATTTCGACATCAGTTGATATATGATATTGTTGGTTGTATCAATTACTATACAACAAACAATTGCTACAACCAAAATTAACATACCAGCGACCAGTACATCCACACAAAGTGAGTGTTTTGTGCAGTATATGCGGTATTCGGTTATATATATTTTTTTTCAAGCTAAAAAGCATTTTACCTTGCTTTTTAGAAAATACGGTCGATAGCAAACATTATCATCCAATAATTCACAATTTTATGCAACCACAAATTATAGAATTAGGTCTTATCATCATGTAATTACAACCAGGTGGATACTTGCCCTACAGCAAGTGTAACAATGGATGTTTTCTGGAATTATATCGAAATCTGATGATAGATAGAGGCCTAAAACCAAAGTAACGTGACGCTTGACTACTATGAGTTGAAGAGACGATATCTCGAAAGTTGAAACAGTGTAACCGTGATCAGAGAACCAACTTAAGAGAGGCGATATTGAACAACATATTATTGCTGATGATTGATTTGGTTCCCATTTATATAAATAAATACTGTTTTCATTCATCGTCATTACTACATATTTAATCCTTATTTGTTTTGTGTTTTTTTTTTCCTCTCATTAATTTATTCTCTCATTCGAGGATTTTCCACTCTGATATAAAATATAGAGTACATATTAATAATCGTTAAACTAACATCATAAAACATAACCAAAAAAACTGTACAAAAGCTCATAAATTTTATTAGTATCATCTAACTGCAGGTGTTTTCGTTGTGATGATAACTTTGTTATATATTTTGTATGATTTTGCATTGTTTCTGTTTGGCTTCTTTTCTCAACCAGCTTTGTACTATGCAAATTTAATCATTAGTTTATTTTTGATGTTTAGTTTTTCTGAAACTTTGCACAACGAACTAACAATATAAGGGTGTGAACCAGTCTTAATTTGGTGTTTTTCATGATTGCCTTGTATCTCCAAACATTCATAAGTTTTGTTTTTGCATATATACAACATCACCATATATGGCTAGTATAGTGACCAATTAGGATCAGTTTCTGAATATTTAGTTAACTATTGCCCAATGGTAAGAAAATGGTTGCTATGGTTACTTATGGAATTGTTATATTGTAACCGAGTTTAACCAAATGGTTAAACTCAGCCAAGCTCTCGGAAACCGGACCTAAGAGTTAGTTTTTCTCAATAAATCGTCTCCATTCATCCCTCTCCTTGACGTTTTCCTTCCAATTTGGCACATTTAACTTTCTTAGGTCTGCTGCCATGTTGTTCCTATGATAATGTTGTCTCTATGGCCATGTTGCCTCCCTGCCTTGCATGAGGTCTACCGTTTAGTCTATTGACGTGAAATTTTTATTATACATGAGGAGGCACAATGCAAAACCGACTTTATCACATTTTTTTTCAAAATGCTATTCAGAAAACAGAAAAAATATAAACAAAATGAACGATATCTCTTTACAATGTCGCATCTAATTGTGCAAGACAAAACAGAACCAACTTTATCCACAAGCGAGTCGGATGCAAAATCAACTTTTTCCATTTCCGCCAATCACATCACTCCATTATTTTCTCTATTTGCGCAGATTATAAACACATGTAGATAAATATAAGTTGGCAATAACAAGATATATCACGTACATAACTGCCGTAACAATTAATTGAAAATTGTTTGAAATATATATATTTTTTTCAATCTGTAATAAAATTTTATTCCATGACCTTTGCATCAAATATTTTATTATGCTTTTATTATATTGTTCTTAAGAAATTACATTGGAAGCGATTTGGTGAATAACCAACTTTATCCAGTCAAATCTCAACAAAACCTTCTTTATCCAGACAAGTCTCAGCAAAACCAACTTTTTTTTTTTAATTATCTCACAAACTATTAAATTTAAATATGGCTGACTTATTTAATCTTAATCGTATTACTATAAACAGTAGATTTACCACAAAAAAAATCATCGTAGTGATAAAACTAAACTCGATTATTTATTTATTTTTTTAATAACTAAAGTTTTGATGACTGTGATAAAGCTGGTTTTGTTTTGTACCTCCTCACATATGGTGGACTTACTGCGAAAAGTGACTGAGTCCAAATTTTACGATTTTGGAATTTTTTGACCAGGTCAATCAAAAATATCAAATATATATATAATAGGAAAAATTTAGACCCTTAAAAATTTAACAGCTAAGCCTTTAAATAATATACCTACAGAATTAAAAATTTATATAAAGGACACTTGCTTATTTCTGAAAAGAAAAAACTAATTTGGTAAATGTTTTGTAAAACTGACGTGATATCTCCAAAACACCATAAATTGTACAATTCACTACCAGATGATTAACTGTCGAGAAATGCTATACCCGGACCAGCGACTTCAGAAATTGAATCAAAAATGAGGAGGAGTAGTTCCTTTTTCGAGCTTTCTTCTTGAAGACTTATTATAAATAACGTAACATGTGAATTACTAAAGTGATTAATACATATTTTGCATTTCAATACTGCTTTTAACTTTTGAGCAAGTGGCTTAACATGAATTATTTTTAGTTTAAAAAAATGAAAAACAAACAAACGGTATATTTTTCTTTCTATATAGTACTTGCTCTAACGACACTAATAAAGAGCACTGTTTAAGTTCTACAAAGTTACGTTGACATTATTTTAAAATTTATAGGAAATACCTGACCTTGTAATGCGATTTTCTCAACTTTGTCAATATGTGACTTGTACAGTTTTCACAGTAAGTCGATATGATTAACATTCTTCAGTGGTCCATTCTTCTATGATGTCGAAACCACCTTAATCGGTTCGTTTTTATCACAAATATAATGGTTGGTTCACCATATGCACACTTAAGCCAGAAGTTAATCCGGATCTCCATATCCCTTTAGCAAAAAAAAAAAAAAATCCAAAAAATTTGCAAAGAATTTTCCTTTCAAATATACGCAGTTGGTTTGCTTCTTTGAAGGATAGAATTCAAGTTTCGGTTCCATATTTTTCTTAGTACGCGTACATTATTAATTTCCAATATATTTTGTGTTGATATTGATATTATGCTTCATATTGTTGCAATACAGAGTATAGATTTGTGTCTAGTAAGAAGTCGTGGAGTTTTGTCAGGTTTTCCGTTGTCACTGAGGCTTTCTTATATGTTGTCACGGATGTGGTATCGTTGTCGTGTCGTTTCTATTGTGCACAGTCTAGTATAATATGTTCGATTGTCAGTTTTGTATTGCACTCGTGACAGGTTGGTGGATCTTTTTTTTAAGTATGTATTTGTCTGTCAGTCTGGAATGTCCGATTCTTAATTTAGTCGTTGCTATTTGCTGTCTTCTTATCCCTCCAAATTTCATTGTGTCTTTTTGCGTCTTTTTTTTATGTAACTTTATTAACTTTATTTGACGACGCTTCAACAACTTGGTTTTTATTGTCTTACATTTTACAAATTACTTTATATATATATATATATATATATACGTTTAAATTTGGCTGATAAGTTTTGAGTCTGTCAGATAGTTCCATAGGTTACTGATGGCCTTGGGCGTGTTCTTCAGTGCTTCTCTTAGGTTGTCTGGTATGCTGTATTTCTGGCGAACGGACCTATACATCTCACATTCGGTAATGATATGTTTCACTAATCGCAGATATTGGCGTTGCTTTCATTCTTTAGAAGGTGTTCATAAGTATTGTTTATGTAGCCAATTCGCAGTCTTGTAAGGGTCGTTTGCGTTTTTCGGTCACAGTTGATGTTTCATATATTAACGACTTCTTTGATATTTTGTAGTTTATTACTGTTGTCTATTCTGTGCCATCTCTGCAGCTGTTCCTTGTAAGCGGTTTTTGAAATAATTTCGAACACGTACTTTTGTGGGATGGTTGGCTTTGCTCGTGGAGCATCATTTTCTGTCCTGAGGAACTGATCAATTTATTCGTTGCCAGGGATGCCTTTGTGGCTTGGGAACCAGAGGAGAGTTATTTTGTGTCCTATATTTTGCTGGTTGTTATGGATTATTTCTTGGATATTCTGTATGCTTTTTTCCTTGTTTTTTGTGTTGATGATTTCTGTTATGGCGTTTAGGGAATCTGTGCATACGATAAACGTATTTGTGGAAGCATTAGTGAATATATCTTATATTACCATTTTTATGCTTGTTATTTCGGCGATCTTGATTGTTGTTTCTAGAGGAAGACTGTAGCATTTGGTGGTATAATTGGTCTTGTGTATTTTATTCACCGTAGTTTCTGGGCTTATAGGTCTTGCCATTTTCTTTCTTCTTTTATTATGTCTTTTGCCAATTTCGTTTTAAAAGTAAGTTCTTTGAATATTTAGGTCCAAGGGTGGTGTCTTTTGGGTGGTTTATTTAGGTGCAGTATCGGCTTTCTCATTGCCTTTATCCCAATGTGTTCCATAAGTTACTATAGGTCTGATTATAGATTTATAGATTTTTAGATTGATAGCCTTACTTAGAATTTGGATGTTAAAAGTGGTTATATTTGAAGTAGCTCTTGTTTGCTGACGTAATTCTACATCCAACTTCTTTCGATACATTCTTTGAATTTACATTCACTCCTAAATATGTGAAGTTTTTTTTTGTATTTCCATGAACACACTCCATCATAATATGGAGTAATAATTTTACAAATTTCATTTGTCTTCATTTACTCGTGAACGAAAAATGATCAACTGGATAATCATTATAAACTGCCATTGGTCAAATCTAGTTAATATAATATTTTCGACAATGTGTCAAGATTTAAAAATGATGTGGTTTTTGGGCAGTGGTTGACCACAAATTACTGATGTTAATGTCATGTTTTTAATGGCTATGTTGGTTAATCACCGACTCATACAAACGATCCTGTTCGGATTTGAAATGGTTTCGGGTCAGAAATCGATTCGATACGGATATTCCAACGATATGTTTGTTTAAAGTGTATTTATCAAACGTATTAAAGCCTTTAAGCCACTCAAAGCATTTGAAAAAGGGTTGGTTCACACGTTTTAAGTACGTTTTATAACATAATTTAGAATATTTCAACAATTTTGTAAAGAGAAAAAATTATTGGCCAAAAACAGAATTTTTAACAATCGAGCTAAAACCACCAAAGCATGTTTTAATCATATTTTTTCATATAATAGATTTATCTTTTGTGCGGTGCACCAAGTATTTTACTGCCGTGGATTGACCCATCTTAACTATTGGGGCTAATATGGCTGCAGTCCTGGGCACGACCGTAAAAATTCCAAAAGTAACGTATATTGTTTGTTAGCTTTGGCCACAAGCCAGGTAATAAAGGAAGTTTTCAAAGAATTTTAAATTATCGATTATTACAAACTTACTTAGCAAACAGAAATCAATATGTTGCTGTTAATATCAATTAATCAGATATCTAGCCGTTGGAATGTGGAGTACCACAGGGTTCGATCCTCTGTCCGCTTCTGTTTCTAATATACATTAAAGACTTTCTATAATTTTTAAAACTAAAACAGTTTTATATGCCTATGATTCTACAATCATTTCACGATCCACATCATTTAGCGATTTAATTATTAACAGTGATTTACATTTAAACGATGCTAGCAATTGGTTTTCGGCAAACATGTTTTCTCTAAACACAAACAAATGTGAAAGTATGGATATTTCTTTAAGAAAGTATACATTTGAGAGTCCAGGCTCTATTAAAATTTTAGGGGTATATGTTGACAAGGAATGAAATTGGAAACACCATGTTGATTATGTGAGTGGTAAGCATAACAATTTTCTTATTGAGGAATCTTGTGGACATGGTAACTAAAGATGTGCTCTTAGTAGCTTATTACTCACTTTTTCAATCACATATTTCTTATGCCCTCTTAGCATGGGGACACTCGTCCTCTGCTGATAGAATTTTTACAATTCAAAGACGTGCTGTGAGCATCATTGACGGCATTTCTTACTGAACAGACTGTCAAAAATCATTTTTATCATTGAAAATTATGACTCTGCCATCACTCTACATTTTTGACTGTTTTTTTGCAAATTTTTTTTACAAAAATAAAAACGACTTTAAATCGTTTAATGAGATTCATAGTCATAATACTAGATACAAGAATGATATATATATATATATATATATATATATCCTAAATTCTACCGTCTATCAAAATCCAGAAATAGCACTACCTACTACGCCATTAAATTCTTTAATAAATTTATGTAACATACCCACCCAAAAAATCTCAGCTAAATATGTAAGAATTCTATATCATCCCTCCATATATCACAAAATCAAAAATATTTTTTCCAAACACAACATAATTTCATTTCATTCTACAATAAAGAATATATTACATCTGTATTAACATGTAAGTCGATACATTTTATCTCAATTATTGTAGCTCTGTATTTTATTAAACACATTAAAATAAATAATTTTATTATAACAATAAGTATAAACTTCTTATAACGTCGATATAATACAGTATTCTTGTTTATGATTATACAAAATGTTGACAGCACAAATTCAAAGAGTATTTTTTTTTATAATAGAACTGTAAGTATTTTCAAAATCCGTTCATAAATAAGCGAGCTACAGTCATTTGAAAATAGTTTCCATTAATCCGCTCTAATTATTTAGTCTAATTCAGTAATTAGTTCAGATATTTGGTTTAGTTTAGGTGTATTCCCGGGTTAGCAGCACTTGCCATAAATTTCTGAATCAAACCAAAATATAAATATACGTCATTTGGATTACAATGTAATTTACTGGAAAAACGTATGTTTTAATTGTAATTTATGCAGATAAAATTTGATCAAGGACTTTTTAATTAGGCTTTTTGATTGGCCCTAGGGACGTGTCGTCAATTGACGCTAAGAATTCCAAGATGGCTACCTATTTTTGTCTAATGATGACATTTGATAATTTTTAAGGAAATTAAATTGAAAATTCGACAACCCTACAAAAACTAAATTCTTACTAAGAAGTTGTTTAGGCAAAATTAAGAATCCCCAAAAATCAGGTATATACAAAATTAACTGCAAAAAATGTAATAAAATATATATAGGGCAAACAAAATAAAATTTGGAAACTAGATTTAAGGAACAGAAATATTACGTAAAAATAGTAAGCGATCATCTTTAGCATGGACACAATTTCCTTACTTACACTTACAACCTAAATATGGTAGAGGCGATACAGATGGAGAAAAATTCCAAAATTCTACTTAACACGGATTTAAGTCCTTGGAAAAACCCGTTCTTAGAGATAATCCGAACAACCTAATTGTCAAAATACCCCAATTAATAACCATTACCAACAATAATCGTAAATGTTCAAATATCCTAATTCACCCCTATTCACACCACTGATTTTAACTATGTATAAATACTGTAAAGATTTTTGTATAATTTAGTCTACTGATGATGTTCACGTGGTGAACGAAATGTAGATCTAGAATAAAAATAAAAATTTTGAAGGAAAGATCTATTTTTTTCTTAATTTAAACCCTTCAATTTCAACAATTTAATATTTTTTGTGTTAATTTTTAAAATATTGTAATCTCTGTATTATACATAGCCAATAGCCAAAGCAGATAAAGCCAACAAATAAAAGGAAAAAAAAAATATTTTTTGGGTTATATTAATTTCCGTATTCTAAGTTAGATTGGCGCTCCCGGGGAGCGCGTTGTAGGATGTCCGACTATTTTAAGACTACAGTTTTGCCAAGCTCTGGTAGATATTTATGGAACGCGAATTGCAGCTTTTATGTTTATTTAGTTAAATGTCTTACAAAACATTTAAATACTCTAACCAGTACCGAATGAGTCATCTATTTGTAGATAGATATTTTGTATTTTAAGCAATGCATGTTTTAATAGTTAATAGTCAAAGGATGCTAAATTTTAGTAGCCCAGGGTGTGCAGCATTTCAAAATACAGAACTTATTTAGGCAGACTATCTTGTGACATTACTATTCAATGCCTATATTCTGCTTTGTTGTCCCTTTTTTAGAATTCAGAGAATTTTCTTTAATAAAGAATACAGTCACTCAGAAGACAAAGACTGGAAATCACAAATTGGTAGAGTATACTACTAGACAGGATGAAATGGATGCGTGTTCTAAAAGAGGAGGATATTTTGTAAGGATAAGAAGCCAACATCACAATAATAATATATAAAAGTACAGAAAGAACTGTACGGACACAAGAATTCCACAAAACTAAAACAAATAATCAAGGCAAAGAACAATGGATCTATATTTTGAGGCGGGGAAATACGTCACGAGTGGTGAATACTAGCGGGAAATTACAAAATGTAACAATAAGAAATACAATCAACTCTAAGACGATTGCATTTGTAACTTTTTTAATCATGTGGTTTTGCTTCTTAGAATGAATTGAATATATTTTGGCACAAGTTTATTTATAATAAATTACATTTCCCACAGATTTCTGACCTAGAAACCTATATTGTTTAATGTGAAAAGAAATAAACATTTTAACTTCTAAGAATAAAAAATGATGATATTCCATCAATATATCCAGGATTCGTGAAGCGACAGGCCTGATACTCAAGGGCCGGCTTCAGTCTATATTGGAAGAACATTCATCATATTCACAAGTGTCAAAATTAAACAGAGCAAGAATGCAGACCTCGAAGATTAATGTTCCTTACACAGACACTGTATTAAAAAGTATAATACGGATCTGGTTTCATCTTAAGATTACTCCAGAGGGGGATTGCTGAATATTTATCGAGACCTACTCAAGTAAATTGTTTGGGCTTGTTTCTACTTGTCAAAAGTTTAGAAGGGTGGTTTATGCGTGTTTCCACAGTTTAAAGATGAATTTGTAAGGGTAGTAAAAGATTATTCGAGTACATAATAACAATATAAATGTTTATCCTGCTTTTTAAATTCACGATATTTTCATTGTATCAGTTGCAGCACTCTATTGTTTAAACAGCATATTGCATTGATGTTATTGTTTAGATATATGTGTTTGTATTAAACAATTGATACGTTCGATATATTCCATTAAATGAAATCAATATTTAATAGAGATGTTTTGGCGATTTTAAATTTTGATTACGCGTCCCCTAAATAATACCCATGTAAATAGGATTCCGATTTGACTAAAATCATTATTTAAAAATGAATATTATATAAAAATACCTTTTTAAATGGCATGTATACCGCTCCCGAACTGAATTTAGTCGCAGTGGAAGTTGGGGCGTTGTATAAACATTTAGGTTGTACTTGCTACCTGGGATTTTTAAATTACGGGTCTTAACCCTTCAACGGGTCGTGAAATTAAAAATATGGGTTGTGACGAAGAGAAAAAATTCACAGAAATGTTTGGTATTTAGTTTTTCACACATTGACTGGTTCATAATTCAAAATTCGGTTCTTACATTGTGTCGCAGTAAACAAAGTTTTATAAACGTTTCTCTTAAACATCTATTGTTAACCAAAAGTCTGCCTAAGCTCAACAACACAGGTCTCATACAATATATTTGAGTAAGTTTGTTTCATTTTTACGATTTTTTACCGACTATATTTATAGAGATCAAGATATTGCAATCACGCTAATTTTGACTTTACGAAATTTTTACAGATACACCATACGATTTTATTATGTCAAAAACTGTAGATTTTGACATTTTCATATCTTTAGCAATTACACTTATTGTTTTCCCCTTCACAAAACATGCTTATAATTAATTCTGTCACTTTCTGTGGAGTTGCCACACCTCGAGCCATTTTAAAACAACAGTTCACAAAAAATTAACATACTATCAAAATATGAAGTTAAAAATTAGCCGGCAATTGTTTCAGAATTAAAAACAAAATCCAACTCTACATACAATTTTATTTAGGCATATTGAAAATGTATATAGTTTTGTCCGAACATTTAATTGTCAACTGAGTTCAGTTTAAATAGATGTTAAAGCTTAATTAAAATATATTTTTAAATCTATTTTATCATCATACAGTAGTCAAAATAGAGTTAAATCTAAAATCGAATTCAGAAAATTAATCAAAAATATATTTAGTGAGTATCGGTGTACAAGAAAAATATTTAGATACAAATTATATAAGTGTCCGAACATATAGTTGTTAGGGCTCGTAGTTTTGTGTAGAACTGTGTAAATAATACGTCAACATATTTTTCGACAAGATTGTTTATAGTTCAGAACCTTCGTCGAAAAATAATAAACTTGGGTAATAAATATGGAACGCCACTTAGGTTCTTTATAAAATTATATCATTATTATCCGCAGCACCTATATTGACAGCAGATTCAAGATGGCGGCAAAAATAGAATATTAAATACAATAACTATAAGTAATTTTCACAATAAAACAAATTAACTACAAACATATTGTATAATGAAGCCTTAACTATAATTTGCCGCCTCGTAGGAATTTATGCGTTGATACGTTTACAAGATCTATAACACAAATTGTTTATTTACAGTTACAAAACAATTCTTTTTATAATAAGAAATATTCTATGTCACAGCGACGCGGGTTTGAATTCCCCCACCTCCTTCGGATTTTTATCTTCGAAATTGTGTAGTCAGCTGTTAATACTTAAAATGAGTGCAGGGATAATATGACCGGTCGAAATGTCACACTGACCACGTGGCTTTCATATCTATGTAGTATCGTCCAGATTTGCCTGCAACGTGTTCGGCACAGACGAGATGTTCACCTCTTACCTTCACGGGAAGGTAGAGGGAGCTTTATCCCAGCAATCAGCCAAATTCCAAACCCTGACGATATGCTACCGATAGGCTCACACCAAATACAACGTACGCACAATGCGAAACGATCCGAACAGCACTGATTTTTGCAATCTGTAGATCAGAGAGGTACCAGCTGGTCTGCAGACAGGAATCTCGATTTCCCTCTTGAGGGCAGCTTTGTGGACACCCAATACACCCAAAATTAAAACTACGGGCTTCACAGAATAAAGCGAGTACATTTTTATTAGCTCGGACAAGAGGTCCAGGTACTTGGTTCTCTTCTCGTCCTCTTTGAGAGTGATATTTTTCTCAGCTAGACAGGATAATTCGATGACAAAAATGTATTTTGTCTCGAAATCTAGCAGGACGATGTGCGATATAGTGGCTGACAGAAGCTTGGTTTGTATTATTATTATTATTATTCGATAGATAAAAATTCTCTGCAAATTTTGATATATATATATTGTTACTAATTTTATTTCAGATTCTCAGTTTTCTATAAGAAACTTGTAAGAACTATACTGTTAAGTCTCCCCTTAAATGAAAGGTAGGAAAAATATGGAACATTACTTTTAGAGTAAACTTAACTAACCAGATAGCACTCGTAATGGCATTAGATACCACCTACCGAAACATAGTCGTCTGCACTGACTCTCTGACTGTACTACAAGCCCTTAGCAACACCTACTCAAAAGAAATAGTCATACAACAGAATCAAGACCAAGTACACCAGATGACAGCGGAACCAACGAAAACAGTTCACCTCATCTGGGTTCCTGCCCACATTGGCATAGAAGGCAACGAACGTGCCAACAGAGCCGCCCGAGATTCCACCTGTCATGAAGATACACTCTACCTACCCCCCAAAAAAACCTACATAAGACAGATCATCAAGACGAAACTCCACACGAGCAGACTGACTAAGTGGCGCGAAACTACCAACAACAAACTACGAAGAGTTAAGGACGACATACAAAACTGAAACTCCACCAACAGACGAGAACAAGTAATAATGACAAGAATCGGACATACCAGACACACACACGAACACCTCATGGCAAGACTAGACAACAAACTATGTGAGGCATGTAACGAACAACTCACCGTTAACCACATACTAATTAACTGCCAATTCTACACTAACTTATGTACAAACTACAATTTACAAGACCTTAAAGACAACTTAAGACTAGACTCAACAATGACTAATAAACGTACTCAACTTCTTACAGGCAACCAATATTCGTTATCTAATATACGTTTAAAAATTAATAATGTATCAATAAACTAATTATGTATCAATCATGTAACCATAGTAATTTCAAACACTAAAACCCAAGCAGCTGAAGTGAAAATATATAAAATAATAAAAAAAAAAAAATAACTAACCAGATACCTACAGATTCCAAAAGAAAAAAAAGAAATGTATGCAAATGTACTTCACACTTATTTCTTTCATAAAGCGCTATTGATTTAGAACATTGCCTATACAGGGTGTTATATTTTAGTGGACCCAGCAAATATCTCGCTTATTTATTAAGTTAGTAATTTATTTTATATAACATGATTTATACAGCAACATGTAAGCTACTTGATGACGGATGTACATTTATGATACCACTTCCGGTTTATTAGTAATTAATATCAACTTTGAAATTTCAAATGGACAATACTATATTTTTTTACAAATTTGAAAAGTATATCAAATTTGCTTTACAATCATGTAAAATAATCCATATGTTACATTATTAAAAATTAAAATGGCGGGCAGTTTTTTATACACCTAGTCGAAAAAAGAATAGTGAGCCAGGACTAAAAATTAACTAAAACAATTGTAACTATTATTATTAAACGATAATTTTTATTGTGATTTTACAACAAATATTCAAAATGACTCCAAAAAAAATGTATTGAAGAGGCTCTTCAATACATTTTTCACAACGTTTTAAAACAGAATAAGTAGCCCTTTCTATTTGGTCTGCAGATAAAGATTCAATTGCCCAAATAGTTAATTTTTAGTCATGGCTCACTATTCTTTTTTCGACTGGATGTATAAAAAACTGCCCGCCATTTTACTTTTTAATAATGTAACATGGATTATTTTACATGATTGTAAAGCAAATTTGATGTACTTTTCAAAATTGTAAAAAAATGTAGTATGTTCCATTTGAAATTTCAAAGTTGATATTAATTACTAATAAACCGAAAGTGGTATCATGAATGTACATCCATCAAGTAGCTTACAGGTTGCTGTATAAATCATGTTATATAAAATAAATTACTAACTTAATAAATAAGCGAGATATTTGCTGGGACCACTAAAATATAACACATTGTATATTTGTTTATTATAATAGGATCGTCACTTTTTTTTTTTTCATCGTCAACAAGCAATTAAACTTGTTGAACCCGGTATGGAGCGAGGAAACACTACACTATTATCCAATCTAAATGTTTACAATAACCCTTCTAAAACTAATTAGCGATTTTATAAGCCCATTCTCTTTTGAAGCATAAATGATTTTTTCTAATTAAAATCAGTTTAATGAAAATATCTCGTGAAGCGTTACATACTGCCGTTATATTAAATATGAAAGAGCTGCCGTTACTATAACGACAAAACACTATGCCGTTAGCGCAATGCTATGAAAACGACGCTTCGGGATAGGTACCGAACATACACACTAATATGTTGAAACAATTGAATTTCGGAGATTTATTTTGTTTTATCAAAAACAAAAACCTATCATTAATCTCCCACAAAAATTTCTAATCGATTTTCATTTTGTTATTTTGTAATTTTAGAGTTAATTGCTGTGTCATTTTTACGATGATTAATTTTTTTTGGAAGCCATTTTAAAGTTTATAGATTTTTCAAAAAAGCAAACGATTAGCTGTCAAGCGGTAAAAACTATTAAAATCTATCATCACTGATGAACATAGGCCTTCCTATTAATTTTCCACAGCAAATATCCGTCCATCTGGTAGTCTACCTCTATTCCTGGGGTTTGAAGAACAATCATGAACAAACAAAGTTGGAGAGGCTCAAACAACTATCCAAGAATACGGCCTATAAGTGTATCACTAAACTATTAAAAGACAGTGGGAGTGGTAATTTCAGAAATAAAATTTGATTATTATTTAAAATAAAATTATTCAGTTAGTTAAAAATATCCAAATTATTTAAAAATAAAAACATAGATTAGTTGAGTTACCAGTTTTTTTTTTTTTTTTTTAGTTTAAAGTTTGAAAACCGAGGTACAATTTATGATTGTATAATATATGAATTGTGTAAAATATTGTCAGCGTTTATTTCAAGTACATGGCCGCATGTTTATACAGATGTTGATATAAGACTATATATTTTTTCAGTGACATAAACTCGGTAGGTAATTAGAGTAAAAATTAATTATTTGGGTTTAAAAATTATGGAGGTACAAATATGAGTCTCAAAGATAATAGATAAAAGGTTTGTATTTGTTAACTGGAGAGCCGATTATTTTTATAACGACAAAAAAAAGGTTCAGAGAAATCTTGTGAGAGACAAAAGTCAGTCGTTGGCAAACCTTCAGAGAGTAGAGTATAACTCTTTGAAGAGGACTTGGGTTTTGGACCATAGTAGTTGCACGAATCTCCCAAGCGTTTTGGTTGAGAAACCCGGTATGGTGGTATAGACTAATTAGTCTAGAATTAATTTGTGATTATTTTTAATGTTGTTAACTGAACCTCGAAAACGGTGTTAAACCCTGTGAGTGTGTAAGGTGTTTGAGAGGTTCTTTTTGAGGTGTTAAGACAATTGTGTGATTTTGTTTTATGTCTCTTATGCGATTATTTGAAACCGTCCTTAATTGTAAGTTTTTGTATTATCGTGTATCTTTAAATTTAACTTGTAACTATCAAATGTAGACTTTCATTCAAAATAACTTAATTCCTATGTCATAAAGAATTATAGCAACCAGCTGGCGAATATTTAAGGGGTTTTTCAGGCTAGGTCCGCTCGCGAGGCTTGGAAACGAAATACGTGGCAGACCTTTCAAAGTAAGCATCATGGCGTATAACAAAATATTTAAACTTCATTTAGTTAATCGAGGCTTTTCAATCATATATAAAATGGGCCCCCACAAGACAAAAGTAAATAGACAATTTGCGGACATTAGAAGATAGGTACGTAAGTGGCGTAGAAACGTGAAAATAATATACATGTTATTTTCACGTTTCTATGGTTTCCCGTGTTTTACGTTACAAGTAACGAAGTTCTCGCAAATTGCATATTAATAATAATAATGTACTATTTGTTTCCGTAAAATGTTGAAGTGCATTTATGGAAACTGTCTAGGTGGTAAATTAAATAATTAATGATAATTACATATAAACTTTATGAACGTCAGCAATTTAATTGTGAACTATCATTAATTCATTGAAACAATAATATGGATTTTCAAGCAACATAGATTTAATACTCATCCTACAATTTCGAAAATTAAGGCTTATCATTCGCTTTGGGAGCTCATTATAAAATTTTGGTCTCCAACAAAGAGGTGAATTCTTTCCCACCTCCAGTCTTAATTTTGGAGTATTAACCATGCTATTTACTATCTGAAACACTACAAAATATATTAATATTTTCCTTGATATAAAGTGACTTTCCCTGACATTGTTTGGACATAGAATATGTACAGTTATAAGTTTATGCTTTTTAAAGAGGGAACTAAGAGATGTAAGCGAAGAGACCTTACATAAAACACGCGGGTCTTTTTTCTGCTGCCAAAACTTCAACATAATAAAATATAGGCAAAAGTGGTAGTTTATTAAGGAAAAGTATACGATTCGGGCCGCAACAAACGGCACAACATCTATCAGTTTTCGTATAGCAAATATTGGTTTACAAATTTTACTTACGTTGTTTTTAGAGTGCTGCTTCCAAATTTATTTACTATTAGTTGTCATCCCAAAAAACTTAACCGAATCTATGCAAGTATTATAACCATAAGGATTAGGTCCTTATATTTGTATTGGTTTTTCGCGGTTCAGTTTAAGCCAATTGCTCGTTGCCATGTTTTGGTACGAGCAAGTACATTCGCTAATTTTAAAGCATCATAAACCGAGTTTGGTGTATTAAAAAAAGTGATGTCATTGGCGAATAAAATAATTTTTGAAGGATCTATATTCGCTGGAAGATCATGAATAAAGATTATAAATAAGACTGAATTCAAATTGTTACCTTAAGGGACACCAAATTTGATTGGTTGAAGATCTATTATAATAGATCCCACAAAGAATCTCACTGCAATAGAGGAATAGTTGGCTTCAAAGTTGTAAATGACTTCATATACCTCGATTACATGGTCTCAAATAAAGGTGAATTTGATACCGTAATCAAAAAGCGAATAATTATTGCGAGAAGTGTCATGATAAAACTGGTGGCTTCAATAAAAAGGGAAATTGAGACCCGAATCTCATCAATACACAGAATACAGCAATGCTGCTCGGATCATTGCGCATTATAAAATTGCTCTTTGTGACTATACCACAAAGAGCAATCTTTGTGGAATAGTCACAATACAACAGAACGCTAAAGTTTGGGATTCAGTACAGTGTTAAGCTCCACTAGTCTCTAGTATAACGTAGCTCAAAAGGTACTAAAAGCGACTAGTAAATGCTTTTCAAGATCTGAAAAACTCAAAATTATCATAATTGTTTCTGCTAACTCAGTGGTTCCCAATCTTTTTTGGTTCCGAGCGCCCTTAATGTATTAAAATTCTCCCGCGGCGCCCCACGTCAACACATCCAATTTTTCATTTTGTTTTATTAGTTGAAACTATAAAACTATAAGGGATCATCTAAAAAAAGACCACACTACCAAGAGAGGACAAAAAAAAAAAATTTAAGTGAAGTGTGGTTTTTCACACATATCAGGGTTTTGCAGGTACATATTTAATAGGTGTAAGAAGTCTACATAATACTCGATGTCTAGGTGTATTTATCACATCAAAATCAACAGTTTTTTTGATAATCACTTTTATTCGTTATTTGAGAACTAAGAGCTTCCATTTAATTTTTTTTAAACAAAATTTAAATAACTTGTCAAATATCCTAGCGTATTTTTCTGCATTTGGTTTAACCCTCTTTGGTAAAAGGGTGCGGGTCAAGAACTTTTGCATATTTTTGGCTAAATTCGTGTTAAAAGAAACGAATTTCAAAAAACTATCTATCGTTCCGTAATCTACGTCTTAAGAGCTTTCCTTTGATTCCACATAATACATTTTAAAATTTTTTTTTTTATTAACAACAAAAAAAAATCGACAAATTTATCTGATCAAAAATTCCTGTTGAACTATTTCGGTTCCCATCAATGTTCATAACTATTTTTTAGATATTTAGTACAATCCCTTTGGGAGATAGGGTGGGGGACAAAAGTTTTTTGAAACATTTTAGGCAAAAATCCAATAAAAAAAAATTGAATTTTCAAAAATAAAAATTTGTTTGTTGATCCACGCATTAAGAAAACCTCTTGAATTTGGTATGCCACTCAAAATTTAAAAAAATATTTATTTTCTTATTACTTTAAAGCGCTGTATTACTTTAAACTCTCTATAGTTTTCCTACATGTGGGTCAAAAAGTTGTACAAGTATGCCAAATTTCAACTTTCTATCTTCAGTCGTTTGGCTACAATTTCTACCGGACAGACAGACAGACACAAGAGTGACGTTTTAAGGGTTTTTTGGTGGTCATACCTACAAAATTCTAAAAAGGTCCTCACTTCTTAATTACAAAGTGATCACAAAAAAGGTCCTGGGTCTTCGCGGCGCACAGTTTGAGAAACGCTGTGCTAACTTATCTGCTGTATTCAATACGCGGGTTATGTAATTCTCATTATATATCACCAGGTTTTGGGATGCAACCGTGTATATTCAGCTGCAGTGAAGTTCCACTAGTATCTAGCATTTTTCATAAGGCATCGTTTTCAATAAAGCGTATATGGTAGATTACAATAAAATTTGTCCAATTTCTAAGGTTCAAAATATCGTAAATAGTTTTTGGCCCTCTCAGTTTTCCTTCATTTTCGTGGTTGCAAAAGTGAAATTTATAAATTTGTAGGCAAGACAGATCTACAACAATACTTGTATTTTCTTTTAGAAATATTGGTTAGTAATATACGAAATAAGAGTGCTACGTGGCTACGCATTTTGAAACAAAAAACTCGTACGCCTGAATCAGCAGAAAAAAAAATGTTTAACATGTCTTTTTCTTATAAAATAATATACTCGATTTTGCTGTTTTTTAACGCTGTGAAAACTTGGAAACTTCTTATCGAGCTCCTAGTTATTTTTTGTAAATCTTGGTACTTTAACGTCTTGGTAGATGATATTTTGAAACTTTAAAATAGTTTATAAACCTATAAAAACAAAGTTTAAATTTAAAATTATAAGAAAATTGTATGAAAAGTGTAGACGCAGCAGAAAAACAGTTCAACAGACCAAAATATCGTGCCTAACTAAGAGGCAAATGCTAGCATAAAGGTAAAAATCAAAAAGTATCGGTACAGATTTTGACACGTTTCTGGTTCCTGAAATAATACAGATCTAAAATAAGAAGCACTGAAATGAGTTTTCTAATAAAAATTGAATATACCTAACACAATATTAGACAGAATTAAAAATGAGGAATTCAGAAAAAAACAAGACACAATGCCATTGAAGATAGAGACGGCAATAAAAAAAACTCAGCTGTGGCCACCACAGGATCGACCGCCATCACAAAGTACTTGTATAAAAGAAACGTTACATATAAGTATGAAAAATTAGATACTTTATCAAAAAATATCTAAAATAAAAGTTGTTAGTTATTGCTTTTATAGCAACTTTTGTTGAATAAATTTTTTCGAAATATTTTTCTGTTATGAAATATTCGACAAAATCTTAAAATCGAGTAAACTTCCATTTCTAGTTAACCGATTTTTACCAAAAGTTGATCAACTCGTGCCATTGATGTCAAAAGCTTAAATATGAAGTTTCATAAAAATCCTTTTAGCCGAATTTGCTCTGCACGTGTACACAGACCGACAGACTGACTGACGGACGGATGGACGGACGGACATACATACAGACAGACAGACAGACAGACAGACAGACAGACAGACAGACAGACAAACCGACAGACATCATGCTAAAAATAATCAAAACGTTATGTTAAATGTCAAAATCGGTATGATCACAATACTTATATATGTTGGCGGTCGGTAATTAACTAATCGATTAATTAATCGTTTGATTAATCGAAATGTTATAATCAATTTTCGATTAAACTGGTAGAAAAAAAATCGATTAATCGATTATGAAATAAGAAATATACATTGGCCGACAAAAAAGACTGTCTTATGCCCGTATTCACCAAAATCCAATAAGAGTTATGGACCCCATAAGGGAACCAATAGGGTAAATTTGTATTCACCAACCCTCAATAGCACTATTGCTTCCATAAATCTCTCTTTAAGTTATAGAACTGAAAATCGCTCAATAACTTTCTTATAGATTGTATAATTTTTTCAAAGTTCAATATTTAATCATTTATTATTTAATAAAAAGTATAAAACAATAGTTTGAAAATAGTTTAATACAAATATTAGTGAAAAGATAAGTTATTTAAATGTCAATAGCAAGTATTATGTAGATAACCTGATATTTGTTATATTTTTATGTCAAATGTATGATATATTTATTGTTTATTTCGACTTTTTGTTTATCTTCCTCCGTAAATTTCTTTTGTTCTCAACCTGATCACACGTCGGGTTTTCGAAAAAAAAAAAAAATGATCCCTTTATTTTGATACACCTTGTCTATATATAAAATAAAAAAATCAAGAATTAATCTAGCTTACCCCATGCTCTAATACCTTGAAATGCTGATACTTAACAGAGCAAAATGTATGAATTGTTTAAAAAAGTAAACCCGACTGACACATTTTTTCAGTCCACACATTTTCTGTTTTCCAGTATCCTTGAACTCTCATATTTTACTGGGAATAATTACTGTGCCTTTAAATACATGTTCTAATATAACGGGGGGTTCACATATCCTTGTAGAACTATCCTGGAGACACGGCCGAGTAGCAGGAGTTCAGCAGTGATCACGTAAATCACCTTGAGCAGGATAACTCTACCCTTGGGCCGTTATAATGCCCCCTCAGACCCTAGACAGGGCTGTAACGAGCCAGTTTTATGAGAGGTGATATACAATCCCTCACACAAATGTCTCTGTTCAACTTTTCATAAAATACAACCTGACAAAATTTAATATTATCTGAAAAAAAAAAAAATCACAGATTAAATACGATTTCAGTGATGCAAACATGATAATATTAAATAACTATTTGTGTATTTAGAGCAAAAAACGACGTATTGTCGCTCGCAAGACGCATTGCGCTAGAATTACATACAAGATTTTTTTTACAATCGCTTTTATAAATCATTAGAACAACAATATTAAAGGTAATTGACCACTTACCAGGTATACAAGTATGAAATGCGGATTTTTTTTAAATAAAACACATTAAATTCAAAAGAACAGTAAAAGTCTGACCTATCGCCCTGGGAACCAGAACAGACAAGAAAGAAACAAATATTGATAAACAGATTAAGAATAGGACACACCAGGGCTACACACAGCTATTTATTTAGAGGAGAAAACAAAGAAACCTGCGACCTATGCCAAGTAGCAAAAACAGTTCCCCATCTACTCCTAGAATGCCAGAAGTATGAAGCCATCAGACTTAAAGTCAAACTCGGGAAAGATCTCACAGAAGTCCTGGGAGACAACCCGGAAAATAGGGAAAAGATACATAGATTCTTGATAGAAACAGGGCTATCAAAAGAAATATAATATCTAGCTTTAGAAAAACACTCACATATTACTATACTTGTATATGTGTGCATGTACGTGTATATATCTATTATTATTATTATAACTATTATTATTATACCTATTAACTACTATCACTCGTTACTAACCTACATATATATGTATGTGTGTATGTATGTATGTATGTATATGTATGTATATGTGTATGTATGTGTATATGTATGTGTATGTATATATGTATGTGTATGTATGTGTATATGTATATATATATAATTACTTAACTATAAATATAATTAATTGTAACTAACGACATGAGGTACTAATGACCCCGTAGTCGATGTACCTAATTTGTTAAAATAAAAAAAAAAAAAAAAAAAAAAAAAAAACAGTAAAAGTTTATTTATTCAAAGTATGCTCTATTAGAAGTTATTCATTTTTCCCATCTTTCAGGCAATTTGTGAATACCTCGCCAGTAGAACTCTTCCCCTTTCCCTGCAAACCGTTCATCTAGCCATTCTTTCACATTTTCATATGAACAAAAGTGCTGCTTGGTAAGTGCGTGGCCCATCGATGCGAACAAGTGGTAATCTGAAGGGGCCAAGTCTGGTAAGTAAGCGGCATGGGGTAGCACTTCCCACTTGAGTGCCTCCAATGTGTTGCAAACTGCTTTTGCCTTATGTGATGGACCGTTATCGTGAAGAAACATTACCTTGTGCTGTCTTCTTTCGTATTCTGGTCGTTTTATGAGCAGCGAATGGTTCAATTCGATCAGTTGTTGTTGGTAGCGTTGGGTATTAACTGTTTCACTAGGTTTTAACAATTCATAATAGACCACACCCTTTTGGTCCCACCAAGTACAGAGCATTGTCTTTTTGCCAAAGCGATTCGGTCTTGCAGTTGATGTGGATGGTGAGCCTGTGTTCACCCATGATTTTTTGCGTTTGGGATTTTCAAAATAAATCCATTTTTCATCGCCAGTAATGATTCGATGCAAAAAAGACTTTCTTTTGTATCGTGCAAGCAAAATTTCACAAGTGTTTTTGCGTTTTTCCATCTGCCTCTCATTCAATGCATGTGGAACCCATCTGCCGACTTTCTAGGGCTTACCCATCTCTCGTAGGCGATTGGAAACAGCTTGTTTACTAACGCCTAACTGCTCTGCTAGTTATTTTTGTAATTGACTATCGTCTTCCTGTAGCAATGTTTCCAATTTTGTATCTTCATATTTTTTTGGAGGTTTTCCATGTTCTTTGTCTGTAAGATCAAAGTCACCTCTTTTGAAACGCCGAAACCATCGTTCACACGTATCTTGCGATGGAACATATTCACCATAAGCTTCTCGAAGCAGTCAGTATGATTCAGCAGCAGTTTTTTTCAAATGAAAACAAAACAGTAATTCTGTCCGCGAATGCTCTTTATTTGGCACAAAATTTGACATTTTTAACACAGTAAAACAAAACTATATGATCACTTTTCAAATTATAACCTATACGCATTTGACACTTAATGATAACTTAACAAAACGCCATATGTGTTGAAACTTTGAACTATACACTCTGTTTGCGCGGCAAGTTTGAAAAAAATCCGCATTTCATACTTGTAGACCTGGTAAATCATCGCCCGTTATTCTTCCAAATAATAGACATGAAGAGTAATTTTTCTATGAATATTAAGCAGTTTTATACACATTGGCATATTTAAATTTGTAAATTTCGTTATGATTCTGGCAAAAAATGATTACAGCAATATCTCGCATAGTCTGGGTAATTGGTTCCGCCAATATCCCGGACTGTTTGAAACCGAACTAACCGAAGAACTGAATATATACAAATAATGAAAAATGGTTGTACAAAAAAAAAATCTCTCTGTTTTTCATTAAATAAAACGCGAATGATTAATCAAATGTCTTTATTAGAAATAATTTTAAAAAAATTCTGGGTCAAGATTTACAATATCCCACTTCAAACTCTATACAGATGGCAGCACATAACGACTACACTAAATAATTCAAAAATTATTAGTGGCTCTAAAACAATGGTTTCTGGAAGCGAGCTAACCATATTCTAGTTTAATGACAAAACACTATCTTAGGTTAGGTTAGGTAAGTAAGTGTTTGGTTAGAAGAAGCCGAGCGAAGCAAGCTACTCATCTTCTAGTTTAATGACATAAATGAAAGTTCTGCAGAATCCCACCTGTTTACAATCTCTGTAAATTGAACAAATGACGTGTGTGTGACGCTTGCACAGTGTGCAGTGGGATGTTGTAAATCTACACCAATTTCTGTTTTTAATAATTATTTCTTTATTCTTTACAAATTGCAATATCTACACATTTTTCTTCTTTGACCATTTCTCTTCAAACATATCTTTGTAACAACGAATTGCGTTATTTATCGTTCAGCGAATTGTAAGGCTACTTTCAATTTGGGAATCAACTTCCATTATATGCTTTGATTAGGTTTCATTCCAATACATTTTCTGTTAGATATGGTATTACGATACAAATTTTAACGCGGCGTTAATTTTAACGCATTTCTTAGAGAATGCGCCCACGTGACTGTTCAAGAGAACAAATTTTCTATTTTGCGCTTTAGAGCGACAATTCTAGCAAATATCACCTTTGTGTTCTTTTCACAAAGTAAAAAAGCCTATTTTTAAAAAATAAAATTTTACAAAATTATATTTATTTTAATGTGGTGCAAATGATTCCCCAAGGTTTTATATGTAATAACATTTTCATATCATTGTATAAAAATTTTACAAATGACGATGTAAAAATTATACCCAGCGGTATAGAATCACGTTAACAATAAAATTATTCATAGAATTAAATGAAATTTTTACGTCAACTAATAAATGTACAAAACAATAAAATTATTTTTAAAATTCTAGTAAAAACGAGGCTTTATATCTACGAAGAAAGGTTTATTAATGATATATATTAATGATCAATTTTTAGCAACATGTTAGGAAATTATTTTTAAATCTTAATGAAAAAATATTGTTATATATTAGGTCATGGAACTCCTCAGGTGGATCAATAGCTTCAACGAAATGCCATCTGGTACGTATTATCGCTGGAGATTTTATTTGACACCAGGCTTTTCCGTATTCATTCTCTTCTTTTTCTACAATATGTTGCCAAGTTTTGGCGTCTTAACATTCCTTTTTCCCTGTGGATTTCAATCCAATGTTCTTTTTATAATGATGTCTGGTTCTCGTCTAAAGGCGCCTACAGAAGATGTGACAAGTAATGGCCAATGTTTACATTTGTCTAGTTCCGCTTATTGTGTGTACGGACACACAAGCCACAGCGAACGTACGTTGGGCTTGACGCTGACCGACGTTCGTTTCCGAAGCGGTATTCTTATTACACGTCTAAAGGGTTTGACCAATGTTGATGCAGATTTGAATATGCATGTCACTAAGGTACACACGATGCGTAATTATGAAGTCTACTTAAAGTAAAAACTAATTTTTTATACTTTTATTCTAATTTAAATGTCAAAAGCAAGGGCGAAACTACGACGATAACTTCACTTTCACTATTAGATGCCATTTTATAAATGTTGGCCCATGTTCGCTATTTTTGGCCAGCGTTGCCGCTTAATCTACATTTCGTCTGTACGCTACGCTTATACAAATGTTCGCCAGTGGTAAATGTTACGTCCAACGTTGGTACCAGCGTTATCAAACGTTAGACACATCGTTTGTAGGCACCTTAAGAGTATGTCCAAAGTCCTATTTTATTTCGGTTTTCTTTGTAAACTGACACGGATATTTATGGGCTTTAGTGTTTATCCAATGTATACTAACTATAACCTCAAGAATTTGTAGATAAAAGTAGTTGGTTTGCATTTTTTTTTTTTTTTTTGTCATATATAAGACTCACAGATATAGCAGAAGTTTATTATCTGTGCATTATGCACATATTTATCAATATCTCCATTTATACTGCAGAGGTTACTGACATGTTATCATTACAGCGTTTAAAAAACTGTAACATTTTACGGGAAATGAAAGACAGACGACTGTTGCAGATAAGAGAAAAGGAAGTGGACTAATGATAAAGGATATTAGGAAGAAATATTAAATATTGCTAGCCCTGTGACTTTGGAAAGATTAAAATTTAAGAAACATTAAAAATACCTGAAAATACTTGTTAAGAGAGCAACAAGAAGAATAGAAAATAGTGAAATCAAAATTCAACCAATTAAGCGTTGCCTAAGAGTTAATTATAATTTTTGGTACGCAGAATCTTTGGTTATTTGCGTTTATCACAACCCATTTACTTATCTAGACTAAAATGAACACTATAAAAGAACTTGCATTGATACACATAAGTTAATAAATATAAATAGATGATAATCAGTTCCAAAAACAAAAACATATCTGTGGACGATAATAGAAGGATCAACCATAATCTAGGTTTACATATTATAAAGACGGTAAAATAAAATACAAGCCTTCAAACATGAAAAAAGTTAATTACAGAGCAATAACAGAAAGCAACCTATCTACAAGAACATGGTCATTGTCTAAAGGCTAGTTTATATTGAGCAATTAGAGAAGCAAGTCAAGTGGATAGGTTACTTGCTTGCGTTTTTCAAGTAAACAAGTAACTAGCTAAGTATTGTTTACATTTGGGCAGGTAATTCTGGCATGTTCAGTTACTGACTAAAATTGAGTCTTAATGTAGAAAACGAATAATAAAAATGTGTCGTTAAAAATGTCGTAATCTGAAAATTATTATTTTGAAATTAAAAATAGATCGAATCTGCAAGAAGCTTACCATAGATTTGTCAAGATATCTTGGAAATATGGTCGTTGTGCTGGCCTCCTAAACAATTTATTCCCCATCCCAAACTATGGAGCACATTATATCTACTTGTCCTATCTACAGCTTTCATGGGAACCCAGACGACATACACAATTTAACAATTGATGCTTTTCAGTGGCTGTACGGTTTGAAAATCGCTATGTAGTCTTTCAATAATGTGTAATTTTATTTTTTTTATTTTGTAATTTATCTCGTACGAAATATACGTCATTTTGTTGAGAGTATATTAATAAAGAGTATATTAATAAATGCAAGAACGCTTGTCAAGTCACTAAAACGTGTCCAAACAAGCCAAGTGAAAGCGCAGATTGTTTGTTTGTTAAATTTAAGCGTGGTGGGGGAAGGTAAGTATGATAAATAGTATAATGGTTCTCTTCTCATTTGCCTTGTCCGGCAAATTGACTGGCAGCTTGCCTTGCCCTCAGATAGAAGCAAGTAGGTGTTGGCAAGCCAGGGCATGTAGCCTGGAAAAAATAACTTGCCCACTTGACTTTCCTCTTTACATGTTGTGCTGTTACTTGTTTATTTGTTTATCTGTCACACATTTTGCAAATAGGAGGCACTTCATCTCAAAGGAAATGTCCAAGGATCAACTGTGGCCTATACGAAGGCGGTTTCTTCCCTAGGATTGCTCCTGCACGTTTAAAAAATAAAAGGATACACGATGTTCGTTTATGAACGACTGTGCTCATTGATAAGTCCGCATTTATCATGTTGATTCGTTATGTGTGTACAGGCATCAACAACCACTCATCAAAACTCATTCTTTTAAATTTTCGTATGGCATGATACCTAGATTTCAGAGATTTTAGGTCGCAACTAGCGTTCTCTGGCATAACCTAACGACCACTTCTTACGGTAGCCAAGACCGTCGGCTTTACGTACCTTCTTAAACACGCTCCATGTTCCCGAATATTAATTCAGAGATACAATAACTCATTTAAGGGAAGACTGAGTAGGCTTACGGTTGCAACGGCCATTTTTTTTTTTATAAATTCTTTTGCTCGCACTTTTGATCGAATTCATGATCCCACACCTACAAAGTGAGTGGTATGACCACTACACTACTGCAACCGCCAATTCCCAATGAAATCAAGAAAAGAACGTTCATTTGTTCCACAAACCCCACCAGAAGCACGTAAACAAGAAAGCCGCGTGTGCATCTACCAACCGTATTCTAACAAGACTCCCCACTAGAGTCAAACCCAAATCATGTAGGTGTGAAAACTTTCAACACCTGAGGCATTTGGGCTCGACTCTAGCAAAGGGAAGTTCCACAAATGGTCGCACAAAGACGGCCGACAAACACGCGACGGCCCTACATACCATTAATAAAATCTTTATAAAATAACAAACAAACATTCCTTTTCCAAACTCATCAAATATCCCCAGATCATTTTGTTGAGAGTATATTAATAAACAGAAACAGGCATACAAACAGAAATTCAAAAAGATCCCATCAATAATCACATATTAATCGTTTGTAAAGTCTAATGGTTTATTATAATTAAACGGAAACACAGTAGGAGTGCGTTTAAATTACTATGCGCTTGCGGCTGATGATAATAAACCGTTGAAAACGACTCTACGAACAAACCTATTAATTATCAGAAACAGACCAACAAACTCAAATTCAAAAAGAATCCTTTTAGAAGACCACAACTCTGATCAGGTTTCTCTTTTTAACATGTTGGAATATTTTAAGCTCAAAATATAGGCATATATGTAAAGTTTCAATCATTATAAGCTCGGATAACTCCAGAGCCCTGTTATAATGCCTCCAGGGCAGGCACAGGGGTGTAACGAGCCTACTTTATGAGACGTAATATACAGTTCGCAGACAAGGGTATGTTTATGTCAAAGTTTTGATATAATACATCAGATTTTTTTGTTGAAGGGACAATATTTTTTAATAAGATGACTTTTGAATGCGTTATGTAAATTAGAAAAGGCATTGTACTGGAAAAAGGTACAGAAATTTTGAGTTTTTGATAAATATATTAAAGAGAAGTTTTAAAAATTATAAAACAAAATAAAAATATTGAATAAATGCCCACAGCAGTTTTTTAGTTGCGACAAAAAGTTTCGTCATTATTGGTAGATTAAAAATGAAGGTATAGTGAATAGAAAATTATTCAGATTTTGTTGATAATGAAAAACGGTGTAAAACTATTGGTATGTTCAGAAAGTAGGAATTTTTATTGAAAATTATTACACCATTTTTTAAATAACTTGTCGCTCTTCACATGATACGAACTATGTAATGAAAACCAAACTTTTCAGAAAACTGCTTAAAATTCCTTGTCTTTAAATATTTATTATAAATTTTCTGTAGGTTCATATTATAAATGTTCATGTATAGTCTATTTTCGATAAAATTCTAGTTGCGTAATAATATCACGTGATGCAAGGTTGCCAAGTTATTAAAATGAAAATAGTGGAACATATATGTATTTAGTGGGTATGATATATTTATTTATGCATAAAGTGCATAAAGCATTACTTTTTTTCACAACTGAGAAATTTAGCTATAAACGACTGCTGCATTCCCACGATTGAAAAAAGACACTTTATGCATGAGTTTCATACAATATTTTTTTACAAAACTGCCGGTCATTAGAAAAAAATATATATACAGGGTGTTTGTTTGAAACGGGGCACCCCGAAAATCTCCTTTATTTGTAAAGATACAAAAAATCTTCAGAACAAAAGTTAAACTAGACAAAAAGGCCCATCTAAAGGTTACTATAAGAATTCTGAGGCACTTCCGGTTTCACAGGAAATGATGTCAACTTTTGATCTAGCATAGGGAATCGATAATTTTATATTTTTTTCCTAAAAGTACATTAAATTAGCTTTACAATGACACCAAAAAGTCATATTTTTATGTTAATCATTTCAAAATGGCGACGATTTATTTACAAAATAATAATCAACATAAGTTTTACAAAGTTGAACGTAGCAAGCTTTGAAAACAATAAAAAAAGAAACATCATCTTAAACGCACTTCAAAACAGTGGAAAAAGTCTGAAAAAGAACAATTTCATCGACTCAAAACTGCTATCTTTTTTTCAAAAGGGGATTTGTCAGTTGACCGATAGATAGACCAAGGCCATCCGCACTTTCCTTCTGTTAAATAAGCTTAATCCTTAACTATTGTTATTAGTTACACTTTTTAAATATCATATAGATATGTTTACAACTTTATTTAGTCTGTTTTTCAGTCATATAAAGTAACAGCCTTCCAATGTAATGTCATCTATATCAGTGTTTCCCAAACTTTATTGATCGCGGCCCACTGAAATAATGAATTTCATTTCGCGGCCCACCTAAAAAATTACTAAATTTTTGATATTTCTCATTTATTATTACGCTAAAACAATACTATATGTATATGAAAATATGAACTAAAACTATTAATAAACATTTTAAACAATTTTATAAACATAAATATCTAAAGAAAATATTCATAAATGACACTGTTTTCATGAGTAGTACATTTATTACAATTTAATGTGATGAATGACACTGTTTTCTTTCAGTAATCAACGAAGAAATGTCTGGTTCCAAACAAGAAAGTTTTAATCGCATATCTGGATCTACATCAAGCCGGTTCCTATATTTTGTCTTTAAATTAACAAGTGTAGAAAACCCAACTTCACAATTATAGGTCGTACAAAACGGCAATAAGTATTTTATTGCCACATTGGAAAGCTCAGGATATTCAGAATTGACATGAAACCAAAAATCAATTAATTTCTTTTCGTGAAAAATAATTTTCAAAGAAGAATCTGAAGTTAACTCCACAAGGCAATCAACTTCCTTCGATGACAGAGAATTTTCAATATTGTTGATATTTTCTATGCTCTGAAATCTATTCGAATTCTGTTTCTTCTTTAGGAAAGTATTTGTAGAACTGACTACCAAGTTCCCTCATGTGTTTATTGAAATCTTAAACAATTTCCTCAGGAATTGTTACGTTTCTGCCATAGTTCCAATTTTAAGCGTAGTGCTTTTATTTTATCTTGGACGTTAAATATTGTGGTATTTTTTCTCTGCAGTTGGATATTCAACCCATTTAAATAACCAAAAATATCAGCTAGATATGCTAATTGAACCAGCCAAGTTGGATCATGCAAATAATTAATAAACTGGGACGATGATTTAGTTTTTTCATTTTTCAGAAACAATTTTATTTCTTATCGTAACTCAAAGAAACGAGTGAGAACTTTTCCGCGCGATAACCAACGAACTTATGTATGAAATAAGAGTTGGGTATGGTTGCTGCCCATTTTTTCACACAATATTTTAAAAAATCGAGCATTCAAAGCAAGACTTTTAATAAAATGTATGATTTTAACCGCTTCATCCATAACTGATTTGAGTCCTTTTGGCATTTTTTTAGCAGCAACTTGTTCACGATGAATGCAACAATGCGTGATTTTTACTAATGGTACCACCGATTTAACTCGTGCAGAGAGTCCCTTCATTTCTCCAGTCATAGCAGCTGAGCCGTAAGTACAAAGACTAACGCATCGTGCCCAGTCAATTACATTTTCGACGATAAAACTATTTAAAACTCAGAATTCGATTGTTATTTTGAATGCGCCTGCGTTAAAAAAACACGCGCATGGCGCGCGCCCTGTGCGCCTATAATAAGATAAACTCCGCCAAGGCCACATGTATTTGATATTGTTGGGTTTTAAAGTGTTTAAATTAATTTATTTTTGTGTTTTAATTGTTGTGTTTAAAAGGTTTATACTTGAAAAGAGATTTTGGTGGCCAATCGTTCGCGGCCCACCATAAAAGCAGTCCCGGCCCACCGATGGGCCGCGGCCCATACTTTGGGAAACACTGATCTATATCAGTGCTTCTCAAACGATGGTCCTTAGCAAAATTTATTGGTCCGCGAAAGACAAATTATTATTTTGAGATTGAATTTTGTTAATTTTTTTATAATCTTTTGTTCATTGTCTGTGTAATTTATTCATTTATCAGTGATTTTTTTATGTAAAGAATACATGTAATTATTTTTTTCGTGGAAAAATATAATCTTATATGCAGCAAATCTTTGAATCAATATTCGAAATCTACGACTTCTGTATACCCGTAATTGATATAAAACTCAACAAATTTAATATAAATAGCAAAATTATTTCGAAAGCGTCCTCATTTGAGACCAGGTATTGCGGACAGGCCGAAACAAAATAGATGAATTCTGTAGGGTAACTGCAGCGAATTTCGACTACGCAGGTAATTTCGACTACCCCATTATTTCTCTAAATAATTGCTGCCATATAGCGGTAGTATAACGTAACACTATGTTTATGTGAAAAACTAACCTCACTTTATTTTAAACCACGTGTGAATGTCGTTAGACGAACAGTGTAGATATTTATATTTTTTAAGTGTTAAAATATTTTTTTATTGGTTTTAATCAGCAGTTGTTTATCAAAGGAAAGTTGAAAAAAATATTTTGCATTGAATAAATTGATAAGAACTTATCCAAATACATTGATTTTCATAATATTTTGCTACAATATCACAGGCTTAATAAAACAGATTTGATTGCAGGTAATATCGACTGGAGGAATGAAGCTACTACGGACTAGTCGATATTACATGCATGCATATTTCACTTACCTAATTAGACGACAGTTAAAATCACGTCTTACTAAAAGTCTCGATTATTATATTCTTTTACCTAAATAAAATGTAAAAGAGACAAGAAACGTTGATTATCTTAAAATTTTAGGGTAGTCGATATTAACATCACTTTTTTGAAATCAACGTTTTTTTCTTATTAGTTTTATGTCGAACTTAAGTTGTAATAACAGCTTGTTTCATCGTGAAAATATTTAGCACCTAAAGATAAGTGAATGAGGTATCGATTGGGACCACTTTCCTACCAAAATATTGAATAGTACGTAAATTAAAAAATAAATAAATTTGGTAGTCGAAATTCGCTGCAGTTACCCTATATACATGGGACATCTTACTTAAATGTCATAATTTACAGCCATTCCGGACGGATAGGTCAGATTTTTAATTTCATTTCGGGCAAAACTCGAATAATAACAAGTCATATGCCTTTTTTTCTTTCATTTTTGTAATTTACAGGTCCGATTTGGTGGAGAGAGATATAAAATGTGTCAAAATAATACGAAGTTGAGCCTACACATTTCGGCCGCTATGTTAATTTTGGCACCCCTCAGAGCAAAACTCCGTACATATTCTTATAGCCAAGGATATAACCTACAGATTTAAGAAGAATTGCAGTGATAAAATATATCATCATATCTCGAATTTGGGAAAAAAATGTATTAAAATTTAAAATTTTCGCCATTTTGATAACTGATTCGTAATCTAAGACATTATATTAATAGAAAACGAGCTATATCATACAAAATTCGTTGGCCATTTCGGAAATCCCCTTTTTTGCGTTTGAGAATGAATTATGGATGGTATCTTGTAAACTAAGCGATGGATATTCGCGAACGATACGGCAAATAGTAGCTAAAGGTCCATTCTACAAATGTATATTTAGCTATTTCACTCTCTCATAAAATTTAGTTATCGTTATCGTACTTAGCGCGCTATTCTCGCCACCATCTTGACTCTACCTCGATTCACAAATAAGTGCTGCGGGTCAAAATGATTTATTTTTATAAAGAACACGTGTGCCAAATGACATTCCATTATCATCAAGTGCAGTATCAACGTAAAATATGGCACTAGACTATAAAGATATTTTAATTTTCTTTTAGTACATAAAACATAGATGCATATTAAACCAGTGGCGAAGGGAAACCTCCGCTAGACTTGCCCTCCCATAAAAAAATATTTAAAAAAAAAATGTAAACATAAAAAAAAAAAAATATTTAGATAAATCTTCAAAAATACATCAAATTATGTTCTATACAAATTTTTGTCCAAGGCTTGCTTTACTAGTTACGAATTAATTATCATGACCATGGAAACGTTACATATAAGTATGACTGGAAAAATTTTAAATAATTTTACAAAAAAAATTCGAAATTTTTCGTTTTATCAAAAAACGTCTCAAATAAAAGTTATTAGTTATTGCATTTATAGTAACTTTTGTTCAATAAATTTTTTCTAAATATTTTTCTGTTGCTAAATATTCGCAAAAATCTTAAAATCGACACGAGTAAACTCCCATTTCTAGTCAACCGATTTTTATAAAAAACAATAGGGTTCTTCCCATTTAATAGGAGAATTTTTTAGTACCAGAACGAACTCTTTAAGTTAAACCGTTTTTGAGTTATCGTGTATACACACAGACACACAGACACACAGACAGACAGACACACACACACATACGGACGGCACTTCGAAAATAGGTTTTTTGGATTCCCTGGACCATGAAACGTGGTCATCCGTCAAAATCTTGACATCGAAAATTTTCGCGATTACAATACTTGCCCCTTATATATTAAGGTCGGGCAAGTAATAACAAGAAACACCAATCAATTTTTAAAATGGCCACTTCTGGCCATTACACTGAGCTTATGTCTCTGCGGTCACTTGTCAAGAGAATTACGAAGAACTCGCGCTACAAGCTCACATGCTCATATGTATACTACAAGCTCACAAAAAACTTGATAGAAAGCGCCGAAAATCCAGAGAGGCCATTACCTCGCTTCAGTTATGGTTTAATGGGGCGGGAGCTATGATGGTACCACTAAGCTTCATATTTACGAGAAAGGGGAAAAACGTTCGTTAAAATCTATTAGAAAACTGTGTTGAAGTCGATAGTTAAAGAACTGAACAACTATCTCTTCCTTGGTCACCACTGGAGCTTCCAGTAAGATTCAGCACCAGTCCATAATGCCGCAGACTGCGCAGCAGTGGCTTGAAAGCAATGTTCCGGACTTTTTCCTGCTGACTGGCTGTCTAGCAGTTCTGACCTTAACCCCCTGGACTACAAATTTTGGTCCATGCTTCAGGACATGACTTCCAAGAAGAAACAAACTAAATTGCTAGTCCGAAGCTCTCTCTGATAAAGGCAGTGGAAGTTTTTCTGTACACACCCTTCGTAGTTCTATTGACCTGTGGCTGCAGAGACTTACGCATTGTATAACGACTAGAAGTGGTCATTTTCGAAACTGATTGGTCGTTTTTGTTCAAAATGCATCTATGTATTATGTACTAAAAGAAAGTTAAAATATCTTTAAGTAGTCTGGAAGTGTTCAGGACAGTTTTAATCAAGTAAGCGAACCTCAATAACGGGTTTTAACACGGTGAATGTTGTAAGGTGTTTAAGCGGCTTTGTGAGGTGACGGTGATTTGTGAGGTATGGTTTAAGTGTCTCTCATGAGATTTCGTAACCATCATTTAATTGTAAGTTCTAGTGTATTCTTTAATTTCAATCTTAACTAAACATTAAACGTAGATTAAGTAAAATGCGGATTTTGATTCAAACACCCTTATTCCTATCATAAAGAATCATAGCAACCAACAAGGGGACCTTTTAGGGTTTCATACTTGATCCGCTCCCAAGTCTTGGAAACCCACAATTTGGAAGAGCCTTTCAAAGTAAGTACCATGAAGTAAAATGAAAATATTTAAGTTCAATTAGTCCAATCATGACGTTTCGACCGGTGTTAAAAATGCCCCCACAATTTTTGTAACGGTATTTATGACAAGACAAGATATTTATACATACTGCATATCAATTTGTTATTTTTCTTACTTTGTACAAGTCAGCACTAGTATATTGTCGCAAACTTATTTCAACTTAGTTTGTTTGAATTTTTGCTGACGAAAAGATTTTCTGAAGTTTGTACTATTGATATATTATAAGAAAATAACATTTTTACGATGTACATTGAAATAAAATATTATAGATAGAGAGAAATATAAATTTTAACACTTTAATAAACTAAAAATATACAATACTTAATATCACATCTTTTAACATGCTTTTCAGAAATTTTAGAATGTGAATTATTTAACGAGTTTTTAAAAAAACTTCAAAGTTATGAAACTTTTTTTTAAAAGGTATGAATTTAATTAGCCGTCATAATATATGTTGTATCCCAGAATACCTGGTAATGTAATTTTTGAAGCATTACATTTTTTTAAATCAAAATAAAAAATGTTAAAATACAGTAATTAGTTGTAAAACATTAGTAACGGCGCGGATGAAATATGCAGAACCAATTAAAATATAAATCTTATCATTATTAGGCAGATTATTAGGCAGCACGATATTTTAAAATGTTTCTTTTTGTAAAAACTATTGTTAGAAGCTGCAAATTTATAGATTGAGAGTTAATTTGAAATGTATATATAAATCACACTAAACAATTGTAAAGAAATGTATAAAATTCAAGGCCGAAAGGCACGAATAACATAATTACTACTATAAATCTTATAATTGTAGCTGTAAACTGGTAGTATAATAGTCAATAATGTTTATAATACAATAATTAAATAAGTATACAATAATATAAAGTAACTAGTTGTAAAACATTAGTTAAGGCGCGGATTTAATATGCTAAACCAATTAAAATATAAGTCTTATCATTGTCCTTGTAAGCGGTTATATTATAGTCAATAATATTTATAATTCAATGATTAAATATACAATAATATAGAGTAATTAGTTGTAAAACATTAGTTATGGAGCGAATGAATTATGCAGAACCAATTAAAATATAAATCTTATCATTATCGTTGCAGGTTAGTATTATTGTCAATCATGTTTATAACACAATAACTAAATATGCAATAATATAGAGTAATTAGTTGTAAAATATTAGTTAAGGCGCGGATAAAATATGCAAAACCAATTAATATAATAAATCTTATCATTATCGTTGTAATCAGTTAGTATTATAGTCAATAATGTTTTTAAAGCTAGATGGCAGCAAGAATGAGACACCACGGCTAAAAGGCTGCTCGTCTTTTGGATGCGTTCTCATCCGATCCGATCAGATCAGATCCAATTCGATCCGAAAAGATTTCGGACGACAAGAAAGCTCGTTTTATGGATGCGTTTTTATCCGATCCGATCAGATCAGATCCAATTCGATCCGAAAAGATTTCGGACCACTGGAAAGCTCGTTTTATGGATGCGTTTTTATCCGATCCGATCAGATCAGATCCAATTCGATCCGAAAAGATTTCGGACGACAAGAAAGCTCGTTTTATGGATGCGTTTTTATCCAATCCGATCAGATCAGATCCAATTCGATCCGAAAAGATTTCGGACGACAAGAAAGCTCGTTTTATGGATGCGTTTTTATCCGATCCGATCAGATCAGATCCAATTCGATCCGAAAAGATTTCGGACGACAAGAAAGCTCGTCTTATGGATGCGTTTTTATCCGATCCGATCAGATCAGATCCAATTCGATCCGAAAAGATTTCGGACGACAAGAAAGCTCGTTTTATGGATGCGTTTTTATCCGATCCGATCTGATCAGATCCAATTCGATCCGAAAAGTTTTCGGACGACAAGAAAGCTCGTTTTATGGATGCGTTTTTATCCGATCCGATCAGATCAGATCCAATTCGATCCGAAAAGATTTCGGACGACAAGAAAGCTCGTCTTATGGATGCGTTTTTATCCAATCCGATCAGATCAGATCCAATTCGATCCGAAAAGATTTCGGACGACAAGACAGCTCGTCTTATGGATGCGTTTTTATCCGATCCGATCAGATCAGATCCAATTCGATCCGAAAAGATTTCGGACGACAAGACAGCTCGTCTTATGGATGCGTTTTTATCCGATCCGATCCGAACGATTTCGCATATCGTCCACTGGATGCGGAATGCGTCAGATGCGACGCGAGTGGGAGAATTCATTTAGTTCAACAAGCTCTGAAAACAAGTTGTGCAATGGATAACCTTATTTTTTTGGGAACACTTATTTAGTTAGACGCCGACTTCAAAGAAAGAGAAAAGAATGCTCGACTAATCATATATTAGAGAAAAGAAATAGCCTTGGAGAATTTCATCATCTATATGAGGATTAAAAATAGACGAAAATGTTTTTGTTTTATTATCTCCGATTGAATTAAGTCACTTTCCATTATATTTTGGATGCTATCAATCCAACAATAAGGAAAATTTCTAATTTTCGTGAAACTATTTCACCAAAAGCACGTCTTAGTATGACTTTAAGGTAAATTATGCAATAGTTGCAATTATTATATAACACTAGTTCATAAAAAAATACTCGCAGCGGGCCAATGAAATTTAAGGTATGCCCGATTTTAATATTTTTTTTCTTTTGTTTTCATTTTATAACGTTTTGTATTCATGTTTTATTCGGATATTATTATCAATCGGTTATTGTAATCAAAAACCCCGAGTCCCGATCTGATCACATTAAGCGGCGTGCACTGTATATGATAAATATGTCTGAAATTCCTCTCATTTGCATGAATTCGCGTGTAAATTCTCATCAAAATGGGATCGTTGGCACGTCGGCTGTGTTCGTACAAAATCGGACCGATAACTTCGCATCCACTGGACAAACTTTGATGAGATGGGATCGGTCGCAGTTTTTCGTCCGAAATCTGTTCTGATCGGATCGGATCGGATCGAATGAAAACGCGTCCAAAGAACGCGCTTCAATTCATTTTGCTGTAATGGGATCGTTCGCAGCTTGTCGTCTGAAATCTGATCGGATCGCATCGGCTGAAAACGCGTCCACAGGACGAGCAGCCGTACACTCTTTTTGACACCACGGCTAAAACTAATAAAGACTCTTTTTTTATACCATTACACCTTTCATCGTAACTCGGCCATGGTTACAAAACCTTCATTTAGCTAAAAAAACAATCTTCACAGTCTGTCGCATGATTCAATCATTGTCACTTATACAATGAATTTATTTTTTAATGCAACATGTACTATGTCATTACCATAGATACAGTTTTTGACAGCAATATAAATCGTGTTCATTTTCATTTGCAACATAGACAATTAGTGTGTATACTTTTGCTCTTTGCTGATTTAAAAATTAATCAACATGTATACAGATGAAGAAAAAATAATGTTGGTAACTTGGTATAACTCCCAAATGAGTTTAAGAGAAGTTTCTGCTGTATTTAGTGCAACTTATCCAGATCGACCAATACCAAATCCCTCTACAATTTCAAGACTAGTTAATAAATTTTATCGCGAAGGATGTCTTAAGTCAAAACATAATAAAAAAAGAACAAAATCCCACGTGCTTACAGAAGAGAAGCAGTTTTTTTTTTTTTTTTTTTTCGTTTCGGACCTTTGCATTTAGGGCAATTGGTCTGGAGCTATGGTGAAGCAGTTATAAATATTATTACAAGTGGAAGAAAACAATTAAAATACTTTCAGATCAATTGCACAAACCGTTGGTGTCAGTATTGGATTTGTTTTTAACTTCTTAAAAAAAAAAGAAAAGTTTCGATCATACAAATTTCAAAATCATCAAGAATTGTTAAAAAGGGACGCAGCAGTACGTATGGATTTTTGTTTTGAAATGTTGAAAAAAATTAATTCCGACCCAACAATGCTTCAAAGAATTTTATTTACTGACGAAGCAACGTTTACTCTAAATGGTGAAATGCACAGAAAAAATTTTAGATACTGGAGTCTGGAAAATTTACATTTGTTTCATTCCTCCCGAACTCAAAGGCCGCAAAAATTAAATATTTGGGCAGGGATAATAGGAACCAATATTATAGGGCCTTTTTTTATTGACGTTAACCTTAATGCCGCAAAATATCTAGCCCTTTTGCAAAACCAAATATTACCTGCTTTGCGAAACGTGAATATTAATGGACATGAATGGTTTCAACATGATTGCGCACAAGTCCCTTATTCTAGAATAGTTAAAGAATATTTACATAGAATTTTCCCAAATAGCTGGATTGGAAGAGGAGGGTCGATGAATTGGCCTGCGAGATCTTCGGATTTGGCACCCAATGATTTTTTTTATTGGGGATATTTAAAGGCAAAAGTATATAATGGAGAACTTAGGGATGTTGCTGAACTGCAAGACAAAATTGTTCAAGCATCCAACAATATACCTCAAGAGCAATTGCTGAATGTTTTGAATCATTTTTATGATCGCTTAACATTTTGTATGCAAGTAACCGGAGAAACTTTTGAATATTTATTATAAGTTTTTATTAGTATTTATTTATTGTTATTTTTTTATTTGTAATTTCAATAAAATATTTTGATTTTGCTAGTAAATATGGTTTTTTCTATGTTGCAAATGAAAATGAACAAGATTTATATTGCTGTTAAAAACTGTATCCATGGTAATGACATAGTACATGTTGAATTAAAAAATAAATTCACTGTATCAACACCTCAGACGAATCAAGGTATTAGAAATAAACCTGTGCAGTTATAGAGAACCTGGTACTACGAAACACATACTTTTTAACTGTTCAAATCACTCCGTAGCATCTACAGTTTTTTATTTAGATCTAACTGCTCTATTTAACTTAAAAACAATTCTTTCTAATTCTATTCCAGCTGTCTATGACAAAATATTATGGATTTTATCGGAAATCAAGAAAGATATGTAGAATAGGTTCTCCATTAGCTAGGCGCTGGTGGAATGGTGTTGAACAGAAGCCAACAAAATAAGAAGAAGGAGAAGAAGAATGTTTATAAAACAAACCACTGACAAAGACAATATTTATATTTTTTCTACGGCTGGTAAGAAACAGGCTTCCTTTCGTAAATCATTTCAATCAGACGGGCAGCCAGGGAGAACGGTCAGGGGTTTCTCATCAATGGGTCAAGTATCACTTTAGCACACATAAATTTATTTACGAATTTTATTGAAAACTTTACATTACCAACTGTAAAACATGTTGACATATTTATCTAAATGAAAATATTGAAAAAGTCTTCACAAAATTACGATCTGTGAACAAAATAAAATAAATAACCTAGATTAGTTTTTTTTTCAGTTTTTTTTCCCAACCTTTTTTCATGGTGGACTGGTAAGCAACCTAGAAAAATTCGCGGACCGGCAAGTTTAAAAAATAATGTGTATCGCAAAAGTTTTATTGCACTGATTACAAACACAAAAAAAATACTGATTACAAAACACAAATAAAAAATCCTATATAATTAGTGAAAAGAGAAACAAATTATTACTCATGCAATTAACTGATTAAGGACCGAGATTTTCATCTCAAAATTAAGTGGGTTATAACTTATTAGGCGAATAGTTGCATAGTAAAAAAGAATCTCGCGGATCGGTGCCGGTCCACGGACCGGTGTTAGGGAAACACTGACCTAGATGATGGTATTAGAACTTTTGCGGCTCTGTCACATTTGAAACCGAAACACATAACTTATACATTTCTTGGTTATGCTACAACTTGGCAATAACTAAACAGATAAAAATATACCTAGAATTAATTTGTTCAAAATTTTTCAATTTATTGATGAAATTTGAAAACTTTACACACATCAATAACGGTTGGGGTCAAAAGTATCAAAAAGAAGTCCAAACAAGTAGAGCGGATTTTGTGTTCGGTACAAAAACGGACACGAAACGGATCAGGTAGAGCACATTGCGATCCGCTTGGCCTGTATGCGTATCACATCCAAATTACACAAGAACATTAAACGGAGTGTTACCTTGCACGATACATTAGTGGATTGGTTTGCTAATGTAGACGCAGCTTAATAAAATTGAGTCATTATACTAATCATGTGATTTACTAAATTCAGCTTTGCCTCGTTTTGTAAATTTCACATTCGTAGATAATAACCCTCATTTCTTTAGTTGTTCCACAAATAGCTATAAGGATATTGCATATTTTGTTAATACATTTTAATCGGACAATTTGATCAACTGAAAATAAACCATTGTTCTTTTTAATTTATTATGATTAAAACATATTAACACCTAGATTGACCGCTCTCTAGTTATAATTTAAACCCATTGATGATATTTACCATATTTTTTGGACCATAAGATAGAAAAATCGTCTTAAAATTGAGGTGCGTTTTATGGTCCGAATGTATAGGTACGTTTAAAAAGTGTGTGATATTAGTGTGGATTCAATTCAGAGCGCATAAAACAGAATCAACCAAGCAAATATAATAGAAATGAATACAAAATTAGCTGTCATTTCTGGAAGCCTTACAAGTCAACCTCCCTTTGATGTGTCGATTAATAAACCATTTAATAATTTATTGCGGGAAGAGTGGAACAAACGGATGATAAAGCCAAATCACGATGTTAGCAACAAGCGTATGAAACAGACAATTTCAGAAGTATCTGGGTAAAAAGTGCATTGGAAGCTGTAAAAGAAAAGACGATTATAAATTATTTTAAGAAATGCGGTATAAGCAACGCATTGGATAGTATCGAAGACGACTTGGTTTTTGAAGAGATTAACAACAATAGTTCAGACGAAAATAATACGAACGGTAACATTAACGAGATAAGTGATAGTACAGAGAGTGAAGATGGACAGAATGTTGCTGGTACAAGTTATAGTAATAATAAATCTTTTTTCTAAAAATTGTATCATAAATTTGGGGTGCGTCTTATCGTCCGGTGCGTTTTATGGTCCGAAAAATACGGTAAATAACCTCATTGCATCGAATATTTTATACCAAATGTTTAATAGACATTGTAATTCCATACATACAATATGCAACGTTTTGAATAGATGTAACCCACACGACAGACGCGTTAAAGTAATTGCATATCTCTCGCTAAGAACACTCATCTCGTCAAGGCTTCAAGAAATGCACAATATCAGTTGAATACTAGCAATATATCTCATATTGCAGTGCGGGTTGTTGGCGCCTGATTAACAAACTCATACAATTCAGACCATTTTGAGAACTGCTAAAACTGGCAAAATATTTATATGACATTATATAAAAAAAAAGTACAATTCAGTTTTTTAAAGAAGTCTATTCAGTGACAAATGAATGAAGCAACAATAAACTTATAAATAAATAAAATAAACTATAAATAGACTGGTTTTGGAATTCTGAGTTTCTAAATGGCCTACTACAACCTTTGGTGAATGGAATTTTTAAAATTAAACCAGTAAAAAATATACTCCCTCCGTCCAAAAATATGGTACACATTTTGATTTCTTTCTTGTCCGAAAATATTATATACATTTACAATTTTAATTAATTAGAATGATTTTATTTATGAAATAATCACAAATATCTAATAAAATAAAGAATAATACAAAAAGTTTTAATTTAAAAAGAACGTGGCTTGCTCCACAGCTTGTATGGAACATGATAATGTTGTTTGTAATGATCCCTTGCGATGAAGTTTTGCCTTATTAATTTTGAATTATTATTCCCTTCTTTTACCTAATCTAACATAGTTGCTTCTATATAAGTTTGCAATGTTAGAAAAACATTATCAAGGGTTTAAATGTTTAATGCATTTTGTCAGTGTTGTAATGTATCTAGGTATTTGTATCTAGATACAGTAACTAGATACTTGCACAGTATCTAGTTACTGTATCTAGATACATTTTAAAATATGTACCTGTATCTGTATCTAGATATTTAAATCAGTATCTAAGTATCTGTATTTCAGGTACTTTTTTCAGATACTTTCCTATTTTGTCTTTTTCAAGGTCCTTTTACAAAATATGTCCTTACGATTTTTCAAGTTGGTAATACATTTAGCATAATTCAGATATTTGAATTTTAAGTTTAAATTAACCAATCAGCGACCAGTAAACTCTTTCTTGCTTGGTGGGAGTAAAAACATGCTTCAGCCATTTTCAGAGCTGAAAATACAATTACATTTTATTAAAATTTTATAGATAAAAATAAATTATATAAATAAATTATAAGTTTGAGAATTATGATAAAATACAAGTTCTATATGTAATTAATTAAATTTTGGAAAACATAAAATAAAAAATAAAAGGATGTTTTCCAAAATTTAATTAATTATATATAGAACTTGTATTTTATCATAATTCTCAAACTTATAATTTATTTATTTATTTAATTTATTTTTATCTATAAAATTTTAATAAAGTGTAATTGTATTTCCAGCTCTGAATAAATTTAAAAAAATAATAAATAAAAAAAAATTAAATAATTTTATTAACAACGGTTAAGTAAAACAACCATGAAGTAATTATCTAATCTAAGAATAAGAATTAATTTTATAAATGTGAATTAAATAAAGAAATATAATAAATAAAATTGTTGTTTTATTTTTGTTATCCTAAATACTCATTTAATAATTAGTAATTTATTAGCGAACAAAAAATGTTCGAGATATCCGCTGAAATTGGAATAAAAAAGTGATTTTTTAAAGATTACATAGGTATATAGTTAGTTAATATTTCTGACACACAGCTTCAAAGGCTATTTGTGTTTATTTTAAGTGTAATAATAGTGCATAACTTATTTTTTATTGTGAACAAATATATTCCTTGCTCTAGTTATTTCTTTTTTTTTGTGGTGTTTTCATTTTTTCGAAAGTATCTTAAAGTATCTTGAAGTATCTAGATACATTGTAAAAAAAATGTATCTGTATCTAGATACTTTTTAAAATTTGTATCTGTATCTGCATCTAGATACATTTTTCCTCAAGTATCTGTATCTGTATCTAGATATATTTTCAAATGTATCTATTACAACACTTCATTTTGTACATATTCAATCGTCATATATATTCGTCCATTGTATTCTGTGCGGCTGTATGTTGTAAGGATTGTATAGAATTGAAAAAACCAAGATCCAATACATTAAAATGTGAACTATTTGTCGGTTGCGATTTGAATCGATTTGGATTTTTTCTTGCAATTCAACACAATTTTGATCAAAATTCGCCATTTTGTTAGTACAGCGGGTGTCACTTTAATTTGTCTTAAATACGCGATTTTTTTTTTTTATTTTTCTCTGTGTATTACTTTTGACATATGCCAAACTACTTGCGCGCCATTTGTTTATTTGTTGCCTAGCAACCACTTTTTTAGAAATAAAAACAAAAAAAGATCAAGATTATATTACTTTCGTTAATCCCACATTTTTTAAAGAAATGTATACCATATTTTCGCACGGAGTGAGTATAATGTTTATACTCACTCCGTGTTTTTGCTAGACTAAACTCTGTTTAGTCTAGCAAAAAATAGAATAGTAACAACTCAAATTGTTTAGCAAATATAATTGGTCAAACAAAACAAATGGTCTGAAATCTTCAGGGGTAAAAAATATCGAATTTTGACCAGAAGAGTTTTGACTGTGCAATATACCTTATATGTATTTTAGATAACTATTCTCAAAAATAACCATTCTTAGGTAAAGCTTACTATTTTTGAGTTAGTTTTTGAAAAATAAATTTAATTTAATTCATCTTCGCTCTGTTAAATGTTCTGTTAACATTATTTATTAATAAGATTTGATTTAAAATTATATTTTACCAAAAAATACGACTTTTTAATATTAAGGTTAATTTAAATAATTTTTAAGTTGTTTCGCGAAAAGTTTTAGGATTAAACAATAATAAAATTACAAAATTGTATTACGGAAATAAGTACAATGTTTACAACAATTTTTATTAAAAATTCAATTATTTTTTAATTTTCAAAAATATGCTCCTTGAGCAACCTGGTAAAAATTCCCCGACATTAAAACGCGTAACAACTTGTTATTTACTAACAGTAAAACATGGTTTATAATAGATCCATTACATAAGACATTTTTAGACAGTTTATTTTCATAGTTATAAGATTTCTTGTAAGTTATTTAGTTATTTATATTTTTGTTAATTAGGAACTAGATTTAATTGGGATATTTAGTTCATACAAATATTTTAGAATGCAAATAAGAGAAAATAATGTACTCTAATTCGAGGCCGAAAGTCAAGAATAAAGATATTATTGATTATTGACATAAGACATTGTAAAATTCTTTTGGTAAAATATTTAAAATTATTTAAATTAACCTGAATATAAAAAAAAGTTATATTTATTTTGTAAACTAAATATTAATAACAAATTGTATTTATAAAAGTTAACAGACCATTTTCATCCGTATCCGTATCCACGAATATTCCACAAAATAATCTTTAACCGTATCCACGGATATGAAATTTTTAGGATCAAGCACTTCGGGTAATGGTTCGGATACCCGGTTCCAGAAATTTTTAAATCTTATCATTCCTTCACGTCATTCCTTCTCGTCATTTTAGTCTCGACTTGGGTTGCAGTGACGTAAATTGTTACAGTCTTACGTATGCAATCTTCAATATTTGTTGGGAGGTCCGACAAAAGAAAAAATTTTGAAGCAAAGGTGTAAATTTGACTGTACAACCTGTTCAGAAGTAAATATGCTGCCCCAAACATTAAAATATCACACCAACAGTGGATAGGACATATAAAACATATGAGGGGTCTAAATACAAAATCTACTTAAAAAAAAAAAATGAGTTATGCACGACATTCTGCTCTCTATGGTGGAGAGAATAAGGTAGCAAATAGCTATCCAAAACATGGTTGTGAGTGAAAAATCTGCTATGTGTACAAAAATTTATTTTCAAAATAGGCAATTATCAAATTGACCAATAGCGATCGAGCATGCTGTTTGTTGTCTGGAGGTTACGCCCATGTTTGAATCAGTTGCTAGAGCATAGTAGGTGTTGAATATTCATTACTGTTGTATTATTAAGAACTAGTGCACCAGTTGCCAACTGTGTTGGCCAGCACATCATTACCTTAATGTGGAACTTAATCAACGCCTCTGACTTCTTTCTCTATTCATACTAGAGATGGGAATTTCGGCTCAGTTTGCGGAACCGGATCAGTGGAGGTCGTTCAGTTTGTTGAGCCGGTTCATTGATCCGGCTCAGTGATCCGGTTAAGTAAACATGTTTTCGAGACACAGGTCGGTCGTTAGTTCGTGGGTAGAACATCGCGTAGAGCCGGTTCTTGCAATATATGAACTTTAAACATGATCCCGAGACACAGGTCGGTCAGTCGTTCGTTCGTAGGTAGAACGTCGCTTAGAACCGGCTCTTGCTTAGACCCGGTCAGTTGTCGGTCGTTCGCTCGTAGGTAGACGTCGCTTAGAGCCGGCTCTTCCTTAGACCCGGTCAGTTGTCGGTCGTTCGCTCGTAGGTAGAACGTCGCTTAGCCCCGGTTCTTATCTAACATTATTGAAACAAACAATTCACTTTATGTAGCTACTGTATTTTAAACCAGATGTGTTAAGTTTAAGGCGATGTTTATTGCCCTTATAAATCGGACATCGGGGATTTGGGCAATATTTTTAATATTTTTATATAGTATGGTTGTAAGAAAATACAGACTAAGCCTATTAGTTTCAAATAAACTGCCCTACAAATTGATGACAATAAATAATACACTTTATGATAATACATTACAAGCAGAGTTCTCGCGAAGTTCAACATGACATCGATCCAGATCCGGATCACTCCGGTCACTGCTCACAATCGCCTGACCAATCGTTTCCTTGAAACTTGAAACTATACAGTGAGCCGTGAGCCGGCTCATTTCAATTTGGTGAACCGTGTCACTTCGGTCAGTGTACTGAGTCGGCTCAGTGAGCCGGTTCGTTCATGAACGACCCATCTCTAATCCATACGCCTTACATCATTCAATTCAAATTGAATTAACTCTTCGCCCATTATTTAAAACTGGACAAATTATAAGTATTATTCCGAATTATTTATTCACAAACTTCGTAAGTTGGGAAAACGATACATTGTTACACAGAGCATTACATTTATATTGTTAAAACTAAAAATGATTTGAGACGTTAATTTATGCCTACAAAACCCAAGACATTTCTGTATGTAATTATATTTGTAGATTCTTAGAGAATAAATCTGCAAAATATTTTTCATATCGATCAAAGGATATAGAAGTGTCTAGAGTCTCTTGTTTATGCCTACGAAACCCTAGCCGTTTCTATAGATTATTTTATCCGCAGATTCTTAAAGAATAAAGTTGCGAAATATTTTTCATATCGATCAAAGGATATAGGAGTGTCTAGAGTTTCTTGTTTATACCTACGAAACCTTACACATTTCATCAAGCTGCTTTATCCGCAGATTCTTAAAGAATAAATCTGCAAATATTTTTCATATCGATCAAAGGATATAGGAGTGTCTAGGTCTAGAGTATCATGTTTATGCCTACGAAACCCTAGTCATTGCTATATGTAATTATATTTGTAGATTCTTAGAGAATAAATCTCTAAAATATTGTTCATATCGGTCAAATGATATAGAAGTGTCTTGAGTTTCTTGTTTATGCCTACTAAATCCTAGACATTTCTATATGTAACTATAGTCGTAGATTCTAACAGAATAAATTTGCAAAATATTATTCATATCGGTCAAAGGATAAAGAAGTGTCTAGAGTTTCTTGTTTATGCCTACGAAATCAGATGAATCATCCCGAATTATCACGACCGGACGAACAGATAGGATAAGCTCATGATAATAGGGATTATATAGGGATAACAATGGATGATATTGGTCTATTAATTAAAAAGACGATTCTAGAATACAGCCGTAAAAAAAGATTGCTACAACAAAAGCCTTCTTTTTCTGGATTGATAGCACCGTTTTGTTGCAAAATCCACCAAGTCGAAACTTAAAGACGTTTTTTTTTTTATACAATCTTTCCACCAATATTTGACCTCACACCCTCTGTAGGTAAATAGTCATATTACTAAAATAATTAAAAAGAATTGTTAGTAAAATATGTCTGCAGTATTGTATAACAGTTTTTCATATCTTCTGCAAAAAGACATAGAATGGACATGGCAGGTTTTGCATTTAGACCCCTTGTATCATTGACGATAGATCAGTAGAAAACGTGCAGAGCGCGAAACCCTTTTGAAAGAGTAGGAAAGAAAAACCCAAATTAAAATGGCTGGACGGTGTCGATCAACACATCAAAACAATCAAAACAAATTATTGGTAAAACTTTGCCCATACGAAGTCGAAATAGAGGAAAAATCTTCAGGAAGTCAAAGTTCATAAAGGGCAGTAGTGCCAACTATGATGAATGTTTTCAAACCTTTTGATAGTTAATACGTTTTGCTTTTCTGTAAGAACAGTTGCATACCTCAGCGTGAGCAAATATAGTACATATTTCCTCCCACATCTTTTGTCTGGAAGAATATGATTTCCGCACCTACAGTACCGTATTCAATACATTTACTTGTCAAGATGTTTATTTATTTTTAAGATTGATGCCAGAGAAATATAAAATAAACAGATAAAATCAACAGTAAACATAGTTTGATAAATAAGGAGACAGTATTATGAGACATCATTATATATTTTATAACGTCGTTCATAAAAATTTTATATTTTACAATATTTCCATGCTAGACATAAAATTTGAAATTAGAGCTTTAAAAGGCGTAAAATTTTAAGTAAAATAATCAAATTAACGAGCAAAAAAATAATAATAAAACTAATTTGTTCACAAAAATTTATTGGTTTTAATGAGAAATTTATAGTGTTTTTAGGATCTCATAGATATAATCAAGAAGTCCTTATACCAGACATGATCAAACTTTTGCAAAAGCGGACCATTTTCTGTCTGATACAGGCAATCGCTGGCCATGGCTGTAAAAGACAACTAAAATATCCGACGAGCAAGTAAAAACGTAATTATAAAAGATCTGATGAGTAAAAAATATTAAACTCAAGGAATGTAACTAGCAAAAGAAAATCCAAAAGATTTGACCAGCAAAAAAATAGAAATCCAAGAGTTCTGAGGAGCAATGAACAAAAGGAACCCTCCTCGAGGGCCGAATCTATCCCGCGGGCCTTAGTTTAGCCATGCCTGCGTTATATATGTCACTCATGTATCTGTCTGTATTAAGAATGACTATGGATACCGGGGTACACGCTAGATTTATATTACGCGCTTCCCATTACTCGTTCACTATTAACGGGTAGCGCATGTGTGCCTTTGGCTCTTGTGGGAGCGGTAATTTCAAGAATAAAAGAGTATATATTGAGAAGTGACATTACCGTTGGCGGCGCTGTAATTCATGGCAAAATGGCTGAATTGTCTAGTATTTAGCTGTCAATATGCTAACAGAGAACAGGTTAATTTAAGCACAGTACATTTTTATTTTATGAAAATGTATAGTATCTATCGACGTTCTAACAAAAAATCAACACCAGAACATATGTAATAATTTCAAATAGTACTACAGTCGCGTAGTACAATATTTGACCACCAGACTGCGTATCCGAGCGTGTCAGTTCTCAATAGAAATATGAGTCTTTAATATAAGTTAAAAGGTTTTTGTTGTTAATTGGGGAGATGATTATTTTTACGACAAAAAATGGGGTTCAGAGATCAATTTATTAGTTTTAATAAAAAGGCTGGGAAAATCTTGTGACAGACGGGGAGTCGTGAGTAAACCAGCACCCTAGTCGGATGAACCTCCCAAGCATTTTTGGTTGAGAAACCCGGTAGCGTGAACCAGAAGTAGTCTGGAGGTGTTGAGGGCAGTTTGAATGAATTGAACGAACCTCGATAACGGGGTAAACACTGTGAGTGTGTTGTGAGGTGTTTAACGGCTTGTGGGGCGAAAAGGTGATTGGGAGGTTTGGTGTTGAGTGTCTCTCATGGGATTTCATAGCCAGCATCTTGTAACACTGGTCAACAAAATTAAACTTTTTTTTCTCATCACAAACAAAAATATGCTTTTCTGAATGTATTTTTGATGCTGAATCCAAATCTGGTTATAGTTTTGCTGTAGCACGTATAGTTTTTAAATTATTTACATTTTTGAATATTATGAAAATATACGTAATTATATGAAAATGGAGTGTTTAGTAAATCACATTTTATGCAAACCATTTATTTGGGAAAAGTAACATACACATCTACGCTAAATTAATACAAGGCAATGAACTGCAAACCACTAATTTACATGAAAGAGAGCTTCTAATATGATTGTAAAATAAGAGTATACCATTACAGGCTATTAAAATCGTTGAGAGTACGATTTTCGTTTAAACTTTTGGTCTGGAATTTCACGATACAACATCCAACAATGGTCAGTCATCATGCTTTCATTCCAAAATCCTTGGTAACGAACTTCCATAGCTTTAATGTCTTGGTGAAAGCGTTCCCCTTGCTCATCACTCACTGCGCCAAGGTTTTGAGGAAAGAAATCTAGATGTGAATGCAGGAAGTGCATACGTTAATACGAAATGCACACGTTAATGTACGAAATACATAAGTCAAATCCAATAAAATGTTGAAAAAAGTAGTACTTTACCTAGTATTGCCTAGTATTGGTAAATCTGTGTATATACATATATGATTTCATCCAAAAGACTATACGTGATACAAAAAAAATAATCTGATTGCTGTTTTGAAATCAGCATTGAAAATTGAATGCAGGTAACCCAAAAATATCTCTGATGAAATATCTTTGTTGACCAGTGTAATTGTAAGTGCTAGTGTATTCTATAATTTAAACCTTAATTAAATATTAAACGTAGATTAAAAGAAAATGCAGACTTTAATTCAAACACCCTTATTCCTGTCATAAAGTATCTAAACAACCGACCAGCGGACCTTTCAGGGTTCCAGACTTGATTCCGCTCGCAAGTCTTGGAACCCACCTTTCAAAGTAAGTACCATGAAATTATTTAAATTCGTTTACCCAACCGTGACGTTTAGACCAATTCTAGAAATGCTCCCACATCCTCTTTCACATTTAATTAATGAGTAATGGGTAATTAACGGGAATAGCCGATAATTAACAGGTAGGTAGTGAGTAATTAAAGGGTAGCGGGGAATAATTGATTATACCTAGTCTGTAGGATAAATATTGTAGCTAAATGAGATCTACAGATTTAAAATCTGGCATACATATATAGATCGAAGATCTCTGTATAGTAGAAATATTAAGACTTTAAAACCACTTTAACTAGCGAGCAATATATAAATAAATATGTATGTTTCGAGAAATATAATATTAAGAGAGTATACAATTAAACTCTTGATACGTGAATTAATGGACATAATCTTATTTTTGCAAAAATAATATTTTGACGCAAAAATGTTTTCCCCAGCCTATTTCCCAGAAGATTTAATTTAATAAACTATGAAAATTCGGAGTAAATCACATTAATAAAATCGGAATAGTAAGCTCAGCATTTTTAATCAGATTATATTTGCAGTTTTTTTGTAATATTTAAAAAATATTTATTTATAATTGAATGTGGTGAAAAGTATATAGTCTATTTCTTTGATTTAAGCGGAACTATATCTTAAAAACTAGTAACTTTTAAAGTTAAAATGAGGCTATCATTATTTTAGGAAATGCCAACTTTAATCGTTAAAACGTAATCTCGTGACAATTTACAAAAATAAAAATTTCATTTAGTTTCGCTTAAACGTATGGAATAGCCAAATTAAATATACGTACTACAGTCTATTCCAAACGGTTAAGCGGAACAAAATGGGTATTTAGTTCTTTTAGGTTGTCACGAGAAGGGACCTTGCTTGGGTTATTTCATTTTTCACATTGGGATGTCAAAATTTAAAATTCCAACAATGAAACCATGGAAACGAATGACATATGTCAAAATTAAATATTTTTTTGAGATATTTTAATGACAAAAAAATAAATAAATGGGAAATTTGTATTAAGAATGACACAAAAAATCAAAATATAAAGAAAATGACATTTTAAAATGATATTAACCTTAACCAAAAAATGTTTATTGTAAGTATGATTTACAAAGCTTAAACAAAACGGCCGAAAGGCACGATTTAAACGATGAAAGTAACTAGATTGCAAAATCTAGTTCCGCTTAACCGTTTGGAACAGACTGTATAATAAAACGTTTGGAATCAATCAAAAATAAATTATAAAAAACTTTTTATTTTGACGCGAATATTACTTTAATATTTTAAAAAATCAGAGTAACGCATAATATTTTACAATTTTGAAATATCTTTAAGAAAATAAATGTAGGGCAGAGGTTCCCAATCTTTTACGGACGTAATGAATTATGTCCGTAGGTAATATAATTGATGAATTAATAGGATTCGGACAAGTGAAAAATAAAACCCGTTTATTTAACTATGCGATTGTTTCGATTTTATTCAAATCATCATTAGAGGTAGATCTAAAAATTTATTTAGTCCTATCAAAAAATGGAAGTTGTTAGTTATTACAAAAATGACAAATTCGCCTAATTCGTAGGTACTTATATAAAAAATCTCAAAAAGTCGAAATTAGTATGATTAAAATACCTCCTTCTCTATATGTTACGGCACGTAGAAACAAAATGCTATCAGTACACTCTACAAAAGTAGTGTTAAAGGGACTTCATGGTACACTAAAAAATTGATGTGAAGTGTGAATTTTCACACATTTCAGGGTTTTGCAGGTATTTAGTAAGTGAATGATTATTATTTGGGATGCCAAAACAAATTTTATATTAAAATATTTCTTTTTTTTTAATTTTAATTCGAACGCATAATACCATTATTTAGGTTTCTAAATATGTGCAGTCTTTTTTTTTATATAGCAAGGTTCATTAAGAATTTTAAAAATTGCGCCTATGGCTTCCATTGGTTGTTATAAGTTCCGCCCCTCTGATTTCGTGTACATTGAAACAGAATTAAATTATAATTTAAACAATTTCCACTGGTTATTAAATTTACGCTTTTAAAAATTAAATGCAACATTTGCCAAAATATAACTAGAATTTTGAAAAAATAATTTAAACAAAATAAAAATTAAAAAAAAAAAAACAAAAAATAATTCGCATCGTGTTAGTTGGGTGAAGAACCAGGGGCAAAACCACTACACCAGCATACACGTTCCAATGTAGCGTGTTACAAAGCTATAACTTGTGTACAATATTAGCAAAAAATCACAAAAAATGCGTTTTTTTCCAAAAACATAATCTGATCAAAAATTCCTGTTGTACTATTCCAGTTCACTCCAATGTACATTACTTAAAATTTTTTCAGATTTTTAGTTTAAACAATTTGGGCTACAGGGTGTGGGACAAAAAATTTTTTTGCACAATTTTGGCAAAAATCGTTTCAAAATAATTTATATTGCAAAAATAAAAATTTGATCGTTAATCCACGTACCAAGGGCTTTCATTTGATATACTACTCAGAATTATAAAAAAATATTATTTTTTTTCGATGAGCACATATTTGTTTATATTTTTAGTGGGATATGTTTTTTAGATATTTTAGTATTTTTCCTATGTGCGGGTCAAAGAGTTGTATAAGCATGCCAAATTTCAACTCTCTAGGTTTAGCCTTTTGGCTACAATTTTTACCGAACGGACAGACAAACAGACAGACAGACGACAAAATGACGGTATAAGTGTTTTTTGGTCATACCTACAAAACCCTAAAAATGAAAAATACTTCCGAACTTTACTTTTGGAAACACAGTTATGAATTAAAATACAAATAGGGTAATAAGGTCCTGATTTTTTTGTAACATAAAAGATATAATATTTCCAAAAATTCAAACTGTAAGTCTCTATCTCAAATCGTTTTTGGGTTATGATTTTTTTGTTTTTCCACTAATTTCTTCAGGTATTATTAATTCTGGTTAGATCTTCTATCAGCCGATTTTTCCATTTTTGCGAGGGTGTTCTACTGACTTTAAATCTTTTTTATCGGATATTCGGAGATTTTATTAGATATTTTAGTATTTTTCCTATGTGCGGGTCAAAGAGTCGTATAGGCATGCCAAATTTCAACTCTCTAGGTTTAGTCTTTTGGCTACAATTTTTACCGAACAGACAGACAGACAGACGACAAAATGACGGTATAAGGGTTTTTTGGTCATACCTACAAAACCCTAAAAATGAACTATTATTGTACCATGTAGCCCCTGGGTTTTCGTGTTAATTATTTATACTTCTTTTTTGGTTAAATTTAGTGTAAAGTTTACATTGGTTAAAAATAGTGAATTGTTTAAATTTTTTAAATGAAAATTTTAACGATAAAATTGTATCCATACTGAGAATGAACTTTTACACTTATGATTTTTTTGCTGTGTAAGGTGGCATTAACACGAAAGACCTATTCACTACAAGTTACTGAGACCAAAGTATTAATTCTGAAAAATATTTTTTTCAACTTCTCATTGTTTGAGAAAATTTAGTTAAAACTTCCGGCTTTAGCTAATAGGAAAGTTATTATTCTTACATGATAATTTTATATCACATGTTTTTTGTGACCCACAGAAAAATAACTGTGTTCGTTAAGGATTTTCTAAGTCATACAACATATTGCACCACTCAACTACCACTTACATCTTTTTAAAAAATTATGTGAAGTATGAATTTTCACACATTTCAAGGTTTTGTACGTATTAAGTGATAACAAACTATGGGTATAAATAAAAAATCATAAATTTCGATAAATTTTGAAAAAATAATTAATATCTCCCATCTACACTCCAGTTTGTCAGATAAATATTAAAAGTATGGTTAAATATTGTAAGCACGGAGTTACAAAAAATTCGATCTTTCGAAATAATTATCATATCAAAAATTCCTGTTGTACCATTCCGGTTCATATTAATATGTATTACTCATTTTTTTTTAGATTTTTAGATTAATTTCCCTGTGTTATAGAGTGTGGGATAAGAATTTTTCTAGCAATTTTGGCAAAAATCGTATAAATAAAAGAAATATTAAAAAACTACTTTTCATTTTTTAATTATCGTCTTGATAGCTTTCTTTTGATACCACACAAAATATATATTATTTTTTCAACAACAAGAGATTTCCTTTGATTTGGGTAATCAGAATTAAAAAAAATATATTTATTTTTTTCGTGGAATACATATTTGTTTATGTCTTTTGCGTGTTTTTTTTACCGACCGCCAACATATATAAGGGAGGTATTGTGATCATACCGATTTTGACATTTCGAGATTTCGATGGATCTCCACGAATTGAGGTCCTTACATAACGTTTTGACTATTTTTAGCATGATGTCTGTCGGTCTGTCTGTCCGTCCGTCTGTCTGTCTGTCCGTCTGTCCGTCTGTGTACACGTGCAGACCAAATTCGGCTGAAAGGATTTTTATGAAACTTCAAATTTAAGCTTTTGCATCTTTTGATCAATGGCACGAGTTGATCAACATTTGGTAAAAATCGGTTGACTAGAAATGAGAGTTTACTCGTGTCGGTTTTAAGATTTTTGCGAATATTTAGCAACAGAAAAATATTTCGAAAAAATTTATTAAACAAAAGTTGCTATAAAAGCAATAATTAATAACTTTTATTTGAGACGTTTTTTGATAAAACGAAAATTTTTTGTAAAATTGTTCGAAATTTTTTCCAAGTCTCAAATTTTCCATACTTATATGTAACGTTTCCATGGTCATGATAAATAATATCTCTGTTAGAAAATATTAGGCCAAGTTATTTCTACTCTGCTGCTAAAATGTATTTTATATAACTACTTTATGATGGCGGTCGGTCCTGTGGTGGCCACAGCTGATTTTTTTAAACTTAATTTATTAATATGTGGATCAAAGAATTGTGCATGCATGCCAAATTTTAACTTTTTTAGTCCAGCCGTTTAGGCCACAATTTCTATCGTACAGATAGACAGACAGATAGACACATGATTGATGTTATAAGGGTTTTTTTGGTCAGACCTACAAAACCCTAAAATTAAACGAAGAAAAGTAAAAAAGATGAAGAAGCAGAAGGCAGATTTTTTGCATCTAAGAACGATTTATAGAAAAGGGATTAAAAAACTCCCTTTTATACAACAGGTTATAAATAACCAGTTCAATTATGCTATTCAATTATTTATTTTTTTAAAATTTATTATTTGGCCTAAGTTGATTCAATTATTTTAAATAAACTGTTAAAATAGTTATCGTTTTTTGTTTATTTAAACGGACAAAACTTTTTGGTAGACCTAATATATAGCAGTTTTCATTAGGTTTTATAAAGCACTCCATGCCCTAATCAGTGTAAAATCACCCTATGTTCCCCACAAGAGATTATAAATGCTATAAAATAATACATTCCATCACAATATTCAGTAAATTTAACAATTAAACATAATTTCGCAATATCGTATGCTGTCAATATATAATTTATCCATAAAATACTCACAGTATTATAATATGTAATCCACCAAAATCCACCAGCACTTACTCACACACATTTACACAAAATTTAGCGGAATTTGTTTCTCACTAAAAAATTTAAACTATTGAATTTTTTCACAAAGTTCACTTAGCTTTATATTTGAACTATTCTAAATTGAAATATTTTAAAATTTTGGGGTTTGGAACATTTGATTTTATGTTGTTTTATGTGGTAACATTGCAAACAAATTATTACACCCACCAAAATTTAAATTATTTGTAATATGAAGTTTTAAATATTTATATAAAAATTAAAACTTAAATTTTTATTTTGGTTTTACAGTAGGAATACTTCATTTTAATTTTATTAAGATAATTTTGATCATATTATAATAATTATATTGTATAATATTTTTAAAATCAAATAAATGCAAATTTAAAAATTTTGTTTTAGTCACTAAACCTTAATTTAAACCACAAATTAAATAAACCGGTCCTTATTAACCTAAAATTTTCATATACACACTTTCCGAATTAAATTCGGTTCTAAACAAATGCAACCCGACGAAGTGATCTTTTCACGCGCGTAGCAGGTTGCCTACTACCCGTTTCAAATACAGAATGTGCCGGAAATATTTGCGCTTGCGCATTTAAGTCAGGATTGCGATGTACGTAGGACGATTTTAAAGATAAATGAGATGAGAAACCAAAAGAACGGTGTAATTTTGTACAGAACGTTGTAGGAAAGTCTCTTTGGATTTCTGAAATGATTTGACGATGAAATATTTATTTGAGAGTTTTGATTCGATGGTGTACTCTAACCAAATATTAACAGAAATTATGTTATTTTCAAAGATAAATTTGTGAGATTTGAATATTTGAAGGTAAAAGTTAATTTATGGTTAGACAATTAACAGATAAGTAATTATATAAAGATGTTTGACCTTTCTCATTTAACTTTAGCGTGATAAAAAAAAATAATTAGGTTAGTTTCTCCACCCATTTAAACAGGTGTAATTTTTATTTTAGAGTGAACTATAATTGAAAGGATCGTTGCGAAAACTGGTTAGCTCCAATTTTTGAAAATTCACATTGGTTAGAAAATAAAATTTGCAAAAATTTTCTTGTCAATCATTTAAAGCTATACCGAACACTTTGTTAATATGTTTTTGGGCAAACATAATTAAGTAATATCGTAGACTTACTGCGAAAAGTGAGCAAATATTTTGAGATTTTTCAAGTCAATGCAATTACCACACCTATAATAGAAAAAAATAGACCTTTAAATAATAGTATACCAAGAGAATTTACAAATTTATATAAAAGTCCTTTATATAAATCAAATTTAGTAAATGTTATGTAAAATGGACGTGATACCTCCAGAATATCATGGATTGTACAATTCACTTTCCATCGAAAAACTGTAGAGGAAAACTATTCCCGATCCAGCGGATTCAGAAATTGAATCAGAAAATAACGTGGAGTAGTTCCTTTTTTGATTTTTTTTAAGTTAACTATTTTCATTCAGACTTATTTATTTTATCTAACGTTGCATCGGGTCTATTCTGTATTTTTTGTGGTTAAAAAGATTTGGTTAAAAATGATTAAAAAGTAACATTTTAACTAGGCGTTAAAATTTTAACATTGTTTCTTATTCTGTATCTCGGGTTTATAACCCAAGCGTTAAGTTCTTACTTTTTAACCTTTATGTTAAAAATATGTTCTGACATTATCTACAAGGGAGTGTATTTTGCTAGTGTAAGTGTGGATTTAATGTAAAGAAGTATTATGGTTGAATCGTGAATGAACAACGTTTAAATATAATAAATCTTTATTGCGAAAATGTACAATATTTATATATAAATAATTATGGGTGCAGAAAGTAAACAATATAATATTATCATAACATGCAAATGTATCAATATTTTTTTATTTCTTTTCTTTCTTCTATACTTTTATTTTCAGGTTATATTTACCTTATTTTTATTTTTAAACAAATAGAGAAATGAAAATTTATAAGTGTACCTAATAAAATTTTTTAAAAGTTTTAAATATTTACTTGCAATACATTGGGAAATCTTTTGGTTCTTTTCGGATTTTCAAAAAAACATCATTTGTAAAACGAGATATTCCGTAGTAGCTTTAGACAATATTTTAGAAAATATTTTAAAATGTTTCTTCAGGTAAATTAAAAGGATCACGCAGTTGCCTTTGTTTAATTCGAACTGATCTCCTAAAAAGCATTTGTATGTATTTTTTATTCACCTATATTAATTTTTTACTTATTAACCTCCTTTTGTTCAATTTGTCTTAGTAATTGGTTTAAAATAAACAGACTTATCATGATTAATTCTAAAAATGGTTTTTTCTAGTTTTCTATGGAGCTGGACGTTTAGAGGTTAAAAATTTAACACCATGTATTTGACTGGAGTTAAAATTCCAAATATAACCTACTGAATTAACCACATCAAGGTTAACATTTTAACTTCATGGAGTTACAGAATAACAAAATATTGTAAAGCCTGGTTAAATTTTCTTGACCAAAACTTCGTTCTTGAGGTTAATTTTTAACTTTTTAAAATACAGAATAGACCCGCATGTGAGTAACCTAAGTGATTAATACATATTTTACATTTCACTACTATTTTCATCTTTCAACAATATTTGTAAGCTTATAATTATTCATTTCAATACAATTCAAATAAATTGAATTGGTGATTTTTTTTTTCTCGATTATTTTGTGTTGTAAGCTATGCTTCACCACTGGTCAAAATAAAAAGTTGCTTCACTGATTGATATTTTCCTGTAAAATAGTATATACTGTCTAATTTAAGCAATCTCGTAGCTCTTATAGTTCTCAAGATAGCAATGGCGAGCAATAGTATAGACTGTTAAAAGTCGTTCGGTACCATTGCTAACTCTATTATTAGCAGAGCTATGATTACGATTAAAAAACAGACTATAAGTATTTTTACGCAAATGACGATGGTGATAATGCCGAAATAATAACTAGTGCTTTATTATTTCGGCATGATTCATAAAATCAAAATCAAAAACCTGGCAAAAGTCAAGTAATCATCAGGTCAGTGGTAATTTTAGGCAGGTGGTCACCTTACACAGAAAGAGGTATATAGGAAACATCTCAAAGTGGTCAACTTAAGCAAGTAACCACCTTACGTAGGTTGCCACATTAGTACGTTTTACTGTATTTTTAAATGGAATAGCCTGTATATTTTTGGATATTCGAAAATAGTAATTTATTCTAAACAAATTCAATATTTTCCGAAAACTGTATTATAAATAAATATTTAAATTTAATAAAAGGTATTAGAAGTTTGTATTAACCGGTCGCTATGGCAGTGTTTGCCAAAGGGTATATCGCGGCACATTATTGGGCCGCAAAATTTTCCAAGTGTGCCGCGAAATCTTTAAGAAAAAAAATCGGCTGTGGCCACCACAGGACCGACCACCATCTCAAAGCACTTGTTTATGCTGCTTTATCATTTATAAAAAATGTCTCAAATAAAAGGAATTAGTTATTGCTTTTATACCAACTTTTGTTAAATAAATTTTTTCGAAATATTATTCGCAAAAATCTTAGCTGACACGAGTAAACTCCCATTTCTAGTTAACCGATTTTTACCAAAAGTTGATCAACTCGTGCCATTGATGACAAAAGCTTAAATATGAAGTTTTATAAAAATGTTTTTTTGCTAAAATAAATGATTTATATTTATAATTATGGGTCCAAGGGATATAAATGCAAGCATAGCTAAAAGGAAAACATATACATATATGTATTTCCTTATATGTATTTGTATATATGTACATATGATTCCCTTTATTTCTTATGGAGAAATTTGACTCGTCACTCGACGGATTCGCTACTCGACGCTTTTTCAGAACGAATTAACGTCGAGTAGCTGGGTATTACTGTATACTGGTTAATCAGTTTCTAAAGCCAAAAAATAAAAAAATAAAAAAGAAAAATTGCATTACTATTGTTGTCCCAAATAAAACACTATATTGTGTTGAAAAAGAACACAATTGCAGTAATTTTGCTTAATTTGTTTTGTTTTCTAATATTCTTTTATAACAAATAATATCAAAAAGAATAATAACAAAGTTTGTTTTTCATTAAATTATTATTATTTTATAAAGTACTGCAAAACCAACTCGCAATTATCTAATGTAATGAAACATTTAAAAATAATTCCTTAAATTACAATTTAATAATAATATTGAATAGAGATATTGTTCAGAATAAATTCTCTATCAACATATTCAAAAATTTCCAAAGTGCTCCATTTAAAAAAATATTGACTTTGTGAATAGATTTGAAATTTGTTGCTCATTTTTTCCAATGTTTTCACCATCTTAATCTTCGTCTAAAATACGACTAATTTGTACATTTAATCTGCTAATAATAGAGTAAGTAATGGTTCAGTCTTAAATTATTAACAGCCCATATAATTCATAATATACAACAGACACAAATAGTTTAGTTACAATGCGGAGTTTTTCTAAAAATCGGGATCTTCTTAAATCTCCGCGGGACATGGGAAAATATTTAAAAAACTTATTTAACTTTAAAAAATTCACCTTACGTATAATCCAAACATTAGTTCCTCTAATTATTCCCAATAAAAATTTTATATTTAAATTAACCCACTAGTTCCCAACTCCGCCTCGAAGCGGATCATATATAACTCCAAGTAAAAATACAATGCGTGCAAATTTCATCGATATGCCCGTGGTCGTCTACAGACGACTGCACAGTGAACTTACAAAAACACTTATAAACTCCGATTGAGCAAAATTACACGTATTTTTGCTCAGCTGAGTGCAAGAGTTGACGTATTATGGATGTTCGCCTTACAATACATATTATTAGGTTGTCAAGGATGAAAATGTGTTGAAAAAAAGGCAAAGTTGGTTGATAACTTACAAATATAAGGAATTATTTTATTCATCAAAGTATGCACCCATATTATCTATACACTTTTGCCATTTAAGCGACAGGTTGTTCAGGCCAGTAGTATAAAACCCTGGCGGGCTGGAGTCAATGAATTCCTGGAAGGCCAGTTTTAGAGCATTGTCGGAATTAAACTGTTTTCCTATTAAAAAGTTGTCCAAACTGCGGAAGAAGTGGTAGTCAGTGGGGGCTAGGTCTGGTGAGTATTGAGGATGATGAAGAAATTCCAACTCCAATTCCTGTAGTTTTGCCACAGTCATTTGTGCAGTGTGTGGTCTAGCGTTATCATGCAATAAGACAGGATTCGATCTGTTGACCATTCTAGGCTGTTTTTCTTTAAGTTTTTGCACTGTCGGTTGCAGAATATTTGTGCTGTGATCGATGAGCCAGACAGTTTTTTTGTTTTTTTTTTTTTGCTTTTTATGTTACCTGTACGAAATTTGGAGAACCAATTTGATATTCAAATCAATTCTGTAAAAAATTACCGTGTAATAACATTACTACAAGATAAAATGTTATAAAAAGTATAATGCCTTTCATTCATGATAGTAACTGACCTTGCTCATAGAGACAAATTTAGTTACAATTATCATAGTAACAGAGTTACAGAATTGGTCTGAGTGTCTGCTGCGTAGTAACACTAGTGCCAAATACACTATTAATGTTTCGTGCGGTCTGCGATGCCGTAGTTCCACGTAAGAACTCATACTTCATAATAGTGTGAATTTCCGACCGTTCCATTTTCAACAAAATTAATTTAAAAAAAAGTTTTTGATATTTTTCAGACCATACAATGATTTCTTTAAACAGGCGAGATGTGTAACGTAAAAAAAAAAACAGCACTGTAAAATATTAAGCCAATGTCAAATAATAAGCTGTTAAAGTTGGCAATATTATCAACTAAAAATTTCATCCTTGACGACCCGATAAATAAATAAAAATAAACAATTTACAAATCTAAAGGGATTGTAATTCTTGAATAATAAATACACCAGAAAAATAAAAGAATGATTGTTCTTATTTCACCCATATAAATCTTTTGGCACATATAAACCCTTTTGGTACTACTTGCCCAAAGTGGGCTCCTACTCAGAATGGCCTTAGCGTTTATAGGTCTACAGGTAATAAGGTACACTTTAGGGTAAATTTTAATGCAAATTTAGCATTAGTGAACCTCTGTTAGACTAGTGTAATTTTATGGCGAAGAAAAAAAAAATAAGGGCAATAGAGGGATAAATATATATTTTTTAAATTATTTTATAGTTGAATTTGATGTCGAAGGTAAAGGTATTAAAGAGAAAAGTGGTAAAGGAAAGTATCTATATGTGACGAATAGAGAAAAACTGATAAAATAAGAAGGACGCATTCTTTTGAATCATATATGAGAGAAAAGAAACCAAAAATAAGTAATTTTGTGTGTTGGTCGTCGAAGTAAAGTTTTTTCCGGCCTAGAAATGATTTCCAGTTGAAATATTTATAGTAGGGTTTGATTCGATGTGTTTTTTTCCTTGCCGGAATGTGTACGACTGAATATTTTAAAATATATTTTATTGAGTTACATTTTTAGTAATATTGATACTTGGGTTTTTTTGATTATTTTCAGATAATATTTTATTAAAAGATGGTTTAAAAAGGATGGATTTTTCTAAGAAGTTTTATAAAAAGACTGCTACGAGAAAGCAAGAGGGCAGTTACTTTCAACGCAGAACATCATATGGTTTAAACATAGATTTAATCTAGTGCAAAGTAAAAATATTACTTAAAGAAAACTACAAAAACATCTTTCTTCTTTCATTTCCAGTGCTACAGGATTAGCAAAGGATAAATAAACTACAATATCAGGCGGTGGGTTTTACTGAAAGGGTTGCTGTCTAATATCTACAAGATAGTTGGTCTTTAGATTTTTTCTTTAGTTTTTTTAACGTTCAACTTACTTTATTGAATCTTAAACACTTAAACTAAATCGCATTGCTTATCGCTGACAGCGAGCACTAAAGACGTTACGAGTAATTTTGGCGCTTATAGTGAGTAAGGAAAACTGAGATGTAATTGGAGTAAAACTTTTAAAATGTATGAGAATCTTTGACTAATTTAGAATTTTAAATTATTTAAAATAATTTAAATAAAATTCAATTAAAATTAATATACATTTAAATTATTGCACACGTTTTATTTCACATAATATAAACAATTAAGAATGAATCTGGAACCATTTATTACCTTAGAAAACATATAATACGTTAGAACAGTGGTTCTAAAACTGTGGTCCGCGGACCTCTGGTGGTCCACGTAGCCATTAACGGGGGTCCACAAAACAATTTTAACATTAACTTTACATCCTCCAACTTTTCGCTTTTATTCAAATAACTCGTTTAATAAAAATCCTACATGGTCAAGACTTTTTGTATTTGTTGTTACCTAACTAGTTATTGACATAAGTAAACAATAATTAGTAAAAATTTAATTATTTTTATTCAACTGCAAATTATTTGCCGAAAACATATTATATTAAAATCTATTTTGACCAATATTTGACCAAGAAATGTTTGTATGAATTTAACGTATTATAATTTGTAACTTTTTTTTATTAATTTTACTGCTATTTTTATTAATTTTGTTTTTATTCTATATGCTAATAAAAATGTTCTTCTATAAATGCACAAGACCATTTATTAAAATAACCAGCGATACATTTTTACCAATATTTATTACGTAGTGCCTATGAGATTATTGAGCCAGAAATTAAGTATCAAGAATGATGTAAAATGCCTAGGGTTGGGATGGGGTACGAAAAAAAAATGTTGTTCAAGAGGGGGTCCTCGGACTACATAAGGTTAAGAACCCCTGCCTTAGAACATATAATACCTTAGAAAATGCACATTTTTATGCTTTTTCTAATGATATTTTTTATTTTGATCATCGACCCACGTCTTCCTATCTAAAACTGTTTCACGGATGAAACAGTTACTGTTTTTGACAAGATGTTAGTTATTCGCAATAACATTTAGACAATAACGTAACCTGCTCATAGCAAGTAAATCGTGTTATACTTTTAAGTCGTTATAAAAATACAATTTTTCGTAAGATATTAAAAAATATTTAGATAAAAATTGTTTGTTTGTTTTTTCAAAAATTCTATCCAAACATAGAATACCTAGTACGATATACGTTCCTACATATTTCAAAATTTAAATTTGTCCTTGATATTCTGTACTTTTTTTTTTCCGGAAAATTTTAATACTACCATTCGATTCTCTGGGTAAACTTTGTCACATATCACATTTTCAAGAATAATCGTGTTCCCCCTATTTTGATACACCCTGTATATAGGCGAATATTGTCGATATATACGGGGCATATTTCAACCACGAAGGATATCAAATATGGAAAAAATCAGAATTCCTATTTCTGGGCAGGGCCTCCCAAAAGTTTTATAGGTCTCCCGGATAAATTATTAATGCAGGTATTATTTTTAGACGCCAAGTCCCTTTTGCCACCTCTTTGGGCTGCAAACCACAGATTATTAGGCAGCATTGAAATGTGCGAAAAATAAGGTTGAAAGAGAACGGAATAGCGTCGCGGCTAAAAATTATATTCCATACATAACAGAAATATCTCATCAAAGTATATATCATATACTAAGAATACGCTGTATATTATTTTATTTATGGCCGATTGCTATAGAACGAGTTAAATTTTTTAACTCGAATTATGCCTAACTCGAGTTGAAGTTATGAACAAAATTTGTTGTTTTATAAAATGAAAAGTCTTTCACACAGGCGCGTTGTACTTTATTTGAGTTTTTTTTTTTTTACAAGATAATGTATAATATAGTCGTTTCTAAATCAATTTTGCATTTTTTTTATTTCAACTGTCGTTCATATACCCTACGGACTCAAATATGTATGTACCCATATTGTCTATACACATTTGCCATTTAAGCGGCAGGTTGTTCAGGCCGGTGGTGTAAAACCCTGGCGGACGAGAGTCAATGAATTTCTGGAAAGCCAGTTTTACAGCATTGTCGGAATTAAACTGTTTTCCTATTAAACAGTTGTCCAAATTGTGAAAGAAGTGATAGTCAGTGGGGACTAGGTCTGGTGAGTATGGAGGATGATGAAGAAGATCCAACTTCAATTCCTGTAGTTTTGCAGTCATTTGTACAGTGTGTGGTCTAGCGTTATCATGCAATAAGATAGGAGTCGATCTGCTGACCAATCTCGGCTGTTTTTGCATCATTTCGTCCAGTTGGTTGCAGTATATTTCTGCTGTGATCGATGAACCAGTTCTTTTTTTTAAAGTTATCTGTACGAAATTTGCCGAACGAATTTGATATTGTCTGCTGCGTAGTAACACTAGAGCCAAATACACCGTTTCGCGTAGTCTGCGATGCCGTAGTTCCACGTAAGAACTCATACTTCATAATAGTGCGAATTTGCAACCGTTCCATTTTCAACAAAAAAAAAAAAAAAACAGAACGGTAGAATATCAAGCCAATGTTAAATAATAAACAATTAAAGTTGGCAATATTGTTAACTACAAATTTCATCCTTGACGACCTGATACCAATATGGGTTTGAACTCGCCTATTTTCAGAATAACTAATTCAGTAAAGAGACTAAGTCCAGGAATTGATATATATATATATATATATGAGTCATTCTTTTTCATCGAGAGACCCCATGCTGTCCAAAAATATATTAGTCTATGAAAGGTCTACCAGGGCTCATTCGATGCTTATTGTAGTCTAGTTTCGAAATCCGAGTGGCTCTTTTACGGAAACATCGTAACTTATCAAATATGGCCACCAATCCCACGTGACCTCTACCTTTTCTTCGATAAATCGATTATAAAGTCAACACAATCGAGTCAATTTGGGTGTCAAACCCCTGAAAATGTTACCTAAAGGTAGTTGAGGCGGCTGTTAATGAATCCAGGGTCAAATTTAGAAAATTCAATATGGCGGATTCAATATGGCGGCCGAAACCACGTGCCAAGTGAAGATTTTTTAAAAAATGATTTGATTTCAATATAATATAATGCCTGGGGGTTTATGGGGTCACTGATGATGAATTCAGGGTGCAATTCAGAAAATTAAATATGGCGGATCCAATAAAGCGGATTCAATATGGCGTTATGAAGTTACGCTGTTTCCGTAAAAGAGCCACTCGGATTTCGAAACTAGACTACAATAAGCATCGAATGAGCCCTGGTAGACCTTTCATAGACTAATATATTTTTGGACAGCATGGGGTCTCTCGATGAAAAAGAATGTCTCATATATATATATATATATATATATATATATATATATATATATATATATATATATATATATATATATATATTGCAATACGTAAAGAAATGTGTTGATTATAATTAACTTGTATACCTAATTTACTTCTCAGATTAATTATAATTTGTTTCTTTGTTATTTAAACTTTATTATTTACTTTGTTAAATATTGTATCATTATTTCATTGTTCTTAAAATTATTCTTTATTATTAACTATTATTATTGTTTTATAATTACTTGAGTATTGTACATCTTTGTTATTTGCTTTTAATTTAAGCCTCAACTAAATTGTTTCTAGTTAGTAAACTGTAACTCTGTACCTTTATAATAATTGTTGTGTTTCACTGATATTAGGGCAACTAATCTTAGTTGTCCTGTTGTGTAACCAAATTGAAATAAATAAATAAATAAAATTTAAAAAAATAAATAAAAAAAAAAACAAACAAAAACATATCATTTTAACTTGAGTTGTTTATAACTCGAGTTAAAATATTTAACTCGTTCTTTAGAAACTGATCATTAGTTTCTATAGAAAACAAACACCGGTATTTACCCTGCGCATATTCTCTAATTATTTGTAAACTCTTATGTTTAATGCCACGAAATGAAATTTCCATGATAGTTTTGATAATATATAACTACTTACCTTTTTGATAAGCGACTACCATACAGCAAAGAATATTGAGCAGAATCGAATGAAGTATTACTCACCTGAAACAAATATTGAATTTTATTATACGAATCACTGGTGGGTAGAGACGCAAATTGGGGGGGGGGCACGAATTTGAGCCCCCCAACCAAACATTTCACATTACATGTTTTTAGGAGACGCATTTTTTGTGTAGTTGATCAATTCTACAGGCAGGGCCATCTTAAGATATTCGGCGCCCGTGGGCTACTAAAAATAATCCGCCCCTCTTCATAAGAAAATACATAACCAGAACCGTAGCAATGTTTTTGGCGCCCTTGGCAAATAAAGTAAATTGATTAAACAAAAAACAAAGGTCTTAACTTTCCCAAATCCAAGTGAAGAGCACAAAAAAAGGTCCTCACCTCCCCAAATCCAAGTGAAGAGCAAAAAAAAAGTCCTCACCTCTCCAAATTCAAGTGAGGAGAAAAAAAGGTCCTCATCTCTGTAATGGCGCCCCTGGCAAGTGCACCGTTTTGTACATAACACCAATAAAAATGCCAAAATGCCGCCCCCAAAAGGCTTACGCCCCAAGGCTGTAGCACATTTAGCCCTGTGTTTAATAATAATAATAATAATAATAATAATAATAATAATCTTTATTAGAGTACGACATTTTTACATGCATATCATCGTCATCATAAACTGACAAAGCAGTAAAACAATTAATTTAATTAAAAATAATAATTTACAATATTTAGTTGCCAAAACTAGTAGATACATTACTACAAAGAAATTCTTGCATAGTGTAATAGCAGTGTTCATGTAGGAGATTATTAATAATAGTTTTAAACTTAACAACTGGAAGATCTTTGATGTCCTGCGATAGTTTGTTATAAAGTAGTTGTATATGCGGTAGTTTAGGGTTGCCCTGTATACAGGGCGTATCAACATAGAGGGAATAAGACTTTTCACGAAAATGCGACGTGTGAGCTAGCTGGGAAAAACATTTTGATGACGTAAACTTACCCAAAGGATAGAATGACAGTATTGAAATATTCCGGAACAAACCAAAAGTACTGAATATCAAGGCCTAAACTGTTTTTTTCTTTTAAATAGGAGAGTATGTATAGAGCTTTTAAAGTTAAAAATTGTATTCTCTATAACGACTCTTCAAATTGAAAGTAAAGTATTTTGATTTACAGGCATTCAAAGTGCCTTCTATTTAGGTTTAAACACTTTCGCATCTTTAAACTTGATCAATTTTTAGCTCGGAATATAATATAAATAAAAATATTCCACTTTCAAGTACTTTCAAGTTGTATTTTCAAGTAGGTACGACTTGAAAATGAAATATTTTTATTTTTATTATACTCTCAGCTACAGAGCTCAAAGGTAAGGATTTGGAAGTGTTTAAATTAAAATTAAATGTACTTTGAACATTTATAAATAACAATACTTTACTTTCAAGTCATTATTGAGAATTTTTTGTAAACTGTAATGATATTAAAAAAATGTATAAGGTAAAAGTTGTTTTTTTCAAAAGATCTATGACCCAACATCTATGACCCAACAAGTTACTAAGTTACCCAACATGACATACGTTCCCATTTAAAAATCAAAGTTGTCCTTTGCTTCCTGTTTGGTACGCATTATTTTACTCAATTTTTTTTCATCTTGCTCACACATCGCGTTTTTAAGAAAAATCATATTCCCTCTATTTTGATACTCTTTGTAAACATAAACCTCGCTTAATAATTAATTCGGGATTGTGAGCCTCCCCTAATAAAAATTCTCGGTGCGCGCTTGTGTAGTTATATTCAATAATGATTTGGTTGTTTTTTTCGTGGTAGCACTAGACGGAGAGATATCTCAAAGTCTATTTTTCAGCACCTCTTTGAAATGAATACAGAGATAATTATTTTAGTAAATCTATTCGACAAGTAGATAAATTTTGTGTTGCATGGTAACAAAAGCTCTCGCAAATTTATTTCAAATAGTTAGGTTGTAGCTATGAAACTTTATTCATTTATCATACCTACAAGCCTTTGTCAAAATTTTCAAACCTCTCGTCAACTTCAAATATAACTGTTAAATATGCCGATGGAATATGTGATATGTTAAACTGAGAGCGTAGAACATTAACTTAATAATAATGATATAACCGGCTTTACGTAAGATTGGGTTTAAGAAAAGGGGACTCTAGGTGATTATTAGTAATGCAGGAAGTTCTAGATTTGACGAGTTGAGTTTTGAATGTATGAGAAGGATCATATTTAACCATGAATCTAGAGCAGACATCCCCAAACTATGGCCCGCGAAATGAAAGCGTCGAGCAAGAAGGATTTATTCGGATGGCGGACTTTTTTCCTTAAGAAAAAAGTTTTACTTAATCAAGACAGCATGAATTAAAAGAAAATAGAAAATCTCAAAATAAATAATAATCAAATACATAAAATTATTTTACTATTTAGCATTCATAAAAGAGTCAATATGAAACTGAATTGAGTATTATAATAAGCTTTATTGTGAAATTAAATACTTTATTTCATAAAAGTAAAAATAAATCTACAAAAAAAAAAAAAAAACATTGATAGTTACTTGAAATATATAAAACTATTGACCAGGCCGCCAACCACATAGCAAATTCCCTAAACGAGGATGTTGTTTGATTATAATCTGTCTCATTTTGTAATACGAAACTATGCTCTATGTCACCTTAGAAAAATGTGTGTAAGAAGATAGGAGCTGTTTGTCCTTGCTTCGGGTTGGTTCAGAATGTCATCCCTATTACACTGTTAAATCATTGTTTCTATAGTGCGTCGCTCACCTTCGAAGTTTGCAGTATAGCTGTTATGGAAAATGGGAGCGGTGTTGCCAAATGTTGTAAAAGTGTCAAATGTGTCTATTATAATAATATGAAAAACTCGTATGATTTACAAAAATCAACTCTTATAAAACTCAAAATAACAGTCAACAAAAACAAATGGCCATTTGTAGAATATTGCGTCTTCACAGATCAGCGCGTTTTAGAGCTGGCAACGTCGACAAGCAAGAAAAGGATAGTGTCATTGTGTAAACCCATTAGAGAGTATGAAAAAGAACTACTCCATATGCCCTGTACTGCAAACTCACCTTTGAACGCACTATAGTCCTAGTTGACAGATGTTCAGTATCGTACATTGGAAATATATATTATTTTATTTTTTTCGTATATTTTGTTATTATTTACATATTTAGACTTTTATTTATATTCTTGGCGTAGATTTTATGGAGAAAATTCTCCATGTTTATTGTTTTTACGCAGTTATATATATTTTAGGTTATCTGACATATAAATATTTTTTGATACTTGACAATTAACAGATGAAGATAGAGGACTAATGTGAGGCTCAGCTGATAGTTTCCAAAGAAGAAGTTATTGATATAATTTTTAGACCTTCATATATACATATATTTTTATTTTAAATAAATGTTTAAATAAGAAACTTTAGCTCTGAAGACATATTGTTTGTTTTATTGCTTTATTAAAACTCTTTTAGCCAAATATCTTTTTATATAGAGTTCATAATTATTAAAAATTAATATTTTTTTAACTTTTTCAAATTTCCCATTAAACTGAATTTATGTCGTATAAATAACGTAAGTGTATTATCTGCCTTGTTTATTTCAATATCTTATTAACCTTTTTTATATAAAAAAAAAAAAAACTTGCTAACCCAGTTACTACGCCCATGCCCTAGTTGTAACTTATTTTAAATTTCCAGCTATACTGTATGTGTCCAGTGTAAATCGTACTCGGTTCGCAGCGCTATCTACTTTTTTCTAATTTGAAATAGACCATAGAACTGGTTACTTCAGTGACTGTTGTGGTGTAAATAGACTTTTGTGGAACCATGTGAAGTTGTAAATCTGGCTTTTACATTTTTGGTTAAGTTAGCAAACTGACATGTCAAAATTATGCCTGACAAGTATATATATATATATATATATATATAAGCTGTTCGCTTTTGTAAGGACAAACTAGATCTCGTTATTTTGGTTACTTTTATAGTGTATTACTGACTTTAAATGACATTTAAAAAATTTCCTTGAGCTGTAAATCAGACTTCAAATATGTTTGGTTAAGATCATTATAATTAAGATATAATTTTTTATTGACATATGTCAAATTGACATTTTTTACCATTTTTTAAAACCAACATGACATACAATTTCAAAGGAGCAAACTATTGAAATCAAAATTTCTTCTTAGTTTGTTCTTACAAAAGTGAACAGTTTATACAAATATTTATTTCAGCAAACTTTCGATTATTACTATTATCTGTCTCATTTTGTAATACGAAACTAACAGGGAAACTTAGTTTTTTATGTTGTATATTTAAAATATCATCTTAGGGTGGTAATTCTGAAGTAACACTTTTCAAAATATTTGACAATTCAAATTGTATAAAACACTAATTGACAAGTATTTGAAATATATTTTATGCAACCAGAACAGAAAATATGAATAAGTGAAATAAGATGAAATAAATATTTGTATATAATTCAAAATATTATACATGTCAATCACAAATTTGACATGTCAATTTGGTATCTGACATGTAGTTTTTGAATGAATATAACCTCAGTATAATGAAACTTCACTAAAAATGTAAAAGCCAGATTTACAAGTTTACATGGTTTCAAAAAAGTCTATTTACACCACAACCAAAGTAACCAGATTTAGTTTCGTATTACAAATTGAGACAGATTATAGTATAAAAAAATTCACATTTGTAAGAACAAACTAGATCTGGTTATTTTGGTGATTTATATAATATATATTTTTATATAAGCAGTTCACTTTTGTAAGAACAAACTAAGAAGGAATTTTGTTTTCAATAGTTTGCACCTTGAAGCTGTATGTCATGTTGGTATTAAAAAATGTCACTTTTTTAAAATATCGATCCATTTGACATATGTCATAATGAAAAATGATATCTTAATTATAATGATCATAACTTTATCAACCTAAAGTCGGTTTTACAGCGTAAGGAATATATTTAATTGACATTTAAAGTCAGTAACACACTATAAAAGTAACCAAAATAACCAGATCTAGTTTTTGTTCTTACAAAAGTGAACTGCTTATAGTGTATTACTGACTTTTAGAAACTTGGTTATATTGTAAAAAAAGCTTTACAGTTTTGGGTTATATTTGTATTATTTTAAGTTATTATATTTTAAGTATTATATTTACAAAATATTTAAGATGTCACTATTCAAAATGAAATATGACAAATGATATTTTTTTAAATGACATATTTATTTATTTGACTTTTCAAATAATTTTTCTGTAATACCAACTTGACATATACTTTCAAAGGTGCAAACTGTTGAAAACAAAATTTCCTCTTAGTTTGTTCTTACAAAAGTGAACTGCTTATAAGTATATATCTAATTGTTTTCGCTTATTCATATTTTCTGTTCTGGTTGTATAAAATATATTTCCAATATTTGTATATTTGCGTAGTGTTACTATATTGACATATAATTTAATGTCAATTATGAATTGTCAAATATTTTGAAAGGTGCCATTTCAGAATTACCACCCTAAGATAATATTTTAAATATACAACATAAAAATGAAGTTGCCCTGTTAGTTTCGTATTACAAAATGAGACAGATATTATCTGTATCATTTTGGACTTAATAATAATTTGGACTTAGTACTAAAGTCTGTTCCTTTGGTTTAGGCGGAACTAGATCTTTTACCGATTTTCAATCAATCGAAGCTTTTGATTATTTTGTTTAGGAAAAGCCAACTTCAATATATAAAAAAATAGCTAATGACAACTTACAAAAATGAAAATTCCGGTTAGTTTCACCTAATCGTTTGGAATAGACTGTAAGTCCAAATTTTAGTGAGATGATTCTGTTATACACCTCGACAGATGTGTAACGCTTAAACATTAAAAAATGTCGCAGATATTTATTCCCATTTTAATAAAATAAATACGTATTGTGTTAAAATTAACCTATTCGCTATGTGTAAAATGACTGGTAAGTACTACTTTGGTCAATCATATGTTCATCGACCACAGCGCCAACTGTGTCACTTTTCAATTGTCTAGCGATTGTAAAATAACATTATATTACATGTTATTATAACTCATTTATTTTAAAATAACAAATATACTAGTCATATATAGATGGTCAGTGTTAGGCGCAAATAGCTTTTGTTGGTGCGAAGCAAAAAAATGAACTAATTATTTAAATCAGCGTTTTCCAGCCATTGGTCATGGCGGACCGGCAAGCGACCTAGAAAAAATTCGCGGACCGGCAAGAAAGTAATGTGTATCGCAAAAGTTTTATTATTTATAGTGCACTGATTACAAACACAAAAAACAACCAATAAAAAATCACATAAAGTCTGTTCCAAACGGTTAGGCGGAACTAGATTTTGCAGTCTAGTTACTTTCATCGTTTAAATCGTGCTTTTCGGCCGTTTTGTTTAAGCTTTGTAAATCATACTTACAATAAACATTTTTTTGTTAAGGTTAATATAATTTTAAAATGTCATTTTCTTTATATTTTGATTTTTTCTGTCTTTCTTAATACAAATCACCCATTTATTTATTTATTTTTTTATTAAAATATGTAAAAAAATAATTTAATGTCATTCGTTTCCATGGTTTCATTGTTGGAATTTTAAATTTTGACATTCCAACCTAAAAAATGAAATTACCCAAGCAAGGTCCCTTCTCGTGACAACCTAAAGGAACGAAATTCCCATTTAGTTCCGCCTAACCGTTTGAAACAGACTGTATAATTAGTGAAAAAAGAAACAAATTATTACTTAAGTAATTAAGGACCGAGATTTTCATCTCAAAATTAAGTGAGTTATAACTTATTAGGCGAATAGTTGCATAGTAAAAAAAACCCTCGCGGACCGGCAAAAAAAATCTCGCGTACCAGCGGTTGGGAAACGCTGATTTAAATGATAATGGTAATGTTGATATTATTTATTGTTTAGAAGTCCCTGATTGGAATTAAAATCTATGAAAAACAATACATAAATATTTTCAATAAATGGAGCAAACCATGTTATATAGATCCTGAAAGTAGATCAAGGATTTAAAAGCGATTGTAAGGATAATCTAACACATACATAGAATATTCTTCTGTAGATATCTACAATAATAAAATCGTGATTTCTTTTTCTCTCCTTGTCCTCCTGATACAAAACTCGACTTTTCCTTCACAACTCATATTGAGTTTAGAAACCAATTTTAAGAAATGAGTTTTTTACTTTCCGTCTAGTACCACTTAACGACAACAGCGAGTTTGAAATTTTGCATTTCTCTGCATCAAACGAAATCGAAATAAAAGAACTGAGTATTAAATCATGAAAATAAATTAAATAAATTTAATTATAAAATAAACAAAATAACAGAAAATATCTCTAAAATAGTTCTGATATTTACCTACACATTAGCTATAGTCGGTTTCTTTGCTAAGTAACTTTTACCAATTGATTGGAGCTTTTTAATATTTTGTTCAACAAAAGCCCACTTCAATATATAAAAAGTCAGCTAGTAACAACTTAAGAAAAAATAAATTCCATTTTGGAATAGTCTGTACATACCTATGTAGATAGTGTGTAAAGAAGGTAATTAGAAAATAGTAAATAGTATTTATTTCATGCTTGATTGTTGCCTCTTATATTTCGGGCGTTAAACTAGTGCTGTCATCTGGCAACTGATGCTTCTATCATAAAGTTTGACATTAAAGGTACACTTACTCGGAACATTTTGACATACGAGCGCTATTTGTGTTGTTTACAGTAACTTGAAATTCATCTCGAGTAAAAATGGAATTAAATCGTGAACATTTTCGAGCGATTATTTTTTACAATTTTTGACGTGGATTAACCCAACAACAGTGCATCGATGAACTTAATTCGAATTTTGGCGATGAAGCACCATCAAGGACTACTGTTTTTTCGATGCTTTGTCGACGTCAATCGTGGCTGTAGTTCGCTTAAGGGCGAATTTCGTGAAGGTCGTCCAAAATCGGTTGTTGTTCCGGAAAACATTGATGTTGTGCGTGAACTGATACTGCAAGATCGTCATGTGACTTATCATGGACTAGCATACATTCACTATTGCATGAACATTTGGTCGCCAAAAAGATTTGTTCGCGTTGGATTTCACATAATTTGACAATCGGAGTGGTAAGTTCCTCAATCGGAGTGGAACAAGTGCTTCGAAAATTGGTTCAAACGCATGCAAAAGTGAATTGATCTTCATGGAGAATATTTTGAAAAACAATAAAGACACTTTTGTTGATAAATAATTGTTATTGATCTCAAATCCCGAAATATTAAAGTACTTAGATAGGCGTATATGGGACAAAGAAGGTAAATTCTCCGTTTCTAAACCGCCGGCCGTAGATATGAAAGCCGCATGGTGTGACGTTTCGTCCGGTTCTATTTAAACAGGTACTCATTTTAAGTATGAAATACTTGAGGCTGAGTCGACTGCGGGTCCCTGTGCTTCGTAAACAACCGTTTTACCACTGAACCACGGCAACTCTAATTCTGGTTATATTGATATGTAAATATGATGAATAAGGACAGGGAAGCAAAAAGAGTCATGGAAGAGATAACATCCAGGAGAAATAGCAGGGGAAGATCAAGGGAAGCATGGGGCGAAGAACTGAAGAATGGGGTTGAAAAGTCAAGAACAGATTAGAGGAACGTTGAAGCTCGGACGAAGGACAGAAATAAATAAATGGAAAGAGTTATGGAAAAAATCACCAACTTACGCACAAACCTAGCGGTAACAAAGGATAAAGGATTAAGTAAATAAATATACTTAAAGGATCCGTCTGAGTGTCGGCAAACATATTTTTGTTCACGTTTTATTCATTCAATTACTTTTATCCACTGCTGAACACAATCCTTATTAAGCAATTTTAATGCGATTTTTTAAAATTATTAATTCAAATATTAAAATCGCACTTGACATAATTAAACATTTCTATTCTAGTCAATAATTTAAATGAAAATGGGCGAAAGGCGAAGGGCGAAGGGCGAAAAGGAGCGCATCACGATTTGTCTGTAATGAGATAACAGTCATTACCAGATATCTTGGTGTGATAGGAATGATCTGGGATCTAAATCACCGGAGCACAATGGAGCTTCGCACACGTGGACCACGGGACGAACATTACTGATCGTTTGTCGGGATTGCACATGATGATCTCACGATAACGATGTTTTTGTTAGGGTAAAATAATGACAATAAAATGGAAATTATGCAATTTGAAGCGAAATTATTCTTAAAGTTAAGATGAATGTAGTCTTTGATTGTGTTTGCTAAATATTTGGCTTGATATTGTAACTAAATTTTCATAACATAATTTTTAAAAAGCTCTTTATTTTTATGTACTATTTTTTGTATTCCGCAACCTGTAACCGACATGGGTTGATTTACTAAATTGAATATATATATATATATATATATATATATATAATAAGTATATTAGATTATTCCGTTCCAAAACTATATAATGTAGAAGTTATTGGGATAAACGGTGGAGGTAAGTAAACTCAACGATTACTGAGACCCAATTTGACCGAAATATTGGGTTCTCCACCGTTTATCCCAATAACTTCTACATTATATATATACAGTTACTCACAAAATTGAGCATACAGGAATTTGACAAAGATACTATTTAATAAAACGTGACTATAAAACAGATTTTTTTAAAACTAATTAATTTTTATTTATAAAATACATCATGCAGATCCAAAATTATTACAAATAGTATAAATTATAGTAATATTTGTTAAAAATTTGTTAAGGAAAACTAAAAAAAAATAATTTTTTAGAGACACAAAATTGAGCGTACTAGTTAATTTCGTTTGATTTAAGACCTATCTTTTCCTGAAATTATATTGCATAGGTTTAATCTTGCAACAGATGGTTTTTTCATTAGTTTAGTTTCAATAAGGTCACATTCAAGTACAGTGATTTTGTTTCTATTATAATGGAAAATAAACGTAAACAGACTGACAAAACTACACGAAAACTAATAGTTAAATTATACGCCCGGGGTCATACAATGCGTGAAATAGGTGATATAATATACCGAATGCATTCCACAATTCAAAAAGTAATAAATAAATTTAAATATGAAGGTATAATCCAAAACAAAACGAGCAGAGACAGAAAAAAATTGTTATCAACTGTGGATGAAAGATTTGTTTTGCGAAAAATCAAGCAAGATCCTAAAATTAGAGTACCTCAGTTAACGTCAGAGTTGTCACAAAGATTAAATAAACAAATTTCAGTAGAAACAGTCCGCCGAGTACCTCGGAAAAATAACTACAATGGTCGAATTGCACGCAAGAAACCATTGATTTCAAAAACGAATAAAAAGACACGCTTATAATTTGCAAAAATGTATGTAAACAAACCAATTAGCTTCTGGAATAAAGTTATTTTTTCTAACGAGACGAAAATTAATTTTTTTGGGTCGGACGGCAGACCACTTATTTGGCGGAAGCCCAATACAAAATTTTAAAAAAATTATACTATTCCGACAGTAAAACACGGAGGCGGATCAGTTATGTTGTGGGGTGCTATGGGCTCAAACGGCCCAGGTAATTTAGAATTTATAGAAGGGATCATAGATAAATGGAAATATCTAAACATCTTGAAAAATAATCTTACAGCTACTGCAGAAAAATAAGATATGCCACCAGTTTATTATTTCCAACAAGATAACGATCCCAAACATACTACGCTTATTGTAAAGGAATGGCTTTTATACAATGCACCAAAATTAAAAACACCGCCACAATCGCTTGATCTCAATCCAATTGAAAATTTATGGAGAGAATTAAAAGTTCGGACAAAAACAAATTCATTATCTAATAAAAATTATTTTAAAACGAAACTTTAAGAAGAATGGAATAATATACCAGCAGAAGTTTGTGGAAAATTAGTGCAGTCTATGCCAAATCGCCTTCAAGCAGTAATAGAAGCAAAACGTGACGCGACAAAATATTAATTTAAATTAACTGATTGTTTTCTAATTATTTTATTTACTACTTTTTGTACGCTCAATTTTGTGTCCCTGAAAATGTATATATTTTTTGGGACACATTTTGGGACACTTTGGGACACATTTTTTTTTTAACAAATGTTTATTAAATATTATTTAATTTGATATCATTTATGATTGTTTTGTATCTCTAAAAAGTATTTTAGGAATATAAAATATTTGGTTTAAATAATCTGTTTTATAGGCATCTTTACCTAAGAGGTATATTTCTAAAACTTTTTTACGCTCAATTTTGTGAGTAACTGTATATATATATATATATATATAATAATAATAATAATAAAAATACACTTTGATGTGAATCGGAGTAGTACAACAAGAAAATATAGAATATATTTTTAATTCATACGTCGTGAGTCGAAGGCAGCGTCTTACATACCCACTCAGGATTTTTGGTGTCCTTAGACCAGGTGTCTCCAAACTTTTATGAGAAATTCTTGAATAAGTCGACCATCAAGAATATCTAGACTTTATATCGACCCACTCTAAAAATAAATAAATATATATACAGGTTGTCCCAAATAACTTGTTAAGCATGGGGATCTCGAGTACGGTAAGAGGTACAAGGTCGGTTAAATTAAACTAAAGTTGCCGCATTAAGGGACAACTATTTATTTATTTATTTATTTACCAAACAACGTATTTACGGGTAAGCCCCAAATAAAACATAATACATTACAAAAAAAAAAAAAAATACAAGTAAAACATTTCAATATAATACATAAATATAATAGAGAATTAAAAATTTTCATAAGCGGCCGTCAATGAAGTTTTAAACCGGCTAAAAACTGAGTCAAAGATGTCAACAGTATTGAGGTCGCTGCAACAAATGGAATTGTACAGGCGGTAGATTCTGTAAATAGTTACATCCTGCCCATATAGACCGGGAGCTCATGACATTTTTGGTCTCCGATTTCATACAGCATGCCTTTTGGAGGAGAGAATATTTACCCTCTGACAACAAAAAAGGGTACTAAACCCCTGCACGCTTTCCGTTCATGAATAAATAATCTAACTATATAATTAGCAAGCGTCTGTATGTAGTGTCAGTAATATTATGACGTCAATTTTTCCAAAATTACTGGTAAATTACTGGATATTTTTTTGCTGGTCCGCGACATTTTGTTACAAAATTCCGGGTTTGTAGTTTGGAGGGAAGGTTTTTTTATTTGCTCATCACTTATATTTGGGAGGTGAAGATTTTTTTTTTTTGTTTGCTCATCACTTATATTTTGGATGTGAAGACCTTTTTTTTACTCATCACTTACATTTTGGAGGTGAAGACCTTTTTTTTGCTCATCACTAGTATTTTAAATAATTTTGCGATAGTACATTACTTTCTAAACTTGCCAGTCCGCAAATTTTTTCTAGATCGCTTGCCGATCCGCCATGAAAAAAGGTTGGGAAACGCTGTCATAGATCACGCGCAATATGCTAACTTAGTAATATCTGAACAATTTGGCTTCCGAAATACATACTGTACAACTGATCAACTTGCTACTAACAAATTATGCAACCATAAATATCAGTTTTAAAAAATACTGGTTCAGAATTACTAGACATTGAAACAGCATTGTACAATTATATTATTTTTGTAAGATTATTATGACGGTTTCGCTGCCTCAAACCAGACAAGCTTGCTAAAATGCGTGAAAATTCACAGTTCACATGTATTTGCAAATACTAAATAAAAGATAGTGTTTATTATTTTTAAAATTCATTAAAATAAAATAACTGGCGATGAAATTTTTGTATAAAATCCTTTTTGATTCAAAACCTCATAAAACTAAATTTATTTTCGATTGGATTTGCATAAAACTCGTAAACTAGTGTAACTATAACAAATACAAAACCAACATGCGATTGACATACACAAATACCGTTCACAAACCGTTGTAAACAAAAACCAAACCCATTGTCACATGTCGTCAGTCAATTGTTATTGCAACTAATCCTCTCCTCCACACTCTGCATATTCCATCTATTTCCTTTGTGTTGTCTATCTGTCAGTTTCTCTATCCATCTGTACATGTGACTGTTAATATATACACACATGCCCGAAAACATGTGATAAATAAACAGAGAAGAATAATCATGTCATTTATTTTCATTTAATTAAGTTTCCACTCAGTTTTGTCCTGGTCTATTTTTCAACCCTAGTTACAGAGAAGGACTCTCTGTTTATTTAGGTCCAAAAGAAATTAGACGGGTGAAAAATGTATATAGTGGAAAATGATCGTTTTAGCTTCGGTACTGTTTTAATGGTCTTTAGAGAAATGGAACTCAACTATTGTTGATCTTCTACAAACTATAGATAGAGACAATTAGTAATACAAAATATTGATGTGAGTGTATGTGAGTGTTTCACACATTTACAAAGTTTCGTAGATACATTGGCTGATAAATCATCCAGAGGCCTGAAGTACTAACAAATTCTGAGCCCCCCCCCCCATGTTAAGCAATTAAAATAAAACAAATAATAATAATTTATTTATTTGAAATATAAATAGGTAACAAAAATAAGTAAATAACTGGAAATTATTATAAGAATACTTTCCCCGACTTTATTTTAGCGAAATTATTTATAATTAAGTCATAATCAATGGAATTAAGTACAGTAGAACCTCAATTATCCGGACCTCGATTGTTTTATCTTACATTTTATCTTACAGTAATTAATTTGCACTTAATATATATATATATATATATATATATCTGAAAAAAAACCATCTACCACGGAGTGGTGTAGGTTGTATTGTAATTTGCACTTAATAATAATTATAATTTTTGCCTTTCGGCTTTAAATCTACTCTCCTTCTCCTTTAGTTAATGTCTTCGTTGACTCCTTTCCTTAATTTTCTCTCTTCTGTTTTTCACTTCTTATGTTCATCCATTCAAACCCCCTTCCTGTTTCATCCAAAATTTCCTTTCTCGTTTCTGTTCTGTCGTATTTCTTCACATTCTTCCAACAAATGTTCTATTGTCTCCATACCTTCCCTGCACAGCCTACATGTTCTTTCTTCCTCTTTCATCCAAAAATTATTGTCCCTTTCCTCATTTCCACATCTAAATCTCGCTATCACTTTTTTCTTCTCTCTACTGCCTTTTTCTGTCAAATACTGTGGTTTTCTCACCGTTCAGGTCTTTTCATATTTGCTGTTATATCTAGATTCTCTTATTTTTGTATTTTGCTCCGTTTGTTGTATGTCGATCATTCACTCTGTTACTTCGTGCCCCAATTCTTCTCCATTAATTCTTTGTATCGTAACCGCTGTTGTTGAGTAGCCACAATATTCGTACATTTCCTTCCTTTCCTTTTCCCATCTTGATAGTGGCTTTCCTTGTTGATTCCGTTTTTCCATTTCCCTCCAGCATTCATAAAGAATTTCTTTTTTCGGGTGTTTAATTATATTTTCTTCATATTTTATGGCATTTATCTCTTCCAGTATAATGTATGTTGGTGTGTTCGTGTCTACTCCCAGCATCCATTTTAAGTATTTTATTTGTACTTTTCTATATGTTCTCGTTCCGCCCATCACCATACTTCTGCTCCATACATTATTATATTTTTTAGCAACGCCTCGTACATGAGCATACGAGTTCTATAATCCCCTTTGAATTTCCGTTCCCCAATACTCCATACTTGCGGTAGGGCTAGCATGGTCTTCTTATTTAATAGTCTCGTATGTGCCTCTGTCCCTCCGTTGCTTCTAAATTAGTACCCTAGGTATTTATATAATGGTTTTAAGTGTTTCTCCTGTGATAGAAACCAAATAGTAATTGGAGATATTCTTAACATTTTTCTTATTATATAGATATAATATAATACATCAGGGTGATGGACGATATTTAATTGTTTGCCTCAGGGCGCGATATACACCGTGCTGTGTGTCGACGGCTCTGTATCAGTCCATATTAATTTCACTTAACAGTCCATCGTACACGCACCAACTTATTCTATAATTATCAATGAACGTATGCGATATGCACTCGACTAAAGTCCATTCTACATTATACTTTTTTCAATACTTTTTTCAATACTATCCAACTCTGACGTCATTTCAACTTTTGATACTACAGAATATAGTGGGGGAAAAAAAATAAGAGACAGTGATAAATTTTATATCTTCCATCTCTTATTACTTTTCATTGCCAACTTAAAAATTTTTAGGTTCAGATGGCAGACAACAATTTGGTTATAGTAAACCAATTTATAAATATTGTTTAATTGTGCTAAGTTTATATTTAATTATATGATCTAAATAAACTTCTTATCAACTTAATAAACTACTAAAAGTTAAGTTGTAAACAAAAACTAAAAATTTGGTGTTGGTACGACTGAAAAGTACAGAACTGTCAATCAAAAATTTGACCGGGGGTAGTTTTGGATGACAGTTCTGTACTTTCCAGACCCAGGGAAATCCTTGATAGAAAGTAGTGTGGCCCGCGAAGATTTCTCAAAACTTCCAAGTGGCTCTCCCGCTTGAAAGGTTGCACGGGCCTGCCCTAGACCTTAGGGAGTGTTGAACTATTGTTATTGTTTATAGCACCTGAGGAAGCTAACAATGGTTTAGCGAAATGTTGTGTCTAAATGTGTTTCTAAAATATACGTATTGTCCAAAAAGCTGAGTGATTCTTTTTCTTTCCATCTACAATTATATAATTTTATCATTAGAAAAAATAGTTATTTTAATTTAAAAACATAGGAATTTTGAGCGGTAATTGTAAAACAACACAGAATTGGCGTCATCAAGATACCGAACCATCAGCTGATTGTACACATAACTCATACAATGTTTAAAGTATGTAAAATAACTTATACTTAATATTCTAGTTATAAAGATGGGCTGTGTAAGACGCAAATACCCATCGTTGTTTAGGGCCAAAAATTTTAACCAACCACCTTACTAAAAAAAACTTGTAAAAAAAACCATGTATAAAACGTTCATTATTCATGGCAAACAACGCTTGCGCGTTAATGCATTTTTTATTTGATGGTCGTAAATTATTAATATACTCATATACATGAATAAACGTTAGTCATGATTGAAACATAATTGAGGAATAAATTTTTCATCCATCAAATCAATATTCAATGTTTTTATAAAGATCCAAACTTAAAAACTGAGTGTTCTATCCGAACAGCTTTCAGTTAGGACATATTTACATTTAAAGTAGACATTAAGTAAGTATTTTTCAATCACCATACGCGGCAAAACCTAACCGATCTGCGAAAACTTTAAAAATATACTTCTTCTTCTTTGGGCACTATCAGTCAGGTTAACTTTTGGCCTCACTCACGTAAGCCCTCCATCTCGATCTATTCATTGTCAGGTCTTGCCAAGTACTTTGTATATCAATACTTCTTAGATCTTCGGATAGCTGATCTCTCCGCGAGGTCTTCCCACTGGTCAATTAAAAATATACAGATAATAATATATTTTTGGAAAACATTTTACTAGTAATATGACTTTTATATAAAATTATATTTTTTTATAAGTATCTACTACTTATCTATAAAAATTGTCTATAAAAACTACTTATTTTTTTAAAATTATTTTTAAAATAATATTTTCACTGGTCCACGTAAACAATTTTAATATTTTATCGGTCCATGGTCAGTTGCTTTCCTTTTTATTTCGTATGCCTGGGTGTCAAAGATTTTTACTAATGACTACATTTTAACGGTAGGCAACCGCCGGCTTTACGTGTCCTCTGAAGCACGCCCCATATTACCAAATATTAATTCAGAGCTATTATAATATATATATTTATTTATTGAACGGCTCAAGAGCCAAAAGAAACACATATTAAAAAAAAAATCACAAAATACATAACGGTAACAGAAAACAGAATATACAGTTAACAGAGAACAGTTAACAAGAAATTACAAATATAACAAACACGGTTTGAGTTCGTATTAAATTTTGGAAATATGGTCACAACTTGTAGGAGAGACCGCTCATTCATAAAAAGTTAATGAATGAGTTGTAGTGCCCAGTGCGTAAGAAAATTCTTATCGCTATCTAAACAGCACTGTACAAGCTCATTGCACGTCGCCCACAGTCTTTCCCTCAAACTATGAACATATTTCCTTAGTATAGCCATACATGAATTTACTGTATTTGTCACAAACATTTCACTTACACTACAATACTTTTTCAAACCAAAGATTACTCGAAATGCATTGTTGTAGCAAATAATAAGTTTACGAAGTTGACTTTTCGTGTGACATATCCAGAGTGCCGAAGTATACATACTACCGCAAAAAGTATTAAATAAATATTTACGTACATCAGGACTGCATTTCGAGAATCTATGATTTAGCATGTTAGCTTTCACATAAACAGAGCGACATTGCCTGTCGATGTCAGCTGCGTCACTGAGATCATTACTGATAAAGTGACCAAGATAACACACAGAAGAGACTTTTTTCACACTTTCACCATTGATACACAGCATATTTTTTACCTTTCGGCTGGAACACGATATACTCATTTCGGCTATGGATACTCATTTGGTAAAAGGCTGAGTAGGCCTTGGGAAAGTATGATCACGACAAAGAACTTTTTTGTAAAATCTTTTGCCCGTACTGGGCAATAGGGGATACGCATAAAATTTGTATTTCCTTAAAACTACATTATTTTGATATGTTAATGTTAGTTATGTCACCTAACAAAACAAAAATTACATTTTAATTAATATTATAGCCAAATTTTTGAATTAAAATATTGTAAATTTGAAATAAGCCGACCACGGAGCGAAGGTTGCCGAGTAAAACGACTGAGTATGACGTCAAACGATAGGGGTTTCACATCACAGATACAGCTACAACATAATCTTTACACGTGTGTGTATTGTATTGTTCGAGAGTTTTGTAATTGTGTTTAAGAATTTTTCACGCATTTATTATTAAAATGGCAGATAAAGATTTTGTTAGGGCTCAGAGTGATAATTTACCCAACATTGATGCATTTATGCTCATGGAATATATGAAAAATAATGAATGCTACAGTGCTGAGGAAATACGTGGTGTCAAAGTAATTTTTATTTTATATTCTATAACTTTATGTAAACAAACGCTGCAACTCTGTAAAATGTAAATATTTATGTAATTTAGATGTCAGAATTTTACTACATTGTTTACATGAAGTTACAAAACGTTAGAGGCATAATTGAAATACTGCAATATAAGTTATCTATTTTAATATAAAATTTAATTCGGTAAACATGTATAAATTGTTTTTATAGAATTAAACTTTATTTTAACTAAAATCACTCTAGCTTTACATAACCTATGACAGTTATACAAACAAATAAGTTCAGAACAGACTATGTACGCCGGTAAGCTAGTAGTGTCATACGTCAGTTAGAAGGGGTATGACGTCACACGTCGTTTTCGTGCGCTACATACATTTATGATTTTTTTAAGCCTTCAAATTACAAAAAAAAAAAATTAAAACTGTTTTTTATGTTTATATTTAACAAGAGGAATATAATAAAAAATAAAAAAAAAATCATGCCTATCCCCTATTATCTCACAATCACACGCTTAAAATATGATATTTGTCTTTTTTTGAGGCTACATAAAGAATAGGTTCTATTGAAAACAATCACTAAATATCTAATTGGATGTCTAAGCCTATAATACGTTAAAAAAAATTGTGACTAATTAACTCTGTAAAGTCAATATCTCTCTCTCCGAAATACCCATCTGTTTAGAGAGTAAAAATGCAATCTACAGTATTTTCACGCAGGATGGACATACATGAATTATGCGGAATTGTAGTTATAGAATTATTAATGACAATATCGATTTCAGTGACAAATGGAACATACTGTTTGTTTTTTATTTGCTTATTTTCACAAAAACCTGATGATGTACAACGTTAAAATTATACTGATGAATTGTTTATGTATGAAAAATATTAATTGGTATCCATATTGGAAAATTCATAATAGAATTTCACGAGTTATCTAAAACATTAAACAAAAAATTATTATCGCGTTTTATTAGGAAATTGAATTTAAAATTATATTTAAATTTTATTTTCTCGTTAAAATAGAACAATAAAGCCAAATTTTCATCAGAAATATAGTGTGAACGTAAGCCCCCAACAACACCTGATCCGTCGAATCGGTTTGGTCGGGACAATCCTACTTTTGATTCATTTGTCCCGGTGTAAATAATAAACACGAAAAAGATTTTTTGGGCGACCCTATCAAAAACAGTTCTTTTTACTTGCTCGACCTTAATATATAAGGGGCAAGTATTGTAATCGCGAAAATTTTCGATGTCGAGATTTTGACTGATAATCCCGTTTCATGGTCCAGGAAATCCAAAAAAACTATTTTCGAAGTGCTGTCTGTATGTGTGTCTGTGTGTATGTGTGTGTGTGTCTGTGTGTGTGTCTGTGTGTGTGTCTGTGTGTTTGTATACACGATAACTCAAGAACGGTTTAACTTAAAGAGTTCGTTCTGGTACTAAAAAATTCTCCTAATAATTGGGAAGAACTCTATTGTTTTTTATTAAAATCCGAAACCAGAAACGGTAGTTATTAAACTTTAAAATTTAAAAAGAAATCGTAACTAGTAAACCAAGCCTTGGACAAAAAATTGTATAGAGCATAATTTGATGTATTTTTGAAGATTTATCTAGATCTTTTTTTAAATTTAATTTTTTTTTATTTTTTTAAATATTTTTTTGTTATTATTACTTGCCCGACCTTAATATATAAGGGGCAAGTATTGTAATCGCGAAAATTTTCGATGTCGAGATTTTGACTGATGACCACGTTTCATGGTCCAAGGAATCCAAAAAACTTATTTTCGAAGTGCCGTCCGTATGTGTGTGTGTGTGTGTCTGTGTGTATGCACGATAACTCAAGAACGGTTCAACTTTCAACTTTAGTACAAGAATTCGTTCTGGTACTAAAAAATTCTCCTATTAAATGGGAAGAACCCTATTCTTTTTTATGAAGATCGGTCGACTAGAAATGGGAGTTTACTCGTGTCGATTTTAAGATTTTTGCGAATATTTAGCAATAGAAAAATATTTCGAAAAAATTTATTGAACAAAAGTTACTGTAAATGCAATTACTAATAACTTCTATTTGAGACGTTTTTTGATAAAACGAAAAATTCTCAATTCAAAAAGTCTCAATTTTCATACTTATATGTAGGGTGACCAGATTTCAGTGAAGGAAAACCGGGACACAGGAAAAAAAAACGAAGGTCTTTGTTTCCTCTCAGATCCAAGTGAAGAGCAAAAAACAAAAAGGTCCTCACCTCCCAAATTCAAAGTGAGGAGCAAAACAAAAAAAAGATCCTCACCTCCCAAATCCAAAGTGAAGAGCAAAAAAAAAGTCCTCATCTCTCAGATTCAAAGTAAAAAGCAAAACGATTAAAAAACCGGGACAATCCGGCGTCCCGAGAACAGTTTTCGGGACAATTGACCGAAAACCGGGACGGATGGTCACCCTACTTATATGTAACGTTTCCATGGTTATGATAATTAATACGTAACTAGTAAACCAATTCTTGGACAAAAATTTGTATAGAACATAATTTGATGTATTTTTGAAGATTTATCTAAATATAAAAAAAAAAAAAATTAAATTAAATTTTTTTTTTATTTATTATTTTATGGGAGGGCAAGTCTAGCGTAGGTTTCCCTTCGCCACTGGTTTTTTTTATGGGAGGGCAAGTCTAGCGGAGGTCTCCCTTCGCCACTGGTTTTATCAAGTACTAGCCAAAAAGTAAATCTTTTTCGGTCTAGGCCGATTCAGTTACTTTTTAGGCCGCTGGATGCTAGAGCCATCTATGTGTCATTTCTTAAGTTACAACATTTCCATCGTTACACGGTTAAACAACTGACAACCAAAGAACATCAGCGTCATTATTAGCCAGTGGCGGATATTAGCTTTTTGGGGGCCCAAGGCTTAAAAATGCCAAGGGGCCCTACACATGCTCTTCACTTATGTTGATTTTTAATAAATATTAGTAAATTTGTATTCTTTTTTAAAGAAATAATTTTGTTTTGTTTCCAAATATAAGCGAAGAGCAAAAAAAAAGGTCCTCACTCACCTCCCAAATGTAAGTTAAGAGCAAAAAAAAAAAAGTCCTCACCTTCCAAGTCGAAAATAATAGAATATAATAGAATATAATCTGTCCTTGAGGTTGGGGGCCCTTGCGGATCTGGGGCCCAGGGCCTAACCCCTATTAGCCCGTATGTAGATCCGCCACTGTTATTAGCTGATGCCGGAGCATATATACAAGGTGTCTCAAAAGAAATTTTATATTTATTTAGCTTACTGCGTGAACGCAACGTATCCGAGGGGTGCGGGGGTTATGTCAATCGGTAGCCTGGCTCTTGGGAATTTAGTCGCTATGGATCGTTTCTCGGGAGCAGGCCGCACGTTATGCGTGCGAGAGTTTTACAAAAACGGTGATTCGGCGACTGTAGCGCGTAGAAAATTCTGCAGTATTCGAGGTTTTCGCCACTTAAATGATGCGCCAAGCATTCCTCTCATTCGACATTGGGTTAAAAAGTTTGAAGAGACTGGTACAACGCTGGATAAATCAAAATCCGGGCGACCTAGGTCATCAAGAACAGTAGAAAACGTGGAGAATGTTAATCAGTCTGTTCGTGACGAACCGAACCTTTCAATTCGGAAGCGCGCAAGTGCTTTAAATGTGCATAGATCATCATTACATCGCATTATGCACAAAGACCTAAAGCTGCACCCCTACAAAATTCAATTGGTGCAAGAATTAAAGCGCCAAGATGCCAGTCAGAGGCTTAATTCTCAGGCAAATTGATCTCCCGGAAAGGTGACATAAATTGGCCTCCACGCAGTCCAGATTTAACCCCTATGGACTTTTTCCTATGGGGTTATCTTAAATCTAAAGTTTACGCCAATAAACCGACTTCACTGGCGCATTTGAAAGAAAATATCCGTCACGAAATGGCAGCCATCCCTGAGTCCACCTGCCGAGACGTCATAAGTAATTTTACTGTTCGATTAAATGAGTGCCGAGAACGCGAGGGTCTACATTTAGACGATATTATTTTTAAGAAATAAATCCCCAAAAAGTGTATTTTAATAATTAATAAAAAAAATTTCTATATACGGATTACTTTTTTTTTAATCGATCCACTAAATATAAAATTTCTTTTGAGACACCTTGTATTAACATTAAAACGTCACGGCGGGATGGAAATCTTCAACTGTGGTGGAAAGCTATGTTGAATACTCTCCATTTCAAGTAAAATAGCAATTATTAATAAGATTCTAAAAGATAACAGCAACTCGTCACACAATAACGTAGCTACAAATATTACTACTTGTACCAGCTCTACCAATGCAAAGTTTGATTCAAACAGTCAAAATAAAGAAAATATACAGAAGAATAATGGAGCTACAAACATTTATAATTGTTCAATAACCATAAATTATCCAATGTAAATAAATAAATTTATATTTTTTAAATTTTTTCTAATAAAAATTTCTTTTGGTAGCACTAAAAATATAATGTGCATCTGCGCCAAAAAGATCTTTTTCGTCCTAATATGTTTGTTGTTCTTCAAATTCAGAAGCGGCCGAAAAAGATCTACTTTTTGGCCATGGAACATAAATAACTATTGTATCAACTTCTAGCAAAATATTATTTTTTTGCGATATGATTAATTACAAACTGCTGTGTTATTGTTATTTTATATGCCGACTAGCCGAACCGATAAACATAAAAAAAATTGATGTGAAGTGTGAATATTCACACATTTCAGGGTTTCGCAGGTATATAATAAGTGAAGGCGGTATGCTGAGTGTGTAGGACAAATTTGACTTTGTAGTAATCACGGCAAAATGAACGATATTTTTAAAATAATTTATCGTCTGTTAATCATATAATAAGATAATTATTAAATTTACGCTCTTAAAAATTAAATACAACATTTGTCAAAATATAACTAGAATTTTGACAAAATAATTTCAACATAATAAAAATGCAAAAAAAAAAAAAACAGAAAACATAAAATTCACTCAGTATTCGAACTCGAAACCCTTCGTTTACCAGCGAGTTTTAGCTTACGACACCAGAGCTCTAACCAATAACGCCATCGTACGCCTTGCATGTGAGTGTCTTACATTGGTTTAACTTTTGTACTTTGTGAACCAAAAACCACAAAAAATGCGTTATTTTCCGAAAACATAATCTGATCAAAAATTCCTGTTGTACTATTTCGGTTCACACCAATATACATTACTTAGAATTTTTTTAGATTTTTAGTTTAAACCTTCTGGGCTACAGGATGTGGGACAAATTTTTTTTTGCACAATTTTGGCAAAAATCGCATCAAAATTATTTATTTTTCAAAAATAAAAATTTGATCGTTAATCCACGTACTAAGGGCTTTCATTTGATACCCTACTCATAATTTAAACAAAAAATTTTTGTTTTCGATGAGCACATATTTGTTTATATTTTTAGGGAGGTATGTTTTTTAGATGTTTTAGTATTTTTCCTATGTGCGGGTCAAAGAGTTGTATAAGCATGCCAAATTTCAACTCTCTAGGTTTAGCCGTTTGGCTACAATTTTTACCGAACAGACAGACAGACAGACAGACAGACAGACAGACAGACAGACAGACAGACAGACAGACAGACAGACGACAAAATGACGGTATAAGGGTTTTTTGGTCATACCTACAAAACCCTAAAAAGAACCCCAAGAAGCGATTTTTTATGGAAAGGTGTTATTTATCCTGGTTTATCATTTTCAAAATCTATTCACCTTACTCCAGTGATCATTCACGATTTTCACAATTGTTCGGCGGCTCCAGTTCTTTTCTGGTTCATCCCATGATCTTTACTCGGCAGGAATTCTACCTAGGTGTGCCACCATTGCTATCTCGAGAACTATAAGCGCTACGAGGTTGGTTAAATTTGCAAGTTTATTAAAAAACTATTTACAAAATTTTTTATGATCAGTGGTTCTCCAAATATGGAACCCAACTTTCTTATTTTAAATGAGAACATTTTTTTTTTATATTTTTCTTCGGAAGAGATTTTTATTCTGATTTCAACGAATACACAGTTTAGTACCCTTACATCACAAAAATTTTGAGAAAAATGCATATTAAATTGATATTAATAATTGATATTATTAAATAATTTTTACCCTCAGCACTAAGACTGAGAACCGCGGCAAATTCAAGGTAGCGACAAAATAGTATATTGTGTAGCAAGCGCAGAAAGTATACATTTACCGATTGAGAAAGATATTTCCCGCTCTCGCTGCGCTAGCGCGCCAGTCTTTCGAAATCGGCAAATGTACTTTCTGCGCGTGTCACACATACTATTTTTTACAAAATTAATTAACACCTATTTTAAAAAATTCATAAAATAAGAAATAGAAATCATCATGTATGTTAGATTTATATACATAATAGGTGGCTTGTCGTTGCTACGATGTTCATAAACAATTAAACGAATATCAAAATAGCCGACCGGCGTAGCGTAGTGGTAACACATGTGCTCTGCGTTGCGAAAGTCTCGGGTTCGAATCCCGTTCAGGCATGGAAATTTTCTCAAATAAAAATTGTTCTGGCTAATTGCCACAGCAGCAAAGGCCATTAATTAAATATATATATATATATATATATATATACAGTATTGGCCATAAAGATAGCAACTTTTGATAATCCTCTTTTATTTTCATTCTATTCAATATTTTTAAAATTAAAAAATGTAATTCTTACCTTTAACAATCCTCTACATATATTATAGTAAAAAATTAAATTTTGATAGTAAATTCTATTTTTTTTTTATAGTATTTATTATTTTTACCTGGACATAAAGATAGCAACTACTCTTAAGAAAATCTTTTTTTTATTAATTAAGAAAATGAATTATTATTAACAGATCGTTTTTAATATTTTGTATAATAACCACCAGTATTTATAATTGCCCGACATCTTTTCGGCATTGATTCTAATAATTTCGTGATCATTTCATTATCAATATTAGACCAGGCACCCTGCAAAGCTTTAAACAAATCTTCAATATTTGAATGCGTTTTGTTTCTAATCTTTCTGTCGACAATCTCCCAAAGGTTTTCTATTGGATTTAAATTGGGTGACTGTGATGGCCAAGTCATTATGTTAATTTTTGAATCCTCGAACCATTTTTTGACCAACTTCGAAGAATGGTTTGGGTCATTATCATGCTGAAAAATATGTTTTAAAGGCATGAACTCATCAGAATAAGGTTCCATAACATTCTGAAGGATGTCTTTATATTTAAATCGATCCATTATTCCTTCAATGTGGTATAGAGGACCCATCCATATCCCGAGAAACAGCCCCATACCATCACACCACCTCCGCCATGTTTAACTGTTTGCAAGGTGTATTTTTGAACTAATCTTTTATTAGCAGGCCTCCTAACGTAACTTACACCATCACTTTTAAACAAATTGAACTTAGATTCATCACTAAAAATAACTTTTTTCCATTGATCCACAGTCCAGTCAATATGATTTTTAGCTAAATTCTAATCGGGGCTTCACATTCTTTTTGGATAGAATTGTTTTTTTTATCAGGACGGCGACTAAAAAGACCCTCACTAACTAATCTTCTGCGAATAGTTCTTGTTGAGATATTTTCTTGATCCATTTGTGGCAAAAGGCTCAAAATTTTCTCCGATGACAGAAAGGGGTAGGTATCAGTTCGTTTTGTAGTTTTTCGTGGCAGTCCTGGAATTTTGGAAACTTCAAACGTACCTTCTTCTCGAAATCGTTTTATAATTCGCGACACAGTAAATATATGAACATTTAAATTTTGTGAAATCACATTTTGCAGCAGCCCGTCTTTAAAACCAGAAATTATTAAGTTTCTAATTTCACTTGAAACAGTTTTACTACGACCCATGATTGACAAATATAAACTGAAATATTACTTGTGCACAACATATTATTTATGGATAAAACCTGCATATAACAAGAAAATTCAAGTAGTTGCAATATTTTTGTCCAAGCAAAAATGAAGAAATAATTTATTATTAATCTGTAAGTCAGATTATTTGACTATTGATTGATGTAACAGACAAAATATGATTAAATTATAGAACTAAGAGTATTTATTTTCCAATATTATTATTAAAATTTGAAAAATTTAAAAATGTTAAAGTTGCAATCTTTATGGCCAATAATATGTATGTATCAAAATAATTTGTTTGTTAAATAATAATGTATGAAGATGAAATAAGCAGCGAGGCTAACGAGGAGATAGAGGAAGCGGCAAAGAAAAGTGTTAGAACTCCGCAAAAGTCAAGAGAAAGGTAATAATATTTATATATATATAATAATATAACAGCCAACTCTTTGTTCGAAGGAGGTATTAATTTTAATACTTTAAATAATTGTCAAATAACAATTTTCCTCTTGTACTATGGCACCGGAAAACGATATCTTTCTGATAGGTGAGTAGAAAAAAATATTACCAATTACAATAACTATAAGTAGTTTCCACAATAGATTTTAACTACAATTTGCCTAGTCGTCCGCATATATGCGTCGATTGGTTTACAAGATAGCTTCTATAATACAATTTGTTTATTTATAATTACATAACTTTTTTTTCACAATTAAAAATATTAGATAGATAAAAATTTGCTACAAATTTGGATGTATAGATTGATACCAATTATATTTCAGATTGCTAGTTTTGTATGAGAAACTAATGAGAACTATACGTTTGTGCGCCCCCTTAAATTAACAATATTTAGTCATAGAACATGTGCTATAGAACGGGTATCTAAGAAGCAATAGAACTGTGCTGCTGATAAAGTCTGCATGGAAATCGAAATGTGCAGCTAATTTTTTATAAACGATACTGATGAAATGATTCACATGTAATATTTTAACATTTTAAATTCGACAAGAATCAAATTATGAATTGCATTTAAAACTCCTCTAAACATAAATAAAATATTTAATTAAATTCAAATTACTATTTTGTAATAAAAACCTTATAAACACATTTTCAAATAATAATTTGGAACAAATACCTTTAACAGAAATTAAACACAAATAAATTCATAGTAATTAAAAAACTACAAATAAATAAAACATAAACGCTAAAAACACTACCACTTTAAAAATAAATGGAAACAATCAGCTAAATTAATAACCGCAAATAAATGAAAATCTATTAGAATAAAAACAAACGTTGGAAAACAGTTGTGTTTGACATTTATTTTTCATTTTATTTCTCCAGCCCGTCCTGGATACACAAATTAAAACAATTTTAAATTGTTTTTAGTAAAAATACTCTTAAAAAATCTCTAATTAAGGTTTAACGTAATATGTTTGTCTGTTGCGAATTACAACTCCAAAAAAGTTAAATTCCTTTTCCTCAGTTTATAGACTTAGATCATAAACGTACCTCAGATTTTTTGGAGGGCAGTTATAACCTCTAAAACTTAAGTATAAAATATTATTTAATAAAGTTAATTCATAAATATTTTGGATTAATGGATTAGAATCCACAGGGTAAATAGTTGGGAAACCAAGACAGATATGGGAAATCCCAGTACAGAAACAACCAAAAACTGCTAGAAAGGAAGTATGAGCAGGTGCGTCGTCGTGATTGTCAATTGGTCAAAATGTCCTGACCAGAACTATATGATATAACCTCTAAGCAGTTAATCTTCGATTAATATGGATTCATTTGCAAATCTGTCAGCATTTTTAACTGGATTTCTATTATCTTTAAAACCACCGAAACTCTTAAAACAAACAGTTTGATTCAGAGCATCTTCTCCAAAAAGTGTTTTCGAAAGTTAATTTGCTATGGACACACTTAAAACGGATACCGAGTATATGAAATCTGTATTAAATCTGGGTAACATTGTGACCCTCGTGATTGGCTAATTGGAATGGGGAATTTGCAGATTTATTCTCTAAGAATCTACGAATATAATTACATATAGAAATATGTAGGACTTCGTAGGCATAAACAAGAAACTCTAGATATTCCTATATGCTTTGACCGATATGAACAATATTTTGCAGATTTATTCTGTAAGAAACTGCGAATAAAATAACATACAAAAATGTCTAGGGTTTCGTAGGCATAAACAAGAAACTCTAGACACTGCTATATCCTTTTAACAATATGAACAATATTTTGCAGATTTATTCTCTAAGAATCTGCAATTATAATTACATACAGAAATGTCTAGGGTTTCGTAGGCATAAATAAGAAGCTATAGACACTGCTATATCCTTTGACCGATATGAACAATATTTGACAGATTTAATTTCTAAGAATCTACAAATATAATTATTTACAGAAATGTCTAGGGTTTCGTAGGCATAAACAAGAAACTCTAGACACTACTATATCCTTTAAACGATATGAACAATATTTTGCAGGTTTATTCTCTAAGAATCTACGAATATAATTACATACAGAAAAGTCTAGGGTTTCGTAGGCATAAACAAGAAACTCTAGACACTGCTATATCCTTTAAACGATATGAACAATATTTTGCAGGTTTATTTTCTGAGAATCAGTGTCGGTAACATTGTGACGTCACTTTTTCCTAGGGTTCTCGTGATTGGCTAATTGGGAACACCCTGTCTCTTGTTTGGCTGACAGGTGACACCCTCTCCCGTGATTGGCTAACTGGTGATATCCTGTCACGTGATTCGATACAAACAATTGACAGTTTTATATTGTAAATCCGTCATTGTTGACGGGTAATATCCTGGTACGATATAATAGCTTTATTCGCGTGTGCAATCTTGCTTTTAGTGGTAATGGATAAAATAGCTTTTGGCAAGATTTTAGTTATTCGCGGAAACCTTCAGACAATTACGTAACCTATTCATAGCAAGTCAATCGTGTTTGTTGATTACAGCAAAAACTCTAAGTCGGAATATGCGCGTTGTTAGTTTCGTTGAATTTAATGTTCTCAAACTTATATTTACTACAGACAAATTTAGCATTCGGGGTGACAAGAATATCTAACACATCTCAAGTCGGACATGTGCATTAAATCTGTTTATGAACTTATTCCTTAACTGTTGGTACCTTATTAGAAACTTCATCCGTGAATGCATATTTTATATAAGTAAATAGATAAACCGGTAACAGATCTAAACCCACAATAACAAACAATTGATAAAAATTTTAGTCGCCTTCTGTCTGGTGTCTTCATAAAATTTGCGCCTATGGCCGGGGCCAGATTTGCCTTGGCCTCGTTACGTCTCTGCCCCCCAATAATTTTGTTTGTTTTTGTTGAGCAGGTAAATCAAGCTTTTTATATTACTCTCTAGACGAGGCACGCCCCCCCCCCCCGAATTTTTCTTGGGAGGGACTCAGAAGACGAAATAATAATTTCTAAAATACAAGTGATGACAAAAAAATTGATGTGAAGTGTGAATTTTCACACATTTCAGGGTTTTGTAGGTATTTAATAAGTGTAAGATGCCAACATAATACTAGATTTCTAGGAATTTTTATTCTATAATCACATCAAAATCAACAGATTTTTGACAATCATTTTTATTCGTTATTTGAGTACTAAAAGATTCCATTTAATTTTTTTAAACAAAATTTAAATAATCTGACAAAAATCCCAGCATTTTTTCTGCATTTGCTTCGTATTCAAGTCTTCATTAGATTCATAAGAAATATATTGATTAATGTGTTATTTGATTTATAAGTACATATTACATTACTAATGTAGTGTGGTGTTCAAAATTCGGTCGTCTGCTGTTAAATATTTTTTATTATATTTTTTATTTCAAAAAAAGACACACACCATCTTAACCATAAATAAAATTATCTATAAAATTACTGGCCATAATTTAGTCATGCATTAAAAGAATAATGATTTTTATCAAAAAAACAAAAACTGCATAATTTTTCAAAAATGCAATTGGATCAAAAATTCCACTAGTACGTTTCCGACTTAGATCAATATATTATTACCTATAATTTTTTCAGATTTTTAGTTTAACCTTTTTGAGCAAAAAAGCGGGACAAGAACTTTTTTAGCACATTTTTCACTAAAATCGTGTTAAAATAAAACCAATTTTAAAAAACTACTTTTGTTCCTTAATCTACGTCCTAAGACCTTTCTTTCGAAACCACACAATAATATTTTAATTTTTTTTTTTTTTTTTATTGACGACACAAAAAGTCGACATTTTTCGAAAAACTAACCTGATCAAAAAAGCCTTTTGAACTATTCAGTTTCCCATCAATGTTCAATATGGAGATTTTTTCAGATTTTTAGATCAACTGTTCTGAGAGATTCGGTGGGGGACAAAAGTTTTTTGAAATATATTTGGTAAAAATCCCATAAAAAAAATGATTGTTTAAAAATAAAAATTTGCGCCTTGGTTCACAGATTAAGCGGTTTCATTTAGTGTTCCATTCAAAATTTTAAATAAAATATGTATTTTTTTATTAAATACATAATTGTTTATATTTATCTCGGCATGTGTTGTTTTTTTTTTTTTAATTCTCAGTATTTTTTCTATATGGTGGTTTCTATATTTTTTCTAAAGAGTTGGATAACTATGCCAAATTTTAACTTTCTATGTTAAGCCGTTGGGCTACAATTTCCACCGTACAGACAGACACATAAGTGACGCTATAAGGGTTTTTTGTGGTCATTCCTACAAAACCCTAAAAAAGGTCCTCATTTCCAAGATACAAGTGATGACCAAAAACAAAAAGGTCCTCACTTTCAAGATGTAAGTTTGCATTTTGACCAAAACACGTAACGTAACAATCACATGTTTCTTGGATGGGGTTCATCGCTTATATTTTGACAAAATCACGTCAAAATCACGTGTTTTTAAAGCTCTGGGGGGGGTCAAGCCCGTGAGACCCCTCCCCCATTGTGCGCGCCTGCTCTGGGCAGAGTACAGCGTTTGGATATAAGGCTGTGTATAACCCTCAGAGGTTACCAGTTTCTTATACAAAACTAACAATATGAAATAAAATTAATATCAATCTATACATCAAATGTTGCACCGAATTTTTATCTATCTAATATGATATTTTTAATTGTAGAAACATTTATTATAAAAATATTATCGCTCAATAACTAAATAATAGACATCAATAACATTGTTCTGTAATTTTTAAAATTTTTTGTAGAAATGTTCAACTAATGGAATACCACTTAGTACACGTATTCTTCACAATAATTAAATCATTTTTACCCGTAGCAACTATTATGAGAACCGCGGCAGATTTAAGATGGCGGCAAATATAGACTACCTTGGATATTTCTTGTCAGAGAGAACTCAACATGTTTGCGTGAATAATACGTTCTCAACGGTTCAAAGAACAGACTTTGGAGTTCCTCAAGGTTCAATTTTGGGCCCGTTGCTCTTTATACTTTATATAAATGACCTGCCAGCAAACATGACCGCCAAAACAATATTATTCGCGGATGATAGTACCTTCATCATTAAAGGAGTCGACCAAAATGAGGCCATATTAAAGACAAAAAATACACACAATGACGCATTTACATGGTTCACTGCTAACAAACTTAGTATTAATAAAGAAAAGACACATGACCTAATATTCAGTCTTAACAGAAATTTTTCTAGAAATCTGAATATTATGCCTGTACCAAGATTAAATTTCTAGGATTTATTTTAGACGTCAGACTATCGTGGAAAGATCATCTTTCTCACATTGCTGGTAAAATAAATTCCTATATTTACATGTTACGCAAAGTCTTGAACCATGTATCTGTGAAAACAGCGAAACTAGTATATAATTCCCATATACAGTCAAGTATAAAGTATGGTATAATACTGTGGGGTACCTCCGTAGAGTGGAAAAGAATCTTTATACTGCAGAAAAGAGCTATTAGAGTATTAGCTAGGGTTAGGTCTAAAACTTCATGTAAACAGCTTTTCGTTGATTTTAAAATATTAACTCTACCGTCTATTTACATATTAGAGTTACTGCTGTATGTAAAAGAAAATCAACATGTCCTTGCAAAATGTGGCAGCAGTCATGGATATGAAACCAGAGGACGAGACAAACTCAAACTCCCCTTGGTCACATATAATATATCTAAAAAGTTACCATATCATATTGGCGCAAAGTTATTTAATAAATTGCCGATAACTATAAAAGAATTTTCTGCAAAACAATTCAAAAATGTTTTGAGAAACCATTTATTAAAGAAAGCTTACTACAGCATTGAAGAATATTTAGAGGATGACACTTCAAATATTATTATGTAAAATAAACATTTCTTTGTAGTACATGTATGTAACAGTGACGTAAATTATGTATATTTTTTTGTACCTTAAATTTAAATAAATTTATTATTATTATTATTATTATTATTATTATTATTATTATTATTATTATTACCAAGTACAATAACTGTGAGTAGTTTTCACAATAGAACAAAATAGCTTCAAACCTATTTGTAGAATGAGGCTTTAGCTACAATTTGCCGCATCGTACGCAAATATGCGTCGATTGATTTACAAGATGGCCTCTATAATGCAATTTGCTTATTTACAATTACATAAAAGTTTTTTTTTACAATTAAAAATATCCTATTAGATAGATAAAAATTCGCTGCAAATTTTGATATATAGATTATTATTAATTTTAGTTCTGATTATTAGTTTTGTATAAGATACTATTGAGAACTACACGGTTGTGCGTCGCCTTAAGCGACCCGATCCATCTTAAAAATCACCGAAGTAAATAAAGTCAAATTACAAAAACCGCTATAAAATTACAACTACATCTTATTAAGTTTCTTCTCCAGCTCTTCATTTAAGTATTGCGCAAATATTCATGTAGTAAATCTCATTATGTCAAACAGTTATTAATTTCAATTCTCACCTGAATTAATTATCTAAATGAATTCGTGTATTGTCCACTTCTGCCCCTCGTTAAAAAATAATTGTACCCCCGTTCCTGAATCTCTACTGAAGTTTATAAATTTCTGAGTTCTAGTTTGAATATGTAATTACAATTCGTAGTTGGTAGTCGCGGCTTCTCTGCTATTCACATGCAAAAACTCTTTTAATTACTTTGGGTTTTCAATGAGAGAAACAATTGCTGTATAGCCAACATTTTTACCCGTAATATAAACGACAATTGAAAATTAAATTAATTCATTTGTTATATGTTATCACTTTGATCAATTTATGAAACCTTTTGTCAGAAAAATATGTTATAAATTAAATTAAAATGAACTTTAATATTTAAAATAATTTATTTATAATGAAAGTATTATTTTGCTTTTGAAAATATGCGTTGTGGAAAAAATAATTTATAAAGAAAAATATATTTTTATAAAATAATTACAGGGAATATTTTTAACAACAAAATATTAAAATATAATAAAATAATAGTCTTTGTGTTAATATAGAAACATTTTGCAAATAATATTTGAAAAGAATTGCTCATTATTAAATACATATAAAATACACGGAGTTAAAATTTATTATTTTGTGCTTTTTACTTGCCCGACCTTAATATATCAGGGGCAAGTATTGTAATGGCAAAAATTTTCGATGTGGAGATTTTGACTGATGACCACGTTTCATGGTCCAGAGAATCCAAAAAACCTATTTTCGAAGTGCCGTCCGTATGTGTGTGTCTGTGTGTGTGTGTGTGTCTGTGTGTCTGTGTGTCTGTGTCTGTGTGTCTGTGTGTCTGTGTGTCTGTGTGTATACACGATAACTCAAAAACGGTTTATCTTAAAGAGTTCGTTCTGGTACTAAAAAATTCTCCTAATAATTGGGAAGAACCCTATTGTATTTTATTAAAATCCGAAACCGGAAACGGAAGATATTAAACATTAAAATTTTAAAAAAATCGTAATTAGTAAACCAAGCCTTGGACAAAAAATTGTATAGGACATAATTTGATGTACTTTTGAAGATTTGCCTAAATCATTTTTTAAAATTAAAAAAAATATGTGTTTTTTTTATTATTATTTTTTTTATGGGAGGGCAAGTCTAGCGGAGGTCTTCCTTCGCCACTGGTTTATTTTAAGCTGCGTACCTAATGTACAAATATGGTGGTGTGGACTAGGGATTGTATACCGGTTTACCGGTTTACCGGTTAACCGGTAAATTGACAAAAAAACGTTCGGTAAATTTTTGTAATTTACCGGTAGTAAAAAAAGGTAAGTGTAAGTAACAATATACCTAATTATTAATTTTATGGGAGATGTTTTTTGTTTAATTTTAAATTAAACTATTTTGGGTTTGAGAGCCGCTGCAAATCGTACAGAAACCGCCAGTTAGCATATGTATGTGATTTGTGCTCTGCAGTCTGCACGCTGCAGTATTTTTTTTTTATTTTTAAAAGTTTAAAATCGTTACAATCAACCTTTTTCTTAAAGGTTGATTGTTAAAAAATCTTCTTTTTTAATATTTAAAAATAATAATATGTAAATATTTCACGTATTTTTTAAATTAATAGCAATTTTGGATAGTTTTTTAACAAATTTGAATAGCAAGATTGGAAACAAATAGTAAAAAAAGTACTTCCGTCAAGAAAAAGTACGGGGGAAGTATATTCAAATAGTATTTGATTATTTAATGACCATTCGTCCAACAAGTGTTGAATCAGAAAGGGTATTCTCGGGATCTGGATTATTTTTTACAAAAATTAGATCAAAATTAGGAGATAAGACTTTAAATAATTTAAGTTTCTTGAGAAGTTATTTTTTATAAAATGGTAATCAATAAAATGGTATTAGGTAATAGGTACTATATATTATTTTTGTTGTGTTTTTATTTTTCTGTATTATTTTATTCTGCTTCTAAAAGTTATTATAGTTTTTTTAGCTTTAGAATAACACTTTAGTTTTATATTTTTTATATTTTATATCTTTGAAATAAAAAATATGGAATGGAAATCAAAATGACTTATATTTTTATCACCTTAATTTTATTTTTCAGGGAAAAAAAAAACCGGTAAATTACCGGTAAACCGGTAATTTAATTTCCATTTACCGAATTACCGGTAAATGAAAAAGTCGGTAAATTTACAATCCCTAGTGTGGACAAGGATGGACTGGCCCGAAAGAACACAGGAAATTCCCCAGTAGCTTGTGGGTCACAAGCCTAGTCGGGTCGACTAGGATTAAAAATGAATTATAAATATTAAAATAAAAAAACAATATAATATTAGCTTTTCTCTGAAATATTTACTATATTATTTCAACTGTTAAAATTAAACTGAAATTAAATAAAAGATTTTTTGTTGATAATCCTGTAAATAAAAATGGGGCATTTGACTTAAGCTATTTCTTAAATATCAGGTCGTCAAGGATGAAATTTGTAGTTAATAATATTTCCAACTTTAACAGCTTATTATTTGACATTGGCTTAATATTTTACCATTCTGTTTTTTAGAAAGTTACACATCTCGCCTGTTTAAAGAAATCATTGTATGCTCTAAAAAATATCAAAAACTTTTTTAAAAATTAATTTTGTTGAAAATGGAACGGTCGGAAATTCACACTATTATGAAGTATGAGTTCTTACGTGGAACTACGGCATCGCAGACCGCGCGAAACATTAATAGTGTATTTGGCTCTAGTGTTACTACGCAGCAGACAATATCAAATGGTTCGCCAAATTTCGTACAGGTAACTTAAAAACAAAAAACTGGCTCATCGATCACAGCAGAAATATATTGGACGAAATGATGCAAAAACTTAAAGAAAAACATCCTAGATTGGTCAACAGATCGACTCCTATCTTATTGCATGATAACTCTAGACCACACGCTTCACAAATGACTGTGGCAAAACTACAGAAATTGGAACTTCTTCATCTGCCTACATACTCCCCAGACCTAGCCCCCACTAACAACCACTTCTTCCGCAATTTGGACAACTTTTTAATAGGAAAACAGTTTAATTCCGTCAATGCTGTAAAACTTCCAGGAATTCATTGACTCTCGTCCGCCAGGGTTTTATACCACCGGGCTGAACAACCTGCCGCTTAAATGCCAGAAGTGTATAGACAATATGGGTGTATACTTTGATGAATGAAATAATTCCTTATATTTGTAAGTTATCTACATCCGTTATTCTACAAATTTCATCCTTGACGACCTAATATACAGGGTGTTTTGTTTGAAACGGGGCACCCCGAAAATCTCCTTTATTTGTAAAAATACAAAAAATCTTCAGAACAAAAGTTAAACTAAACAAAAAGGCCCATCTAAAGGTTACTATAAGAATTCTGAGACACTTCCGGTTTCACCGGAAATGATGTCAACTTTTGATCTAGCATAGGGAATCGATAATTTTATATTTTTTTCCTAATAGTACATTAAATTAGCTTTACAATGACACCAAAAAAACATATTTTTATGTTAACCATTTCAAAAGAGCGACCATTTATTTACAATATAATAATCAACATAAGTTTTACAAAGTTGAACGTAGCAAGCTTTGAAAACAATAAAAAAAAGCGATGGAATAGTTTTTATTAAGAATGAGAAAATATGTGGACAATAATGGTGGTTTGATCGAACATTTGTAATTTTTTTTTGTAAAATAAATGTAAAAAGTAATAGTTTTCTTTTTCTAAATAATCAAATAGTTTATTTTAGAGATATTTTGTTTCTTTTTTTATTGTTTTCAAAGCTTGCTACGTTCAACTTTGTAAAACTTATGTTGATTATTATTTTGTAAATAAATGGTCGCCATTTTGAAATGGTTAACATAAAAATATGATTTTTTGGTGTCATTGTAAAGCTAATTTAATGTACTTTTAGGGAAAAAATATAAAATTATCGATTCCCTATGCTAGATCAAAAGTTGACATCATTTCCGGTGAAACCGGAAGTGCCTCAGAATTCTTATAGTAACCTTTAGATGGGCCTTTTTGTCTAGTTTAACTTTTAGTTTTTTGTATCTTTAGAAATAAAGGAGATTTTCGGGGTGCCCCGTTTCAAACAAACATCCTGTATACAGGTAGAACTCGAAATACACCAATTTGCTTTTTCGCCTGCGCTGAATTAACTATCAGACGCCTGGGGTTCCCCGATCTGATCAGGAAAGTACCGCGACAACTGGACTGGACGGCTCTCCAGTATCATGGCGTATAAGTATTCTTCTGCACGTCTGGCGTATATACATATAGTTTAGTTATTTGTAATTAAATTAGTTTATTTGTTTCTATAAAATAGGTGTTTTTTTTTTTTTTCATACGCATATACAAAAGGGTACAGTAAAATACCATGTCTGAGAAGAGGAGAAAGGAAAAGTTAACTCAAGATGGACCTAAAGGGACTAGAATTTCTTTCTCTATTGACAAGAAGATGGAAGTTATATATACGTCCATACATCCCGAATTGGCCGGGACAACCCCGAATTTTCGTCTTGAGTCTCGAATTTTTTCAGAAATATTGCAATATTTGTCCCTAATTCGGGTTTTTTATCCCGACTTTTAGAAATGGTACTAATTTTCAATATATTTCAACTAAAATTATTTTTACAAGACTTGAACTAAAAAAAAAATCTTTTGAAAGGGTATTTACCTTGATGAACAGCTTTTTGACTGAGAATTATGAAGAAAGCTGCGGATTTTTATAAAATGCTTCAAACCAAAAAAGACCTACTCAAAAAAATCCATAGTTCGGAAAAATATAAATAGTTTTCTAATGACAAATTTTAATGAATAAATTTTGAATTCATTTAAAGAAATACTGTGATTTTAATAATGTTCCTTTTAACAATATAAGATAATTATCTGTGATTGTAAATTTTTAATTATTATAATTTATAGTTTATTGTATATATTTAAAAAAATTAAATACACAATTATATTTGAATAATTAACCCCCTCCCCCGTCTATGGCTCCCGTCCCACATTTTGAACTAAAAAAATGTGGTCACCAGAGTTATTAAACGAATGGAAAGTAGAGGAAAACGTCCCGATGTCTTGCAAGATAATTAATTTACCGCCTTGAACTGTTACTCCATTATGAAAAATGCAGATAAAATCAAACAATCTGCTCAGCACACTACAGAAGTAAACGCTAAGAGTAAACGCTAAGAGTAAAGTAAACGCAGCACACTACGAGTAAACGAGTACTAAGTAAAATAAAATAGCGTTATAAATATCCTTTATGCCTATTGTTTATTTACTTGGAACCTAATCCTATACCCTCACTATATGAGGTTTATTTTACGCCAGTTCGGTTTAGGCCGGTTCTTCTACGAACGAAACTGCAACGTATATCGAGTTCTACCTGTATATAGCAAAGGGCTTCAACAAAGGATTTCAAACTTTACTTTAGCCTTCGACAGAGTAGCACTTAGGCGTCTGTTTGCTAAATTGAACCACTATGGCATCAGAGGAAACCTGTTGTTATGGATAACTGCGTACCTAACCAACCGCTGCTTCAAGGTTCGAGTTGGATCGTCGGTTTCCGGAAATTACCCCGTCACAAGCGGTGTTCCACAGGGTAGTTTAATAGGACCAATTTTATTTTTAATATTTATTGTGTACCTAATGACTGACCTCCTGACCCAACACCAGATGTTTGCCGACGATTTAAAAATCTATGGTAAAGCAACCAACTGGACAAATCTGCAACAAGATCTCGATAGTATCACTGCATGGTGCACAATATGGCTTCTTCCCCTCAACATACCCAAATGCCAAGTGATCACTTAGGAAAGAATAATCAAGGACATCAGTACCACATAATGGGCAATGTTATCCAATGCGTCGAGTCTATAGTTTTAGGAGTCACTATAACCCAGAATCTCGACTGGTCGACTCACATTCTCCAAGTAGTCAAAAAGGCAAATAAAGTTCTCTACCTGGTCGGTAAATCTTTCCCACACTATTTCCTCCTACACTATTTCGCAAAATGTACCTATCCTATATCCACCCACTCCTTGAATTTGCATTTGTTGTATGGTCGCCTTATTTACAACGCGACATCCAGTTGTTAGAAGGAGTTCAGAGACGAGCTACCAAACTCCCGAGAAGTTTAAGGCACTTGCCATATAATGTTCGTCTAAAGCAGATCGAAGAACCCGTGGTGACCTGCTCCAGATGTATCGAATAACAACAGGAAAATTCTCCACAGACATGTCCCCATTATTTAATCTCAATGCTGACCCACGTCTTCGTGGTCAGCACTTAAAGTTGAAGCATGAAAAATACCGCACTCAACAACGTGAAAACTTCCTGTCCAATCGTATATTCGACATCTGGAATTCTCTCCCGGATGAAACAGTCTCGGCCCACTCCATCAACAGTTTTAAAAGCAAAATTGCCTTTCTGTTTTCTTAATAATTTATAATAATTGCTGTATATGTATATTGATGTTACCACTTTTGTTTACTGTATATTCTGTATTGTAAAATTTTTAATTGTAATTTGTTTGAATACTAATGTATGTATATGTATTGTATCATTGAGCACAACAAGCCACTTGCTTCTGCTCTAATCAGTGGGTGCGTTTTGTTGGTGGCTGGTTAGAATTACTAGAATTGATGCCCAAGAAAACGACAATTTTGATCGTGAAGTAAACATGGAATGACATTTGCATGGAGGTTAAGTCATATGGTTGTAGAACAAATAACGAACATATTTCACCTATATGGATAATCTAAATAATAAATGCAAAATAAGAAAACTTTATATTTACTTTATGTTTTAGAACGAGTAATTGAATTGTACATGCATTTTAAGTTTAGATTTAACAATACTATATTAAAATCATATAGGTATATATTTATTTTAGGACACAAAATGAGAAAATACCTAAAAGTAAAAATTATTTTGAAGCAGTAATACCAAGATTTAATTCTAATACATTTAAAAACTAAATGAAAAGAACTGCATTCAAATATTACTTTTCATCCCCACCACACTTATTCATTCCAGTCGTTCGACCTCGAGTCATCGAATGAGTAGAATGAATAGAATGAGAATACAGTCGCAACAAAACGCGTATTCTGATTAAACCGAAACCAGAATTGGCCCAACAAAACGCACCCAGTGTAATAATAATAAATAATAATAATAATAAACTGGTTCTATTTTTTGCAAAAGTTTGTACTTCATTCCATGAGTAACTATGGCCCTTTAAAATACTTCGCATCCATGTAGTATGTGGTCTTCCTACTTGTCTGCTTCCTTGCGGGTTCCAGGCAACGACCATTTTTTTGGTATTATGAAGGGTTCGAGAGTAAAACATGCTAAGTATCAACACTGGTGTTTCGTAGGTAAAAGCATGTAAAACATGTTAAATAAACCCGTTATTATTTTTCTTTCTTATTTCTGCCCAGTGCCCTGTGTAGTTAATAGTATAAAATAAATAATATTCAAAATATCTCAATGAAACTTATAACTGAATTTACTACAATAGACAAAATTGCTAGTTAACACGTTTTACTCCCGAACCCTTCATATAGTAAATTATAGAAAGGTATTTTAAAATAAAATTCATATTCAGTTTTTATCTTTTATTTTATAAAAACATTTACACATAAAAATATGTATTTATAAACAAGATGACCAGACATTCCGGTTTGAAAGCATTTCTCCCGAAAGACACTCTCTTAATCCGTTTTAAATTTTCGTATGACCATATTTAAAGCAAGTATCAAACAGATTTGTTTTCGATCATTTTTTCAATATTTCGAAAACGGTATTCCCTTGTATTTTTATTAGATTACATAGAATATGGGGCCCTAAGAAACAGACTTTAACAAGTAATACGAATCGGCAAACAAAACCCTTAAAAATAACAAAAAATTCAGAAAATTGGATTTTTGACCACCCACTAGGCCACCTAAAATTCTGGTTCCATAACACAATAGGATCACAAAGCCTAGTTGATGCAAAGCCAGAGAAGTTAAGTTCTCCATTTCTAAACGTCTGGAACATCTACAGTTATGTGAGTAAAAATAGCAGTGATTTAATGCAAATGGTAAAATTGTATTTATTTTATTTAAAGTTATTTATTTATGTAGTTGCATTACATTTATAGTATATATAATAAGTCTAAATATGTAAGTTGCCCCTTAAAAAAAATCAAAAACAACATTTTTCTAGAGTTCGTAAAAATATCATTGTCCACAAGTTTTCTCATGTTTTACTAAAGTAGCTAACCAAACAGTTTTATTCTTTAATACATTTTTGAGTATATTGAAAAGTAAGTTGATTTTATATTTAAAACCACGGAAAATATTAAATATCTTATTTTTTAGTAAAAATGAGTAGGCTTAAACATTGGACACAGGAGGAACGCCAGACTTTACAAATGTTGATTTCTGGTAAAACTTATTCAGAATGTGCTAGGATGCACCGCTAAAAAGGTATCTAATGCCAAAGAGTGGATTCTAGAACTTGTAAGTCGGGGTCGTATATCTAAAACTTCGCCGACAACAGATAAAAAAAATTGTAAGAAATGCAAAGTTAAGACCTTTTCTTACTTCTACACAAATAAAAAACGAATTAGACCTGCCAATTTCTGCATCAACTGTAAGAAAACGCCTTATAAAAGTAAATCTGAAAGCCAGAAGACCAAGAAAAACTCCGCTGTTAAACAGGAGACAACGGGAAAATAGAATTCAATTTGCCAAGGAACACCAACTTTGGCCGGGTCAAAAAGATGTAATATTCTTTGGTCTGATGAAACAAAAATTGTTTTATTTAATCCTGGTATCCGCCAAAAGCAAGTACGTAGACCTCCATGCACGAGGTACAATCCTATGTACACTACAAAGACAATAAAACATGGCGGTTCTAGTGTTATGGCATGAGGATATTTTTCTTGGAACGGAGTGGGCCCTATATTCTGGATTAAAATATAATGGAGGCGAATATTTATGTCAGTATCTTACAGTATATCATGCTTCCCTTTGCAGAGAAGGAAATGCCTTTAAAATGGATATTTATGCAATATAATGAACTAAAGTACACCTCGCTCAAAGCAAAAAATAGGGTTACTATTATGGGTTGGCCAGCTCAATCTCTGGACTTAAATCCAATTGTGAACTTGTGGGCTGATGTAAAAATTAAAATAGCTTCTTCAAAACCTGCTTACAAAGAAGTATTATGGAGAGAAATTGAAACAGCTTGGAAATCTGATCCCTTGGAGAAATGCCGGTAGCAATTTTGGTTTTATACAAAATGTCATGGAACCAAATATTATAGAAATAATAAAGAATATTTCATATTAATATGAGTTTTATTTATTTTATGAAGTGTATTGCTATATTTATGAACAGCGTAATGAGCATATTTTTACAAATACTATATATATTTTTTTAATGAATCGACAAAAATACTTTCTTTTTATCAAAATAATAAAGTTATTCTTAAAATATAATATATCAGTAAAATTTTGTCTTTGTTATTACTTAAACCACCTTTTTTTTTGTATTTATTCTAATATTTTTCTGATACTGCTATTTTTACGCACATCACTGTATATACGAGCCCCGTTTCAGTGAAGTTGGCCCAACTATCAAAAATTATGTTTTCAAACAAAATATTTATACAAGGAAAATTTATGGATACATATCAATTCAATTGTTTAATTTGGAATGGACATCAAGCAGTCCAGATCTATCACCAATCGAAAGTTTGTGGCACATCATGAAAAAAAAAGCAATGTTCGGAGCCAGCAAGAACTATACCTGAATTACGTGCTTGCTCTCAACAAATTTGGAATAATTTTACAATCGAATAATGCAAAACATTAGTCAATGCAATGTCAGACGAATCATGGCAGCAATAAGCCGAAAAGGCGATGTAACTTAATTGGATTTTATTGTTCTTTTTGTGATAATACTAACTACATCTTTGAGTTTCTTTTGTTAAGATAATTTTTTTGTAAAATATTGATAAACAGTTCCCACATCGTTACATAATTGAATTGATACCCATAAATTTCCTTTCTAATATAAATATTTTCTTTGAAATCACTGAGACGGGGCCCGTATGATAGTCATGTACCCAGCGTGACGTTTCAAAATGCCCTGTTATCCCTATATAAATAGATACTCATTATAAGCATTAACTTGAGGCTGAGTTGACCCTATAGCGGACTGCACAATATCGAAAAATGAAAATTTTAGAACGGTGATTCGATTTGTCCTAGTTTAGTTTCTGATCATCTTTATTATAACGTTAAAAATACTTTTTTATGAGAGACTTGTCAAGGGTGGAAAAGGGTTTTGTTTACTAACTACAACTTTTCGATGTTGATGAGAAATGTATCCTTTGATTTTCCCATCGTAAATTAAATTGGCAACAATACACTGCGTCTCATCCATATCAACATCAATTAAACCATTAAAATGCATTGCTTCCATCAACGCTTCAACTGGTATTTGGTGGGTATTCATTATTAAATAAACTTTCCGAAACAAATTTCTATATGCAATAATCTTTAATTTCTCAACGATTAAGTAAATACCACATTTAATGAAAAATGCTTCATGTTTATCGATAACGTCATCTAATAATCTTAAATTACCCTGTACGACAGCTTGGACAAGCTCCCAAAATTGTAATAAGTCATATTTCTCAAGAACATCTTTCCGTGGAATGTATCCTAACAAAATTTTTACAGGAACTAAATAAACTAATATTAGACGTTTATTTTTCTTACTTAGCTTGTGACAATTCTCAAACGCAAAAGATAAATATTCATCTGCAGCTTTATAATCAGAATCAAACATAGCTTTCCGCCCAACAAAATAACGATAAGTAATTTGTTGACTAAGTGAAAAACTCTCTTTAAATGCACTTGATTCTATGGCACGTATCAATGGTTTACATAAATGTAGCTTATTAATTCTAAAATACACTTTAAATAACTGGTTAACAAGATTCAGCATTCCTATCCGCTTAGTATCATCTTCCGCTGAACGATTATCAGCAGCGCACACTCGAAAACAACCCATAAGACATTCAGCAGCTCTTTCAAGTAATTCTCCTGGATTTTCCACAGTATCTCTCTCTTTCTCAGCCTTTTGTGCAAGTAAACGCATGTCTAAACACACAGCATACATAACCGGAAGACACCAATTTTCTTCTTTCTGCGCTTGTATGACTTTAGTCAATGATTGTAACATATTGGTCTGTTGTTGATATGCTTCCATATAATCTTTGTTTGTTAGTGAAAATAAACATTTTAAATGCATTGTTACAATGTCGCTGACAGGTTGATCGAGGCATCTTTCAACCATGGTTTCAGGTCGTTCGATGAGTAAACTGTTGCTTATTACATGGTCATGTCGTAAAGACAATAAACTTGCAACAATAGAACCATTTTGGGCTGTCCAAGAACGGTCTATTAGTTGTAAATAGTGAGATAAAGACATAGAAGCCATCTAAAAAAAAATTAGGTTATAATATCGACCGGTATTTGTTTCAGTTGCTTACTGATGAAATAAATGAACTATCGTTATTGTTACTTACATTTTTTGGTATTGATTGTGTGTTATAAATTCAATTTTTAGTAATATTGTTATTCATAAAATATGTTATACATAAAATTCATAGCGAATTGGGAACTGCGCATGTACAAATCGATTGAGGAATAAGTTTTGGTTTCAAGGAACACAGTTTTGATAATGATATAATTTTAAAAATATTTTGGGTTTAGGATATCTTATATAAAATCTTTTAGTGTGAAAAACTGAAGGATATTTTAGTAATAAATAAAAACCTGTGGTTCTCTCTTGTATGAAAAATTGATTTATCAGAAAATAAATTTTGTAGACCCTAACGTGAAATCGTAATGTGTATCTATAAGGTTTCGGCGAAAAAATATTGCTATAATAAATCAAACTGTTGGAGGTTTTGGTAAGAATTAAAGAAGGGTTAGTACTGACCGCGCAGAAAAGAGAAAACATGACAATAAATTTTGAAATAATGTTGAAACATCCGGTAGAGATCAAGGAGCAATCTAGGTCGGTGGAAAAATAAACAATTGAACAAGTGTACAAGAAATATTGTTGGTTATTTATTTATCTCAGAAATTGTTCAGACTGTAATACTGCAAGAATTTTCTTTCCATAGTTCAATTATTACTTCTATTTAAATATTATTTATGTTATTTTGTAATTGTTCTGAACAATAAAACCATAATTTACATCAAACTTATTAAAACAGATATTTATTTGATTGGGGAAATTTAAGGCCATCTGTTACCGTATAACAAAGGTTTTGGGTACTTTCTAGGCACCTTAAATCGTCCATTTTGTAAGGAAGAGGGTTAATAGTGCTGTTTTGACATGTTTAAGATTATTTAGCGTATTCTAATCCCAAACTAAACTTTTTTGTATTAAGTAGAATTTGATTATCTCACTATATGCAAATAGACTCTTAGTTAAACACACCCTAAACAATCAACTAGTTTCAATAGCTCCCTGATCTCCACATTTCCATGTAAAACAGATATTAATATTCTCCAAACGGAACTAGCTTGTCCCTTAATGGGCAGGCAAACATCACAACTTATATGTTAAGCAGGTTGCGTTAACTAAAAATTACTTTTACAGAAAAATACTTGTTCCTTGATTAAAAATTGGCGTGAAGTGTAAATTGATGCAGATTTCAGGGTTTCGTTTTACTCGTATGGTAAATATGGGATATTTTATATAAAAGGTTGCATCAAAATTAAGACACTTTTGAAAATCTCGTTTTTTTAGGAAATTATAGGTACATCATTAAAAGAAGCAAAATTACTATACAGGGTTTTATAGGTATGACCCAAAAATCCTTAAAACGTCACTCATGTGTCTGTCTGTGCGGTAGAAATTGCTAGCAAACGGCTGGATATAGAAAATTGAAATTAGGCTTGTTTGTATAATTAACTCTTAGACCCACGTATATGAAAACTATTGAGTTTAAAACACACATCGCGAAAAAAATATAAACAAATATGTATTCCACTAAAAAATAAATATTTATTTAAATTTATAGTGGGGTATCTTATGGGATTTTCGCCAAAAAGTGTCAAAAAACTTTTGTCCCCCATCATATCCCAAGGAGGCTGATTTAAAAATCTGAAAAAATCTCAATGTACATTGATAGGAACCAGAGTCCAACAAGATTTTTTGATCTAATTAATTGTTAGATTTTTATATCTGAATATTTTTACCGACCGCCAGGGGGTTTGTTTGAAACGTCGCACTTCGAATAACTCCTTTATTTTAAGAGATACAAAAAATTCTTCACACGAAAAGTAAAACTAGACAAAAGGGCCCATTTAAAAACCTCAGTTCCGGTTTCCGCGGAAATTGTTTCAACTTTTTATTTAGCATAAGGAATCGGTACTTTAATTTTTATTTTCTTGAAAGTTCATTATATCAGCTTTACAAGGATATCAAAATATCATACTTTAATTTTAACCATTTTGAAATGGCGACTATTTATTTACAAAATAATAAATAACATAAATCGTACAAAGTTAAACATAGCAAACTTTAAAAGACAGATTAAGGGAGACGTTAAACCATGGGGTTCTTCCTGCAGGATTAACCGCAGGGAGGAAACCGCCATCACACGCCTCCGTATAGGCCACTGTTTGTGGACCCATGGACACCTTCTTCGAGATGAAGAGTCCTCTATCTGTGAGACATGTAACACAGGTTTGTCTGTGTTACACTTTTTAACTGAATGTGTATTGTTCGAGGATGCCAGGTAGAGGTTAGGCCTGTGCTGTGACCTGTCAGTTTCTTTAGGTGACAACAGGGTACTCATGGACAGGCTAATACTCTTTCTGAGATAATCGAACTTATTGTTTTATGTTCGAAGTCTTGCACCTTATTTTAATGTGTTCCTAGTTATTGACTGTGATATTCGATGGTCTGTTCATTTTTTCGAACAGACTTTTTATATTATTTATTTGTATTTGTCCGTGCAAGATTTCTTTTATTGAGTATGCTTATTTTTCTAAAAACAAAATAAGAAGAAGTGAAGTGCGTTGGTCTAGCCAACCAACCACTTTTTTCTACCAGCTATAGAAACGCGTTTACGCACCCTATGCTCCACTTGGGAGCTAAAAGGACAAAGGAGAGAGAGAGAGAGAGCATGCGTATTTTTAATTATTCTATTTATGTATTTACTGTCTAATTTATTGTTTTTAATATGTAGTGTGGTCATTTAGATGCGCCTAACGCAGCCCTTAGGCGCAAATAGCCTTTGTTGCTATGCGCCAAATTTTTTAACTAACTAACTAACTTATTATAAGAATATAATTTTTTTTTTGCGTTTTATAGAAAATATACAGTCCTAGACAAAATATTATAACCACTTACAAAAACAACTGTTTATTAAAAATGCCGACATATAATCATATGCTACTTTATTTATTTCTTTAACATATCGTGTATTTATTAAAAGATAAGCTATTTTAAACATGTTCAACTCTGTATTTTTATTCTGAGACTGATTTGCAAGAACAAAAAGTACCGATTTTGTCCTGGCCAGGTAATTCGCCGGATATCAATCCTATCGAAAATGTTTGGAACCTCCTGAAAAGACTTGCTTATGATTTAAATAATACTAATAAACAAGTTTTAATAGATAATATTAAAAAAGTATGGCATGGCTCTCCAGATATTGAAAATTGTATTAGGGCATGTATTGAGAGTATGCCTCGAAGAATTGCGGCAGTAATAAAGCAAAGGGGGGCAACACAAAATATTAAAAAACGTTTTATAAATGTACTAAAATAATTTGAAATAATAAAATACAAAATAAAAATAAAATTAGTGTATTACTATTGTTGATTTTGTGTAAAACAATGAATTTTTAAAAAATCATAAGTGGTTATAATATTTTGTCTATGGTCTATTTCAAAGTAGAAAAAAGTAGATAGCGCTGCGAACCGAGTACGATTTACACTGATCAAATACAGTATAGCGGGAAATTTAAAATAAGTTACAACTAGGGCATGGGCGTAGCAACTGGGTTAGCAAGTGATTTTTTTTAATATAAAAAAGGTTAATAAGATATTGAAATAAACAAGGCAGATAATACACTTACGTTATTTATGCGACATAAATTCAGTTTAATGGGAAATTTGAAAAAGTTAAAAAAATATTAATTTTAAAAATTATGTACTATATATAAAAAGAGATATTTGGCTAAAAGAGTTTAAACAAAGCAATAAAACAAACAATATATCTTCAGAGCTAAAGTTTCTTATTTAAATAATTATTGTAAATAAAAATTAAAAATATATGTATATATGAAGGTCTAAAAATTATATCAATAACTTCATGTTTGGGCACAATCAGCTGGGCTGTCTTTTGGCCGCACATTAGTCCTCTCTCTTGATCTGTTAAATGTCAAGTGTCAAAAAATATTTATATGTCAGATAACCTAAAATATATATAACTGCGTAAAAACAAATTACATGGAGAATTTTCTCCATAAAATCTACGCCAAGAATATAAATAAAAGTCTAAATATGTAAATAATAACAAAATATATGAGAAAAATTAAATAATATAAATAATATATATTTCCAATGTACGACACTGAACATCTGTCAACTTGGAATTAAAACAATATTTTTACAGTGTAATAGGGATGACGATCTAAACCAATCCGAAGCAAGGACAAACAGCTCCTATCTTCTTACACACATTTTTCTACTTTGAAATAGACCATAGGTACTGTATTAATTTTTCCTTTCGATACTTGAAAATATCGATATTTTTTTTCGATACGATACCGGTATCGATAATTTATATTCGATATTATCGATACCCAAATATCGATACTTTCTCAGTATCGCATATCCCTAGGTACGCGATCTATTTATCATAAAAAATTGCAAGCAATGCGTACTTCAAAATTCCGAAGGGCTCCCTGATATTTTTTGTTTAACTAGAAAAAGGAAAAGAAAGTATATTTTACATTTTTAAATATATTTTTAGCCTAAATAAATTTAAGTTTTTTTCGTAAACTCTTCAGGGCCCACAAAAAGTAATGTTGCGGTCCATATGCAACCCGCGAGACCCCAGAAACTCCCTCCCGTCTTACTGGTAATATTATAAGTTCCCCCCCCCCCCCCCAACCATGAGTCTTGTATACACCACTGCCAACAAGAACAATAAAATAAAGCATATGTTTTGTACATGAAACACATTTCATTATCAGTATTGTTTGGATAAATTGCGGACTCCACACTTTATTATCAGTGTGAAAAGAATACATGAAATGAGATACATAAAAACATATTTTTAAAAAATGTCCCAGCGGTGGTGTGATGTGTTATCTTATATCCTTGGTACAATTTGACTTCTCATAACCAACCATAACTTCTCATTTAAAAGAGTGAGACTGCAGTAAAACTTTATACAAACAAAGAACTTGGTTAATGCCACAGTTCATAACGTTGGCACACATATTTACCGGTTAAATTAGGGCTGAAAAATATTAGGTTGTTTTCGTGAAGTATATTCTTGTAAAATATTATATGTTATGTGGAAAAGAGACATTTTAGTCACAAAATTTTCGTGTAGCAGATGTCTTGGGAATATTGGAGAGTGTTTTGGATCATATAATATGAATATTTTCGCATTTAAGTTTTCAATAACCTCATCAATAGCACAACAGTTTGAATTTTTAAATAGTGTCAGGTTTCCCATGTATTTTCTAAACAATGCTTGTTAAGCTGGGTCCAAATTAGCGAGCTGATGCTATAATGTACCGCGTAATGTAATGCTATGTCCAGATTAGCGAGCCGAACCTGTAACGTACCGCGTAATGCAACGGCGTGTACAGTGGCGCAGCCTGGATGGACAGGGGACCCCATTGCCCCCCCTGAATACGCCATTGGTATTCAGTACAACTTATATGAGTCCTTTTTGTGTGTAAAACATCATAATTTCAAATATAATATAATAAGAAGATATTGATATTCACATTTATCTACAAAATAAAACCATCTACCCATTTTTAGAGTGCGATTATCTCGCGCTCTCCTTTTATTATATTTCTACTATTTCTACTCTATTTCACGTTTTAGATGTCATTTTAAAATTACATTCTGAAGGTTTGTAACATTGTTTGCTACAGTAACATTCTTTTACCGACCGCCAACATATATAAGGGAGGTATTGTGATCATACCGATTTTGACATTTCGAGATTTCGATGGATCTCCACGAACTGAAGTCCCTACATAACGTTTTGACTATTTTTAGCATGATGTCTGTCTGTCTGTCTGTCTGTCTGTCTGTCTGTCTGTCTGTCTGTCTGTCTGTCTGTCTTTCTGTCTGTCTGTCTGTCTGTCTGTCTGTCTGTCTGTCTGTCTGTCTGTCTGTCTGTCTGTCTGTCTGTCTGTCTGACTGTCTGTCTGTCTGTCTGTCTGTCTGTCTGTCTGTCTGTCTGTCTGTCTGTGTACACGTGTAGAGCAAATTCGGCTAAAAGGATTTTTATGAAACTTCATATTTAAGCTTTTGACATCAATGGCACGAGTTGATCAACTTTTGGTAAAACTTTTCGGCTGACTAGAAATGGGAGTTTACTCGTGTCGATTTTAAGATTTTTGCGAATATTTAACAACAGAAAAATATTTAGAAAAAATTTATTTAACAAAAGTTGCTATAAAAGCAATAACTAACAACTTTTATTTGAGACATTTTTTGATAAAACGAATAATTTTTGAAAAATTTTTCTAAATTTTTTCTAAGGATCTATTTTTTTATAGTTATATATAACGTTTCCATGGTCATGATAAATAATATCTCTGTTAGAAAATATAAGGCCAAGTTATTTCTACTCTGCTGGTAGAATGTATTTTATACAAGTACTATGTGATAGCGGTCGGTCCTGTGGTGGCCACAGCTGATTTTTTTATTTATATGTCGTAGACTGCGTTCTGTAACAAACATTTTTGGCGGGCAATATTTCCTTTAAATTCTTGTTTACAGGTTTCACATTTTCTCCACAAAAAACAAAAGCCTTACATTTTTCTAAACTGCAATATTCTAGAATTAAACCACATATCTTCATCAATAACCACAGTATTACATATGTAAATAAATTTAAATTTCTCGGCATCACTTTTGACCACAGGTTGACTTGGAAAGATCAGTTGCAATATCTAAAAAAGGAATGCTGTCAACGAATCAATATTTTAAAAACTCTGGGACACTTACAATGGGGAGCTAACAGGGAATGTCTACTGAGAATTTACCAAACCCTAATTAGGTCCAAATTGGACTATGGCAGTCCAGCATTTATAAATGCAAAACAGACACACCTTAAAACCCTAGACAGGATTCAATACACGGCTATAAGAACCTCTACTGGAGCTCTGAGGACCAGCCCTATTGATAGCATTACATGCGAAGCAAATCAGTTACCATTGAGTTATAGAAGAAGCCAACTCGCACTTACATATGTCACCAAACTCTCCAATAAGCAAAATAATCCCACCCATAAAGAAATATTTTATAACTTTAATGATAAAATCTCTCTCCGTAACCACATACCTCTTCACATAAAAATAAACCAAGAACTTGAAAATCTAAACGTTACTTATCCCACCATTTCACAAAACAGTCATACCAGAATTCCACCTTGGATAATCAGAAAACCTGAATTCAATACCTCTCTCAGTCAATTTCAAAAAAATACTGCCAATCCTGTATTATTGCAACAACAGTATCACCAAACCCATTCCAAATACACAAATTATCACAGTATATTCACTGATGGGTCGAAAGTAAATAATCGTACTGGGGCAGCAGTGATAACTAGAAGATACACTCTGCAATATCGCTTACCCGACATAACAAGTATCTACACTGCTGAAGCCTACAGCATATTGAAAGCTAGTGAAGAGGTTAAAAATTCCACCTACACACCATATCATGGAAACCGATTCCCTTAGTGTGCTGGAGAGTATCAAGCAAATCCACTCTACTGACCCCCGCATCCAACCAATACAAGAAAATTTGCATGAGGAAATATCAAGAGGCGTGAAGGTCACCATTCTCTGGATACCTTCACACGTTGGCATTCTGGGCAATGAAGAGGTGGACCATGCAGCCAAGGAAGCAACCAACGTCAACATTTCCGACATACCAATCCCAGCAAATGACCTCATAAGTCACATAAAGAGAGAAGTTAAGAAAAGCTGGTACATCCATTGGCAAGCGTCAAACAATAAGTTAAAGAGGATTAAGTCAGAAACCCTGTCCTTGGAATTATCCTAAAAATCGAAAAGACCAAACCATTCTCACCAGACTGCGAATTGGACACTCCCTAATAACCCACAAACATCTCTTCGAACGCCAAGATCCCCCAACATGCGATACTTGCCACACCCCTCTCACAACAGAACATATAATTGTTCAATGCAATAAATATGATAACCAGAGGGAAAAAACAAGATACCAAATGCAATTCAAAATGCCCTGGCCAATAACTCGGAAGCCATCAACAATGTTCTGACATTCTTAAGAGACATCCACTTATATAATAAAATATAAATGTTAACAATATTAGCAATGTATATAATGTATGTATATAAATGCTACCTTAATGTAAACACAAAACATAATGTATCCGGTGCCAATAGCCCTAGCTGCTGAGGCGCATGTAAATTTTCTTTAAATAAAAAAAAAAAAAAAAATTTACTCCGGTTTACACGTATTTACGTCAGCATAAATATGCCTAGTAAAAAGCCTTCAGCAGCACGAAGGGTAATTTAGGTAATGTGTTGGCTACGCTGGATAAGAAAAGTAAATATTATATTCTCTTAATGGTGGGCCGCATTTGTCCCACAGGTAAGTGACTTCTGTTCTAGACCATTGTCTAGAGCTGCGTGGGAGACCCTACATCAGATGGATACAGATATGGGATTCAGTGGCAAAGCATATGTAGTTTTATGCATATTAATTCATGTTTTTGTTTTCTCTATCTGTCATCTATCCTTCTTCCCCCCCCCTATCTCTCTTTCTCTTTCCCTTACAATTTTTCTATCCCTTTAATCAAAAAAGTGATATTAACCTTATATTGCGTTAAAACATCCATAGTTCTGTAGAAATTATTTTTGTGTAATTTTATATTTCAAGTTACAAATTTACAAAATGCAATATAACAGGTCATAAATCAACTTTTTGTTTCTTTCTTTTTTCACTTATTTTTTCATAATTACAAATTTTTTACCTTACCTAACAAAAGTAAGAGGATCTTTTCTTTACATCTTTTGTGAACAAGTAAGAAGAAAAAAAATAGCAGGTCGACAGTGTCATGACAATGTCATAGACATCACACACAACACTATATCATAGCTGCTCGCTTCTGGATAAGAACCAAGCCAAGCTCGGCAAGACATTCGCTTATTTATAGTCCCCTGTGATCCTCGTTGATCCTTCAGGACTGTCCCGCATGCTGATCAACCCGGGATGTACAGTTATCAAGAAATCAAGGATGTCAACATAGGAAAAGTTTAACACAATTCTGCAATAAAACAACCTCAAACTTTAAATAACTTGCAACATTATAAATCAATTGTATACTTAAACTTTTTAGAACAAAGTTTAAATGGAACTTTAAATACTACTCCATGCTTAAGACTAGGTTTGGTGTCCTGTATTTCAGTGTTTCTCAACCTTTTCTGGCATGGGACCCCCCAAAATAACTTAAATATTGTCGGCGCTCCCCTATATATATAGGGCGGAGCGATGGAGGGATCTCAAGGTGTATCAATATAGAGGAAACACGATTTTTCTCGAAAAGACGATGTGTGAGCAAGTTGGGAAAAAAATTTGGAGTCTAGAGTTTACCCAAATAATTGGATGGCAGTATTTAAATTTTCGGAATAAACCGGAAGTACAGGATATCAAGGACAACTTCGATTTTTTATATAGGAACGTATTTGGTATAATTTGATAAAACTTTTGAAAAAAAAACGATTTTTTCATAAACATGTTTTTAATATCTGTTACGATTACCTATAATGGCTTGCAAGTATTTTTATTTAGAAGTGTTCCATTGTTCCAAGTTGTTTTCCATTTTGAACACTTTCGCATCCTTACTCTTTAGCTAACAGTAGCTCAGAGCATAACAAAAAATATTCAAGTCGTACCTACTTGAAAGTACTTGAAGTACCTCCAACGCGAACCGTTTTATTTAGTTTAAATTAGTTGTCAAAATAAGTATAATTTATTTTATTTAAGTTTAAAAGGTATATTTTAATGAATATAAATGTCATATATTTATGGATATATCTTGCAAAATTGAGGGTTTTTCTATTATAATTTCATGCTTCGATTTTATATGACTTCGCGGCCCCCCGGTTGAGAAACGTTGCTGTATTTAACAAAGAAAAAGAATAACTAAAAATCAACAATAAAATTACACAGGTTGATGCAACACTTAAGTTCAACTTGTTTCAACTTGTTCAATTATTTCCTTAACCCTTTACCGCATAGTATGCCCTATATGCACATTCCGATTTTTATTTTTTATTTTACTTTTAAAACTGAATCAGAACGTTACTTCATGAATGTTCATATATGCCACATACACGGCAATGGATCCTGCATTATCTCAAGTAATGGGCTACAATAGATTTGAGGATATCAAGCGGAATTTGCATTGAATTTGCATCAAAGCATTTAATTGTAAGTTCTAGTGTAATTATTAAATTTTTTTCAAGGGTGTCAGACTTGAAAATCTTGGAACGCAAATCTTGGAACCCACAATGTGGAAGGGCCTTTCAAAGTAAGTACCATGAAGTACAATGAAAATATTTAAATTCATTCAGTCAACCGTGACGTTTCGACTGATCCTATAAATACACCACAAATTGACGCACGGAGTTTCTGTTTTTAAATAAAATTTACAAATATTTTTGGGACTATATAGTTTTAGATAAAATATGGTATTTGACTCGAATATAATGGCTATATTTCACTCGGATGATTACAACCCTCGCCTATGGCTCATAGTATCGATACTACCACGAAAATAAACTACGAAACAATACCTATACCGATTCAAAGTATCGATACTTGCGATAGATATTTACATCCCTAGGCATGATTAGAGGTCCTAGCTAAAAAAATGTAATTCTTTTTCTTTTGATTGGAGTGGGGGTACATTCACAAATTTTGCTTAAGGGTGCGCACAACCGTACAGTTTCTTATACAAGACTAACAACCTGAAATAAAATTAGTAACAATCTATATATCAAATTTTTCAGCGAATTTTTATCTATCTAATAGGATATTTTTAATTCGAAAAAGAACTGTCATGTAATTATAAATAAACAAATTGCGTTATACACGCCATCTTGTAAACCATTCGACGCATATTTGTGTACTATGCGGCAAATTGTAGCTAAAGCTCCATTCTACAAATATGTTTGGAGACAATTTATTCTATTGTGAAAATTAGTTATAGTTACTGTACTTGGTAATCTACTTTTGCCGCCATCTCGAATCTGCGGCGGTTCTTAATATAGGTGCTGCGGATAAAAATGATATATTTTATGCAAAGAATACTTGTACCAAGTGACATTTCATAATCATCAAGTATAATATTTTTCGACGAAGGCTCTAAACTACAAACAATCATGTCGAAAAAAATATTGACGTATTATTTGAACATTTCTACACAAAACTATATAAATATAAATATTATTTGAAACCCACAAATATATTTAAAAAAATACAGAACATTGTTGTGTGATACCTATTATCAAGTTATTGAGCAATAACATTTTTACAATAATTTTTTCAACAATCAAAAATATCAAAAATAACAATCAAAGGAAAATAAAGGAAAATACCGAAAAATGGCCAGCAAGAGAAGACAGAAGAGAACAAGTAGTACTCACAAGACTACGAATAGGACACACCAACGTAACACACAAACACTTACTTCAAAAAACACCAGAAGTTAAATGCGACACTTGTAACACGTCTCTAACAGTAAAACACATCATAACCGACTGTACAAAATACAACCACCACAGACAATTATACAACATACCAAGAGATATCACACAAGCACTTACACCCTCATCTACAATGGAACATAACATCATCAATTATCTTAAGACCATAAATATGTACAATAATTTGTAAAAAGACTGTACCGGGTGTTAAAAGCCTAGATGCTGAAGCACCCAAAAAATTGTAATAATAAAAAAAATATATCTTAGTAGATAGATAAAAATTCTGTGCAAAATTTGATGTATAGATTATCACTAATTTTATTTCAGATTGTTAGTATTATATAAGAAACTAATAATCTCTGGGGGTTGTAAGTAGCGTTAAGGAACTAAAATTCTTAGTTAAGCCACTCGCCTGCCTCTTTCTCTATCTTGAGCGTTGTCAGTCGGGATGACTTTTGGTCACACACAAACTCTAACCTTGCACTATTAAGTATCAGAACTTTCCAATTATCTTACTCTACCCTAGAATATAAAACAAGTACACTTGTCTATCTTTTCACACTCTTTTACGAGATCTTCCTATGCATGCCGAAGAATGTTCTTTGGCATTTGAAGAAAAAATTTCTTTTTTCACCCTCGTCACGTGTCATGTCTATTTTACTCGCCTGCCGCTTCTGAGTTTATAAAAATTTCAAAATAAAGAGGAAATGGACGTTAACTTAATAGGTTTTATCAAAAATAACATCGTAACAGTAAAAGAAAAAAAGAAAACTTAAAATAAGTCTATTGTTTTAGAGAAAATTGCCAGTTTTTCCGTAAATATCCCGATCCCTTTATACGTGTCTTGTTTTGTAAAATCTTTGAAAGAGACCTCTGGAATCTAACAGACAGCAATCAATATGCAAGAGACGAACTGCGAAACAAAACAGAATTGATCAATGTAATCTAGTTATTCAGTGTTGTTCCAAGTCTTTATTCGAGCCAGCGCCAGCGTATCGGATACTATTAAAAAACTTGTCGATTTGTTCAAATAAGCAATATATATGCGGTAATGTTCCTCGTTATTATCAAACAACAGTCCATGGGGACACAAGACTCAACTAAAAACACATAATATATTGTATTGTTTATTCCGTCGAAGTCTCCAGAGATAATTCTGTTTTGAACACTGCAAACACTTCCAACGGAATTTAAAATTGAAAGTATTTAAAAATAACCAGCTTATCAGCGTTTCTAATACGAATGTTCAATATGTATTATTATAAGGTTGAGAGACATGGATAATTTCAAAATAGATCATTAACAAACTATAGATATTTACTAATAAATTCCTATGCAAAATCTACCATAGTTTTTGGCCAAAAATAATCTATATTAATAAAATTGGAGGCTTTATCGGCTTTTTTAGGGTTTTGTAGGTATGACCAAAAAACACTTATACCGTCATTTTGTCGTCTGTCAGTCTGTCTGTTCGGTAAAAATTGTAGCCAAACGGCTAAACCTAGAGAGTTGAAATTTGGCATGCTTATACAACTCGTTGACCCACACATAGGAAAAATACCAAAATATCTAAAAAACATATCCCCCTAAAAATATTTTAAAAAATGTGCTCACCGAAAAAAAAAATATTTTTTAAAAATTCTGAGTAGGGTATCAAATGAAAGCCCTTACGTAGATTAACGACCAAATTTTATATTTGCAAAATAAATTATTTTGACTCGTTTTTTGCCAAAATTGTGCAAAAATTTTTTTGTCCCACACTCTGTAGCCCAGATAGTTTAAACTAAAAATCTGAAACAATTCTAAGTAATGTACATTTGTGTGAACCGAATTAGTATATCAGGAATTTTTGATCAGATTATGGTTTCGGAAAATAACGCATTTTTTGTGTTTTTTGCTTGACCATGTAAAATATATATTTTTTTTAATGGCCTTTGCTGAGGCAGTTAGCCAGGACAATTCTTATTTTTGAAAAATTCCATGCCTGAACGGGATTTGAACCCGAGACCTTAGCAACGCAGAGCACATGTGTTACCACTACGCTACGCCGGTCGGCATGTAAAATATTTAATGATATTATGTAGTACAGTACACAGAGCGCTTCGATGGTGTAATGCTTAGAATACTGGCGTTCTAATTTGCAAACTCGAGTTCAATCCGGCCTCGAGGCAATTTAATTTTTTCGTTTTTTTTTGCATTTATATTTTGTTTAAATAATTTTTTCAAAATTCTAGTTATATTTGGGCAAATATTGCATTTAATTTTTAAAAGCGTATATTTAATAACCAGTAGAAAATGTTGAAATTTAATACTCTTGGACTTACAGCCCGGTAAGTTATACATAATACCATGGATACAAGTAAAAAAATAAAATATATACAATATATGTTATGTGATGTGTTATAATGTCTGTATCATATTAGTGCCTAAATATATTACTGCTATACTGCTATTTATATTCCTATAAATACACGAAATCAAAAGGGCGGAGCTTATGACTATAACAACCAATGGAAGCCATAAGCGCAATTTTCAAAGTCTTATTGAACCTTGCTATATAAAAAAATACTGCACATATTTAGAAACCTACATAATGGTATTAAGCATTTGAATTAAAATTAACCAAAAAAATATTTTAACATAAAATTTGTTTTGGCATCCCAAATAATCATTATTCACTTACTAAATACCTGCGAAACCCTGAAATGTGTGAAAATTCACACTTCACATCAATTTTTATTTTTTAGGCCTTATATTTGGTTTCTACACGTTTCAGACGATTATAAGATAATATCCGAAAACAAAATTGTCTGTCTCTCTGTTTGTCCGAGATTAATTTGGCACGAATATAGAGTAGAACGAGAACTCGAATATAGGCTATAAGGAGTTTCAAAATTTTTATTTTAAAGGGGTGTTTCGGGGTTAAAACTGTTAATTCAAAAAATTCAAATATCTCCCTTATTATACAGAAAAAAACTATAAACTTTTTTAAGTAGATACTCGATTGAATGAATATTTAGGGAGTTACGGGGGAAGGTGGACCTTAAAACCAAAATATTGAAATATCCCATTAATTATTTACTTTATATCAAAAATGTATAAAAGAAACATTTTTATTTTCTCTTCAACATATTTTTTTATGAAAAGATTGTTTAGGGGGCAAGGGCACTGTTACTTATAAGGTTGAAATATCTAATTTATTATTTACTTAACAGCAAAAATGAATATCAGAAATGAAACTATTCCTCTCTGTTTAATGCAGTTTTTAATAAGATGTACAAGTGTTCAAGTCAATAATAAGGGAGATATTTAAATTTTTAATTTTTAACAAGAAAAATTTATATTAGAAATATTGTTAAGAATAAGAAGACAAATCTTTTATCTAAATGTATTTTTTTTCATTGGATAAATAATTGGAGAGTTATGGCGGAAAAACCCCAAAAATTAAAAACTTAAAAATTCATATCTCGTTTAATATAAAACTTTTGCAAAGGTATTTTAAGATTTTTCGCCTTCTTTTGACATGTAGTATCACCCATTAAAAAAAATAATAATAAGAAGACCATAAACAGTCTGTATATTTGGGGAGCTATGGGGAGAGCCACCTATAAACGAAATATATCATTTATCATTAACGTTACAGTAAAAAAATACAATATAAAAACAGTACGAAGTACGGGTACTCTAGCTATTCTCTAATAAATAGATATCAATTCTGTATATAAATTTAATTCAGTATGGTGGAGACAACTGTAGAATCTATTGTTCAGAAACCTGGGTCATTAAAAGAACAGGAAAAAATTAAATGCTCTGGAGGTGGACTTGTGGAACAAGAGTATATTAAAAATAATGATATTTGTACCAGAATAACTACTTACAAAATTATAGTTGAAAGAAGAGAATGTATTCAAAGCAAAAAAAATTGATGTGAAGTGTGAATTTTCACACATTTCTGGGTTTTGCAGGTATTTAGTAACTGAATGATGATTATTTGGGATGCCAAAACAAATTTTATGTCAAAATTTTCCGAAAACATAACCTGATCAAAAATTCCTGTTGTACTATTCCGGTTCACACCAATGTACATTACTTAGATTTTTTTCAGATTTTTAGTAGAATAATTTATTTTGCAAAAATAAAATTTTGATAATCCACTTACTAAGGGCTTTCATTTGATACCGTACTCAGTATTTAAAAAAAGAAATTTTTTTTCGATGAGCACATATTTGTTTATATTTTTAGGGGGGTATGTTTTTTAGATGTTTTAGTATTTTTCCTATGTGTGGGTCAAAGAGTTGTATAAGCATGCCAAATATTAACTCTCTAGGTTTAGCCGTTTGGCTACAATTTTTACCGAACAGACAGACAAACGAACGACAAAATGACGGTATAAGTTCGTTAATGCAAAAAATTAATGTGACATGTGAATATAACCACAACTCGGACCCGATAGCTGAATTTCTGAGATATTTTTTATAATCACGTGAAAAATAAACAATATATTTTCAAAATTATTTGTCGTCTGTATAGTATCAATATTAAGAGCTTTCATTTAAAACCCTACATGAAATTAGAACAAATATTTTTTTCTAATACACAAACATGTCGATAACTTATCTGATTTAAAATTCCTGTTGTATTGTGCAAATTTAGAAGGAAAAAATGTTCCAATTTAATTGAAGTAGAATATGTCTTTGTAGCAAGCCTGTAGCTGCAAACGTTAAATCGTTTATACCTGATATTTGTCCGCTAAGCAAGGGCACGGACGTGCGTTCAATTCCTGCTTATTTCAAATAATTTGTGTAAAATTATTTATAAAAATTACAGGTTCTGCTTAGCCATTCGCAACCGGATATAAACTGTAGGTGCCTTTCTGTGTACGCTAAAAAAATATAAAAAAAATGGACGTAATACTGACCATATTACTCCTGAATGTACATAGATTGAAAACATGGTCATGAAACCTGGAAACAGAAGGTCTAGGCTCAACTCGTTCTCTCGCACCAATGATGATGATATGTTTTTGTATAGACCATAGATGTACGCGTGCTACATACTGCGACTTTGAGCCAGATCTTGAGCTTTAGACAGTGTAAGGAAGTGCAAGTATGCGAAACAAATAACGCTATTCCGCACAAGTTCTGCAGTAATAAGTCGGAGAGGCTACATACATGTGTGACCATTCAAACAATTCGTTATAACAAGTTTTATAATACTAGAGTGTAGAACCAGCGAACTAATATCTATAGCATAGTGTAAAAGTGCGAAATTGACAAAATTTCTCCTTGTCGAAAAAATGTCGAAATATCGCAACATATACATAGAAAATATGTAATATATAAGAGTTAAGAGTTGGAAGAAGGAAGACAAAATGCCGAACAATTTGAGGGGACACAGTGCTCAGTGAGTTGTTCACTATAGATCAGTGGTTCCCAACGTTTTTGACTTGCGGAGCCCTTTTTAGAATCAATTTCTATGGCGGAGCCCCTTAGGCCTACCATATGTCTTACAAATTAATGGTGTTTAGAAGTAACGTTACGGGGGAGGGAGTAGATTTTATAACTATAAATTTTACTATAACTTCACTTTTTTCTTTCAGAGCTTACTTATTTATTGATAGATAGACAGATTTTTATAAGTGAAGCAAGTAATCAAAATATGGTACACGTAGATTATTCAAACAACAATGCATCTCGCGGATAACATTCCGGCTAGAGTCAGAAATCACTCAGACATATGTACATTCAACTTGTCAAATTTTAGTTAAAAATGTAATTTCCAGTTTTCTTATTTTGATTCAGTTTTTCGATTTTATTCATTTCTTATTTATTTTATTTCCTGGAACGGCTGCGGAGTCCCCGAGAAGTGCACGCGGTGCACTTAGGGCTACGCGGAACACAGGTTGGGAACCGATGCTGTAGATTGATACTAACCAGTTTGTCATATGGTAACTCAGGCGACCGTTCACAGCTCTAAATTTAATACACTGTACGTTGTGTACTATAGACCAGTGTTTCTCAACCTTTTCTGGTATGGGAACCCTCCGAAATTATGTAAATATTGTCTGCGGACCCGCTATATACCCCCCCCCCCCCCCTCCTATATCAAGATAGTGAGAACGCGATTTTTCTCGAAAAGATGATGTGTAAGCAAGTTGGAGAAATTTTGAACTAAAATTTATCCAAAAAATTTAATGGCAGTATTGAAATTTTCCGGAATAAACCGGAAATACAGGATATCAAGGACAATTTCGAAGTTTTTAATGCGAACATATGTCATATTGGGTATCTTCGAATAGAGCTTTTCAAAAGAAACAACTTTTACTTAAACATTTTTTTAACATATTATATGGTTGACAAAAAACTTTATATGAAGATTATATTTCCTATAACGACTTGAAAGTAAAGTATTTTTATTTACAAGTGTTTAAAGTGCTTCCCATTTTAATTTAAACACATTCGCATCCTTACTCTTGAGTTATCTGTAGCTCGGAGAGCAATAAAAAAATATATAATAAAAAATATTGCACTTTCAAGTCGTACCTACTTCAAAGTACAATTTGCAACACGAACCATTGTCATTTCAAATCTAGTAATTTTTATCGATTGAATGAAGCTTTTGATCATTTTGCTTAGCAAGAGCCCATTTTATTCATTATAAAGTTAGCTAGTGACAACTTTAGAAAATTTAAATTCCATATAGTTCCGCTTAAACGTTTGAAATAGCCTGCAGTTTAAATTAGTTGTCAAAATAAGTATATTATATATAATAATAAATAAGATTTATTTTATTTATGATATGAAAGGTATATTTTTATCAATATATATATAAGATACTCGTATTTATAAATATGAATAAAATTTATATCCTGCAAGATTGAGCGCATTTCTATTATATTTTCTTGTTTGGATCTTGTCTGATTTCGTGGCCCCCTGTCGAAGCCTTCATGCCCCCCGGTTGAGAAACGCTGCTATAGACAGTATTTCCAAACTTATGCTGAATATAATGTTTTAATGAGGGAGATATATAAAGTTAGCTATCTCACTTTATATAACCTAAAATATGCTGGTAAACAAATTTGGGAAATAGTGAAACAAAAAAGAATTGCTGTAGTTGCAGCTACAATTTTGTTATTAAAATGTAGTAAGAAATCACAATTTCACCGATGGAGGTTTTGTAAAAAGTCACATAAATGCATTTACTTCTTGGTAGTTGATTTGAAAAAATTATAGATGTCACAACATTCATTACGCATTATTTTCATAGCTGAGAACGCAGCTTTAGGTTACTAACAGTACAATCAAAGATATTCGTTTGAAAATATACTTTCTTTATTTATATTTTTTGTAGATTATACGGAATAAGATTTTCTTGGTTATTGTATTATTATTGTATTCGTTGCCCCTCATATCCTGTTTGATTCTCAACTGACTGTAATTAGATTTTAATGGCAAGTTTACAAAAACCTGTGAAATGTTGGTCCTATCAATTAGAGTTAAGTGTTTTTAAATTCCAGTGTTCCAATGTATCAAGTTCTAAGCTTTCTTCATCACAGTTATTCAGGAATAGCCTGAGAAAGTATCGATAAGAAGATCTTGAGAGGGATTCGTGCTATCAGCGCGAACCATCAATTCTTGTGTGTGAGTAGTAATTTCCTCTAAGGACTTCAGTAGTGTGTGAGAGAATGTAGATATAAAGAAGAGAAGATAGAGAACGTAATTTACACAATAAAAGAAATGATTTGGAAAAAAATCTGTTGCAGACAGTGGTTTCAGCAGTGTTTTATGTTTGAATTTAACGCGAAAGATTTCACAGAGATTTCTCTGTGGAATAAAATTTATAAAAACACACATATATTATATATGGACCCTGGCCATATTATTAGTCACACTGTACATTTTTTACAATTCATTGTACCAGCTTTATAATATGTCTCACCAATTATTGCAGTGGTTTCCAACATTTTTTCACTTGTGTACTCCTTGACAGACCATTTACCTAAATTGTATTATAGAGTCAAGAGCCATATTGAGGTACCAAAAGAGTCTTATCTGGCTTAAGAGCCGTATGTCAAAAGTAAGAACCAACGTCTGAGCTAGTAGCACAGTTCGTTAACAGAGTGACTTCATGAAACACCGAAAAAATATTCGGGGGTTCGTGGGTGCTCGTAAGATACTAGCAATTATTTGATTTGAGGTAGATGAACCAATCCATGTCTTCTTAATCCAGACACTATCATTCCGTCCTCTTTTTATCACGGGTATATAATCGGGTACATGATAATATATGTCAAGAGGTAATATACCCAGTGGCGTAGCGTGAGTTTCAGCCGCCCGGGGCGGAGGCCAATTTCGCCGCCCACTTATTTAGGTATTTAAATCTAAAAGGCTCCAAAATTTACGCCGGTGGGCCGCCCCCGCTACGTTACTCCAGTGAGATTACATACAATTTTTCGACAAAATTCAATAATTTAACAATCACAAATCACAACATGCAGTTAGCAAGTTAATTGAGTCAATGTGAATTGGACGACTGATGTTGCAGGTGCTATTAGACAATATTGAACTCAATAGCACAAAACTATCCGAGCACAAAATAAAACACGGGGAATTACCGCAAGGTAACTTGTTAGTATAGACGGTGTTTCCAGTCGCTAGAGCGAGCGAGAAGACTACACTCACTTAAAGAAATGGTATTCCCCGGTTCCGTCACAGATTAAATAATAAAAAGTTCCGTGCTCATTTTAATCGGTCCGAATTGTAGGTGCGACAAAAATATGAAAAGAAATGGTTCAAATTTCAAGATATTATTTATTGTGAATTTTTGCCGCCCCAAAAAAGTGCCGCTCGGGGAGGGCCGCACCCCCCGCCCTCCCCATGCTCCGCCACTGAATATACCCTATGGTAAGGGGTAAAAAAAAAGTAAATAAGATAACCTCTTTAGATTGTTCCACTGCTGTTGTTGGCTATTATGATCCTACTTTCCCGCCGCTTTTACAATGTTGTTTCTCTATCTCATAGTAGGTCTGTCGGTATTATATTTACGGATGATCCTCACCTAATAGCATTTTGGTACATAGATCATCTTAGCCTCTAATTCAGTAGTTCTCAACTTTTTTAGACTTGCGTTCCTCTTTACAGCCCATTTCCCTACATTGTACCTCTAATATTAGAAAAATCTTTTAAAATTTATAGAGTAGCTGCTTTTTTTCTATGCATTTATAACTGTAACTGTAAATAATTAACAGTGGAGTTGCAAGGAGAATGTATGCTGAGGCGCCACATGTGGTGGTCTCCATTATAATGATTTGTACTAAAAAAAGGTTTCATGTGGAAGCACAATTATAAAGTGTTTTGTGTTCAATTTACTTGTTAAAATAATCTTACCACGATTCTGATAAATGGTTTCATAAAAAAATAAAGCGAATAATAATATGAACAAACATCATATTTAAATCATCATAAATATCAAGTTAAACATAGTAAATAATTCAATATCATTGGTGCGACAACCTCAGGAGCTTAAACCTCCTGTTTCCAGATTTCCTGACCATATTTTCAGTCTGTGAATACTCAGGAGTTCACAAGGAATTCATAAAAACAGCTGGGAGTGGATGTTGACATCAAAGAAGCTTATAAAATAATTACGAAAAATTAGACGGATTTAACAGTATGGCGATGCAAAATTGGGCAGAAAAGCAAAAGATCCTGGCAAGTAAAAACAAATTAAAGCAAAACAAGATATACATAGATCATGACTTTATCTCAAGAGAAAGGACGATCCAGGGAAAACTGAGGAATGTGGAGAAAGTAGAAAGAGAAAAAGGTAACCACATGGTCGTAAGATACAAAACAATTAATATTGGCGGAAAATGGTATAAATGGAACGTGAAAGAAGAAAATTCTACTATTCCTATCAAAAACTAATGTAAAAACAATTGGTGGCCGACTACTGGTATTCAATGGTTCAATAGTCAGCCAGGTCCTAAAAAGCCAGGCTGACTTCTGGTTTTTAAATTAATGATAGAAAAAGAAATAAATTTATCCGAGCAAAACAGAAATATTATTTTCCTGAATGTAAGAGAGAAATAAAATATTCCAGTTTCTAAAAGCCCAGTTGTCAGCCGCGTAGGCTGACTACAAGAATTTTCCAAAAATTGTTCGCCAGTGGTCAGCCTCATTAAGTATTTAATAAATCGAAGACACCTATGTTGAAAAACTTTTTTATTATAATAATTAATGTTCTAAATATTTGTTCTAAAGAAATTTATAGTAAAACATACAATAATTACCTCGTACAACATTCGAATCATACACTGCCTCACTAACCATAACTAGACTCAACACAGAGTATATGTTCAGACATGTTGTTGAGGTTGACTTTTTTTATTTATATTTAATGTTGAGAGACATCTATTCTTATTGGTTGAAAATAATCGAAAAGAAGAAAGACGGCTGAATACTGGCATATAAAATTTTAAATATTTAGTTGGGATATTAAACTATTATTTAAGTTTTAATTTTAAAAAGGCCGACTACTGGAACAGGCTGACTACTTGCACACTGACCCTACTTAACTTTTCTTGCTACCTGATATGACTGAATGAAAGTAGTTTTTTGAACATATAATTTTATATTTGGTTCAAATATTTTTTGTTTATTTGATGTGATTTTTTGACAGAATACTTTAGTGATTTTTTATTTGTGCAACATGTAAAGTTTTTTTTTGTTAAAAATAATTATTATTTATTGTAATTATTTATTATATTATTTATAATTAGTACATGTGTTAATTTTGAAAGGAATAAAATTATACTAATTCTACCTAAAAAAAATGTGTGTTTGCTTTAACTGCCTATTTTTATATTACCGCCTATTTAACTGATTTTTTACGCTACTGTCTATTTCTTTGGTTTTTGCTAATTTATCTATAAAAAGCTCTAAAAGTAAAAATTGGTATGATTAGAATACCTCCCTCTCTATATGTGGTGGTCAGTAAAAATTTACTCGTGTCTTTAGGATTAGAAATATTCAACTTTTATTGATATTAAAATTATTATCATTATTATTTTTTTAACATAATTTTAGTTTAAAATTTAACTTACCAATCAGAATTTAATGGAAAATGTATCTTACCTGAAACAAACACAAAATTAGAGATTTTTTAACTTAATACGTAATACTATATTTTCCTGAATTTCCCAACCGTAGCGCCATCTATTTTCCAACTTCTGAACTTCTGGAACAATTTTCCAGATTTTCCGAAACGTTAGTTCAAAGCGTCGCTGTTTTCTCATTGATGGCACTAGTATCGTGTTATCCACAAACAGTAATATGAGAGAGCGTCATTATTTAGTTCAGGCGACGCTCACTTGACTGCGCCACTTGGTTATGATTTAAAGTTTCATGTGATAGATAATACATGTGCCATTATGATTTACCAGATTTTATATGTTGACAGATATATTCATTATTAATTACTGATTTTCTGTGATAGGAACTATTTGTACAATTGATAAAAACATATTGTTTGATTTAAATATTAATATATAGATTTAAAATGATAATGATAAAATGGAAAATTAATATTTTTTGAAAAAGAATCCTCATAATAATATGCGGAAAGTACGCAGGAAGAGCACGATGAAGAGGAAAAAGTAATAAATACCCAGCAAACATTCAACTAACGGCCGAGTGCCGGCAAACTGCTTTTATGCTGGTAAATTACTGGCACCAAAAGTAAGTGCAACGCCAGTATTAATAATGTACTTCACATTTGTATTTCGCATTCCGCCTATACGAAGTACTTTACCAGCATTTTATAAGCACTCTTCTTCACTCATACTTTTTACTTAAAACCATCAGAAATAAATCTTGCAACTAATGCGATTATTTTGCACTTTACCGTTGCTGGGCCGGCAACTGATACATCAATGGGCCAGTAACGGCCACGGGGACACCGGGGTACTGGCCCATTACTTTCAATGCCGGGGACTATGTGCTTTACCAATACTGGCCCGTATAAAAATGTTTGCTGGGTAAGATCTTAAAAATGTACATCCATTCACCAGTGAATGGATGAAGTTTTAGCGAATATTATTCCGTATGTCCTGTTTCGACTTGCAATATAGAGTTTTCCCATGTTAAATTTTCCATTACATATTCTATCTTTACTATGAGTTTTAGATAAGAGCTTCATGAATAAAAATTGTTCAGTATTTTGGTCCCAATACATTCTGCCTAATTTTGAATAAAAAATTCCCAATTTGTTTGAAAAAGGCACACAATATTTTTTGAATTTATATCTGAAAATAAGAGTTGGCAAGCACAAATGAAAATCAAACGTCAAACAAAGTTTATTTTCATGTTAAACATAAATTTACAAAATACGAGGGTTACCTTGTGTTTTTTTACAAACAACCACTAGATGGCAATATTTAAATGTGTTATTACTAGATTCGTAGAATTTGACATTTGTTATTGTGAAATCAGTGGCAGTTTATAAATTGACAGGGATGTTTGTTGACAGTGAGAGTTTAAAAAAAAACAAGTTTGTGAAAAAAAAGGATATTACTCGTGAAGGTTTTCGTTGGATGATTTTTTACGATTTTAGTAAAGGCCTAACTCAACAACAATGCATAGATTCGCTTCGTGCAACTTTTGGAAATGAAGCACCTTCAGAAAAGACTGTTTACAATTGGTTTGCAGAATTTCGTCGTGGTCGTGCGTCCGTCAGTGATGAATCTCGTGAAGGTCGACCAAAATCGGTTGAGATTCAAAAAAACATCGATGCTGTGCGCAAAATGATTGAAGAAGATCGGCATGTGACACTGAGATAGAGGCGTCCTTTGGCATATCGCAGACTGCAATACATTCGATTTTGCATGAACATTTAGCTGTGAAAAAGATCTGTTCTCGATGGATTCCGCATAATTTGACCGAAGCTCAAAATGCTATGGGAATGCTAAACAAATTCAACCTAGGCACTGCAAAATCCGTATACAACATCATTACAAGTGACGAAACTTGGATTTATTCATATGAACCGGAAATTAAGCAATAATCCACTGTTTGGGTCTTCCAAGATGAACCGAAACCCACAAAAGTTGTTCGTTCACGAAGCACTTCCAAGAAAATGATCGATTGTTTCTTCGGTTGCACTGGACATGTCGCAACTATTCCTTTACAGGATCGGAGAACAGTTAATGCTGAATGGTATACAGCAATTTGTTTGCCAGAAGTCATCAACAAAATCAGGAACGACAACCGAAAACGTCGCATCATTCTTCATCATGACTATGCAAGCTCCCACAAAGCACGTTAACCAATTGATTAGTTAAAGGAGAAAAACATCGAATTAATGTCTCATTACCAGTATTCACTTGATTTATCCCTTAACGATTTTTTTTTTTTTTGTTGCCCAATTTCAAACAAAAAGTGCATGGACAGCGATTTTCATCACCTGAAGAAGCTGTAGAAGATTTCGAAAACCATGGTTTTGAGATAGCAACTTCAGAGTGGAAAAAATGTTTCGAGAATTAGAACGCATGCAAAAGTGTATAAATCTTAAAGGCGAATATTTTGAAAAGCAACCAGTTTGTTCAAAAAAAATTTTTTTCTTTCTTAGTTTGTGTAAAAACTTAAATGGTAGCCATCGTATAAAAATAAAATAATGTTACATCTAAATGAAATTTTCAAATAAATTTCCATTATAAATTAGGGTGCCCCCCTAATTTCCCCAGACATTCAAGCAATCGAAAAACAGATTTGTTTTCTTATTATCAACAATTTTTATGATATAATTTTTTGCTGTTAAGTCAATAATAAGGGAGATATGTAAAAAGTTTAGCTTTAGAGTGTCTCCCCCGCAACTCTTCAGATATTGATCTAAATGAAAAAACTGCATAGAAATAAAAGATTTGTTTTCTTATTATAAAGTATTTTCGTCATATATGATTTTGCTGTTAAGTGTAGATTTAAGTTGTAGGATGTCCCCTCGTAACTCGCCAAATATTCAACTAACTAAAAAAATGCATTGAATAAAAATTATTTATTTCATGTTAGACATCTTACGACGTTTACATTTGTCAGTACATATATGATAAATTCAATGAACAAAAGTAGAAAGTATTTGAAAACATTGAAAAATGAAATACAATATTAAATAATATAGAAAAGAGAGGGAAAAAATATATATATAAAATTAACAATGGTAGAGCAAAAAAACAACAGCTTACTGTTAGATGTAGGAACTGAAATTAATTTTGAAAAAATCGTCCGAATTGTAGAGACAATTCTCAATAAGAATTTTTTTATTTTGAACTTAAACAATCTAATTGACAATTTTTTTAAAGAAACTGGTAAGTAGTTAAAGAAAGTGGCTGCCAAAAAAATACCATTCCTAGATTTAGACAATCTAAGTCTTGGTAGTCTGATGTTGCCAGCAGAACGAATATTTATAACAAATATTAATAATACTATATCCTGTTCACTTTTGTAAAAATAAACTAAGAGGAAATTTTGATTTTAATAGTTTGCACCTTTGAAATTGTATGTCATGTTGGTATTAAAAAATTATAAAAAATTTCACTTTCTTAATAATGATCATAACCATTAAATCTAAAGTCTGTTTTACACTGTAAGGTATATTTTAAATTGACATTTAAAGTCAGTAATACACTATAAAAGTAACCAAAATAACTAAATCTGGTTTGTCCTTACAAAAGTGAAAAGCATATACAGTCTATTCCAAACGATTAGGCGGCACTAAATGGGTCTTTCTTTTCCTTAAGTTGTCACGAGAATCCAGCTTGCTTGGGATATTTCACGTTTCATGTTGGTAACTTTAATGTCAATAAGAAATGTTGACAGGCAAACGCGTGAAATTGTATTTAAAAAAGAAAAAAAAACTAATAAATTTAAGAAATGGAAGGTGGTAAAATTATGTCTGCGTCGTTTGAAGTAACCTATTATAAGTTTAAGATTTATGTCAACTTTAGATATCTGCCAATTTTTGATATATTTTATATGTTAATCTTTATTTAATTTTATAGGTTTCAGAACAACTGGTACGAATGATTGTAAATCGGACGAAGAATCAAATTAAATAATAATTGGTGGAAATGTGTGAATGTTTATTGGATATTTGGTCTGGAATTTACAAACGAACGTGGACAAAGAACGCGATAGTCAAATTAAAGAATACATGGTGGAAAGGTTTATTGGATATTTGGTCTAAAATCTACAAACGAACGTGGAAAAAGTACGCGTTAGTCAAATTGAAGAATAATAGGCATAAGGGATTGAATGTTAAAAAAAAAAAAAAACGCGCTATACTTATATAGAACAACCGTGAATTCGTCAATATTTACTAGTGATATATTTATTTATTTATTTATTTATTTATTAACTTAAGTGTATACAGGATAAAATTACCTAAATTACACAATATTAAAAAACAACAAAAAAAGTTACAAAAAACATTATGCTAAATAAACAGGACTAGAGTAAACGGTTTAGATTATTTTTAAAAGCAATGTAAGAAGAGCACATAATATCCAGATCCGGGGCCAGGTCGTTGTAGAGCTTGCACATTCTGTCCAGGCTGGAGTTGAGTCCGTAAGATGTTCGGCGCCTGGGCAAGTGGAATAAATCCACGTTCCTTGTTGGGTAAGGTGCAACTCTCAGTCCAACTTAGCGAGGATGTCAGGAACGTCAGTGGTACCGTTCATTATCTTATGGAGTAGGCATAAGTCGAAAATCCGACGTATCTTGTAGAGGTTTCAAATTAAGTGCGGATAGTCGTTCAGCTCTCGGTACAGCACTGTAATAAATACCCGATTTATAAAGTGCATAATTACAAAATTTGATTTGCACGTTTTCCAGTCTGTTAATCAAACTCTGTTGGGTTGGAGACCATATAGATGTGGCGTATTCTAACTGACACCTCACTAAAGAATTGAACAGGACTTTGATAGTATGTAAACTTCTGGAGCTGACAGACTGTCTTTTTATGAAGCCCAACATGCGTAATGAGTTGCTGATGATTGTGTTGATGTGGGCAGTAAAATTAAGGTCGCTACTAAATAAGACGCCCAAATCCCTTATATCTTTGGTTTCCTCTAAAGGTGTATTGTCAAGTGAATACACAACGTTCGATGATTCTCGTTTTCTAGAGAAGTTGATATATTTGCACTTGGCGATGTTGAACCACAAGTTGTTTGCTGTGCACCATTGGAAAATGGAATCGAGATCCTGTTGCAACGCTATATGATCAGCTGCAGTAGAACTTATCTTGAAGATTTTTAAATCGTCCGCAAACAATAAGAAATGGCAGTGTTTGATATAAAATGCCTACAAATAATAAATATTCCCTTTACACTTTTGTATTATTATTTTTATATGTTAATATATTCGTAATTATAATTATTATTCATAAAAATATGTGCAAATATTCTTGACTAACGGCTTGCTGGGACAATAGTCTAAATCTAGATGTATAGGTCTCAGAATGTACCACACGACTGAAACTTAAATGGATGCGCAATGGATTTGTGGTGAGAGTGAGGAGAGGCTGAGTGTACTTTCTCCAAGCACGTTGCCCCCTGTTCTATTTACTCTCGTATCGTGTTATTTTCTTTGCAAAATGTTGTCTTCAAGTCAGTTCGTACAATACAGGTCGTGTAATAAGCTTACTATATTACCTCTATATATACTAGATTCTTAGTATAAGCAGAGGTATATAAGTAATATCCATATGTCTCTACTGCAATTCTCTCTTTCACCGCTGTCTACCAGCCGGGTCCTTTCTTTCGGCTACTTTCAACACAATTTTTCCCCCAATAATTAATAGTCTAGTTCTTTATTTTATTTATTTATTTTTTTGAATAATTTTATTTTGTCGACATCCTAGTACCCAACATTCAAAATATCATACATCAAATCGGTTCAGTGGTTTTCGTATAATTTCAATTATAATACACTTCAGAATTATATATACGGATATAAAAATATGACTACCTAAAAAAATAAAAAATATACAGAAAATACACAATTACAGAAAAACAAAAACACAAATTTGTTAAAACTAATATATTCCAAAAATTTGTATTAAAACTGACACAAAAAGAAATAAAAATGTCATTTTATAATACCTTAACCTAAAAATAGTAAAATAGGTCTGATTTACAAAGCTTAAAAAACGGCCGAAAAGCACGATTTAAACGATGATAGTAACTAGATTGCAAAATCTAGTTTCGCTTAATCGTTTGGAATATACTGTAGTTTAAATAATTAATTTATTAAAGATATAAATTTAATAAAGATATAAATTTATCTTTATTAGTATCCCAATAATTCAATAATAAATTTTAATTAAAAAAAAGTGAAACGTCGCTTATGTTTTGCCAAAGTAGATTTCTTTTTACGTTGTCAAAATATCACATTTTTATAAAATGGAGCGTATGCCTTTCCCAATAAATATAAAATAATTGATTTGCTGCTTATCGATATGTTCTTTTGTTTATTCGTGCAGTTGTCATGTCTGTCAGTATATGTACAATACCGCTTTGTAAACACTTGACAGACGTATAAATTGTCTAACGATGTTTATTCCATGACAATATTTTTTCCAAAAAATAATAAATACAAGCTAAATTTACCTTAGTAACAACTCGAGCAAACCAAGAGGCAAAAATTGATTTGAAGTGTGAATTACGTAGGTATTTAGTAAATGAAAAAGGTCATTAGAGCATCTGTACTGGATCTCTGTCAATATTTATTACCATAGTCGCATCAATAACATTTTTTTTTCACGTTAATGGCTATAACTAATAGGGCAATTAGCTAGGACTAAAGTCACTAGATTATACAAAGTAGCGCAACGGCAGCCATACTGGGGCTAAAAATGTAACCAACACAAATGATTTTCAGTGATTCCAACAGTAAAAAAATAATAAGATGAGGAAGTAATGGGATTCGGACTGGTCAGAAATTAAAATTAAAACAATATTTTAACTTCGCTAACGTTTCGATTTAATATTAAATCTTCATCAGAGCTAGGTTAAAAAGTCACAAAATAAAATAAATTGGTCAGATAAATAAAATTTAACGTCCACATAATGTGAGAAGTTTATTTTACGGACATAACCATCTAATTCAAGGTAAAAAAATAAGAAACTAGTACTACCAAAATTTTTATTTTAAACATTGTAATCACGTTTTTTTTAATCAACGATGCACTATAACAAAATTGTGGTACAATTTCAATTATTTTTTTTATTTTTATTAAATAAAATGGATATAATATATAAATTTAAATGAAACTTAACCTTAAATATTCAAACCGCTGACAAAGGAGGTTATTAATTAGAGCGAGAAAGAGAGATGTGACAGCGCAGACGCAAACTTAAGAACGTAAAAATTGCTGCTTAAGTTTGTTTAATAGGGGAACCAATGTCGCCAATCAAACCCTGGGGTCTGTCGGCTTCTTCAAAGGCTTGCGCTACCTTGTATAATCTTGTGACTTTAGCTAGGACAATTCTAATTTTTCATGTTGAAAATTCGATGCTGGAACGGAATTCGAACTCGAGACCTTAACAACGCAGTGCACATGTATTACTACGCTACGCCGGTTAGCATTTTTTAAAATTAATATTAAACTTAATTCCCTACATTAAATGTAAAAATGTTTTTTTTTTCAAAAATAAAAATATTTGATAGCTTTCGAAAAACTTATGGTATCAAAAATTTGGAGCGATTTCTCCGGTTCGGTGACAAAAACTCACAAGAAAAAAGCCAATAAATAGTAAACTGGAAAATGTAAAGCTCGGAGATCTAACATAAAATAATGTACACCTAAAAACTATGAAACTAGATTAGGTTAGGAAAAGTATAGAACGGAAGAAGCCGAAAGGTTCAAAGTAAACAGGGGTTTTCGTGTGGGCTTTTTTCTTGTGCGCCTTTACACCGAACCTTCCAGTTCACATAATTGTGAATTACTCTAATCTTTTCCAGAGTTTTAATTCAGTCTTTCTGGAAAAGTAGGTGGGAGACAAACTTTTTATTACATTATTGGAGCAAATCGGGCCAAAATAAAAATATTTTTTAAATTTATTTTTGTTTATTAATCTGCCTAACAATTTACGTACTATATTAAATTTAAAAATTTAATTAAAAAAGTTAAATTTAATAATTTAAAAATGTAATATAGGACGTTAATTTTTTATGTATGGCTCCGAAACATGGACCTTAACAAAGCGATATCGACAACACCTCATAGTTAGTGAAAATAAAATATTACGCAAAATCTTTGGTCCCATTCAAATTAATGATGAATCCGTAAGAACAAAGATATCCGAGAACTGTACTCAAGGCCAAGTATCACTCAAGAACTCAGAGGCAGACGATTACAGTGGATAAGACACGTTATGAGGATGAGGGAGGACAGATAGGTTAGAAAGATATGGGAAGGAACATTTATTGCCCGTCGACCAGTGGGAAGATCCCGCAAGAGATGGAGAGATCAGCTAACCGAAGATCTTACAAGTATTGGTATACAGAGTACTTGGCAAGACTTGACAATGAATAGATCGAGATGGAGGGCTTATTTCAGTGAGACCAAAAGTCAACCTGACTGATAGTGCCTAAAGAAGAAGACGAAATCGCTATGGTCGACAGGTCAATTCACCAGCCTGTATAAACATATTATAAAAAATTGATCTGAAGTGTGAATTTTCACACATTTCAGGGTTTTGCAGGTATTTGGTAAGTGAATGATGATTATTTTGGATGCGAAAACAAATTTTATATTAAAATATTTTTTTTGTTAATTTTAATTCGAACGCCTAATACCATTATTTAGGTTTCTAAATATGTGCAGTATTTTTTTTTATATAGCAAGGTTCATTAAGAATTTTAAAAATTGCGCCTATGGCTTCCATTGGTTGTTATAAGTTCCGCCCCTCTGATTTCGTGTACATTGAAACAGAATTAAATTATAATTTAAACAATTTCCACTGGTTATTAAATTTACGCTTTTAAAAATTAAATGCAACATTTGCCAAAATATAACTAGAATTTTGAAAAAATAATTTAAACAATATAAAAATTAAAAAAAAAAACAAAAAATAATATAGTCTCTTTTCTCACAGGGTTCGATCCCTTTCGGATCGGGTTACTTGGGTGAAAAATCAGCGTCTAATACCACTAGACCAGCATACACGTTACAGAGTGGTGTGTTACAAAGCTATAACTTGTGTACATTATTAGCAAAAAATCACAAAAAATGCGTTTTTGTCCAAAAACCTAATCTGATCAAAAATTCCGGTTCACACCAATGTACATTACTTAGAATTTTTTCAGATTTTTAGTTTAATCCATCTGGGCTACAGGGTGTGGGGCAAAAATTTTTTTGCACAATTTTGGCAAAAACCGCTTCAAAATAATTTATTTTGCAAAAATAAATTTTTTATCGTAAATCCACGTACCAAGGGCTTTCATTTGATACCCTACTCAGAATTATAAAAAAAAATATTTTTTTTTCGATGAGCACATATTTGTTTATATTTTTAGGGGGATATGTTTTTTAGATGTTTTAGTATTTTTCCTATGTGAGGGTCAAAGAGTTGTATACGCATGCCAAATTTCAACTCTCTAGGTTTAGCCGTTTGGCTACAATTTTTACCGAACAGACAGACAGACAGACAGACAAACAGATAGACAGACAGACAGACAGACAGACAGACAGACGACAAAATGACGGTATAACGGTTTTTTGGTCATACCTACAAAACCCTAAAAAAGAAAGAATAATCGAGAATTTTTAATAGAATAATCGAGGAAAAAAATATAGGACTAAGTCATCGAGAGTCGGTCTTGCAATATCGATATCAAAAATATCGACAGTTCGTCGAAAAACATTGATGTCTAAAAAATATCGAACATCCATACTCATCCCTAGAAATAACGCCCAATATATTTTAAACAAAACTGTCAAGAAACCCATCATACAGGGACATGAAGGGAAAATTACTACGTATGTATATCGACCCTTTGCATTTGACCCTGTACAATATATAGACATGCAACATAAATAAAGAATTAATATAATTAATCATAATCAAAGAAAATTAGTTCTTAATTAAATATACTCGCATTATCATTTACGGATTTTTTTATGCATTTAATAATGTTCAACAATAATACTACATTTAATATTAATTAAAATTTTATGTATAAAAGATATCGCTTAAAATAATTTAGTTTTATTCATTCCTTGTCAGTAAGTTTTGAATTCAAGATGATTCGCAAATCTCAAAATGCAGCTTCATCTTTAGATATAACCGTATTCTTTTTCAAAATTACAGGCCAGTGGCATTTCAACAATATCAATCCAAAATTAGAGCTCTTTTACAAAGGCTACGCTTATTTCATGTTTCTTGTATTGGCAATATACCCAACAATAGCCATGACAATATATGTAATACAAGTTTGGGGCGATCTTATAGAAATGGCAGAAGGATTATATTTCACACTAACAATGCTAGGATTATTGTTCAAGTTTGTCCTCACAGATTTCAAGGATGTGAGGCATATTATTGAGGTATTGAATGAAAAACAAATGACTAAACAAACTTTGGAGCAGGATAAATTTGTATTAACTGCTATGAAAATTACAAAAAGGAATATTATTTTGATACTAGGAAGTTTTTCATGTACTTGTTGGGCTTGGACTATAGCTTCGTTTCTTGGAGGTGCCTTTAAAGCCAAAAGATTACCTAAGATGGGATGGTATTATTTTGATACTGGCATTTCTCCGACTTATGAAATTATTTATTTTTATCAAACTATTGGTAAGTTATTAATGACCGATTGTTAAAGAACGAGTTAACTGTTTTAACTCAATGCCTAACTCGAGTCAAAACGTACAAAAACATATAATTTTAATGTGAAATAGGAATAAAGCTGCATTCAGAGCAGCAAGTAAATTAACACGCTGTGCGTTATGGACAGTTAGTAAACGAGGTCATTTGGTATGATCGGACATGCTCGTGCTTTGTCGTACGATATATGTGTCGAAGATGTGTCGAGCGATATAGTACGAGCTTGTCCGATCATACCAATTGCACTCGCTTACTAACTATCTATAACGCACAGCGTGTTAATTTACTGAGCTCTGAATGCAGCTTAACTCGTGTTAAAACATTTAACTTGTTTTGTAGCAACCGGCTATAAGAATATTAAAAAATATTTCTGGAGAATGAAATTCCATTCCTAAATATTTTTTATGAAAGCGACCAACGAGAATTGAATTTCTCAGTTATATTTAGTTCCATCACTCCTAGTTGAAGAAGGAGCGCACTCAGAACAGTTCCTTTCGGGGGCTCAGAAGCCAACATTTGTCTTGGGGAACCTCACGTACAAAATTGATTAATTACACAAAATATACGTCTCTTAAAAACATGTAATTTGAATGTTTAGGGTAGTTAAAATACGTGACCTCCCTGGGTTAATCACAATAGACCATAAAAATTTGACCCTAAAATTTTGAGGAAAAATATGGTCACAGGGGTGTGTTTAATGATATGATAAATATGGTCACAGGCGTGCGTTTAATAAAATGATAAATAGTAATATAGAAATACACAAAACCAATTTAAACGTGTTTAAAATGTGCACGCCACTGGTAACTGCCTGACAAAATGATTTATTACTATCAGACTTTCTGAGATAGAGTATAGTTCGTATTCCCATATAATATGTGCCGCACACTCGGTTATTTTTAAAAATATTTTAAACAAAAAATTTTAAAATACATTAAAAATCATCCCGATGAAATAGTTTCAATAAATCACTGCTACAGTACAAGGAATAAAACAGCAGCATCTTTGCATAGGGCAGCTAAAAGTGTTGGGCAGAGAAGTTTCGTATATTTCCTCCCAAAAATTTATAATGCATTCCAAAGTTTTATAGAAAATAATGAATTAAAATCCAAAAGTAATTTCAACTACTCATATTGGACAAAACAATTTTGTAGAACCCAGAATAATTGTTTACTTGCTATATAATAAAATAACAATGACTATGTTAACTTAATTATTTTGATCAAAAACTTGCATTTCCTTTATTTTTTGTTCTTTTTTTTAGGTTAAATTTATATGATATTTCAAAATCATTAACCTTCACACAAACACAAACTTCTGTTCTTATTTTATTTCTCAATTATATATATATATACAGTATTGGCCATAAAGATAGCAACTTTTGATAATCCTCTTTTATTTTTATTCTATTCAATATTTTTAAAATCAAAAAGTGTAATTCATACTTTTAATAATCCTCTACATATATTATAGTAAAAAATTAAATTTTAATAGTAAATTCTATTTTTTTTAATAGTATTTATTATTTTTACCTGGACACAAAGATAGCAACTACTCTTAAAAAAATCTTTTTTTTATTAATTAAGAAAATGAATTATTATTAACAGATCATTTTTCATATTTTGTATAGTAACCACCAGTATAGTTATAAATACTGACATCTTTTCGGCATTGATTCTAATAATTTCGTAATCATTTCATTATCAATATTAGACCAGGCACCCTGCAAAGCTTTAAACAAATCTTCAATATTTGAATGCGTTTTGTTTCTAATCTTTCTGTCGACAATCTCCCAAAGCTTTTCTATTGGATTTAAATCGGGTGACTGTGACGGTCAAGTCAGTACATTAATTTTTGAATCCTCGAACCATTTTTTGACCAACTTCGAAGAATATTTTGGGTCTTTATCATGCTGAAAAATATGTTTTAAAGGCATGAACTCATCAGAACAAGGTTCCATAACATTCTGAAGGATGTCTTTATATTTAAATCGATCCATTATTTCTTCAATGTGGTATAGAGGACCCATACCATATCCCGAGAAACAGCCCCATACCATCACACCACCTCCGCCATGTTTAACTGTTGGCAAGTTGTATTTTTGAACTAATCTTTTATTAGCAGGCCTCCTAACGTAACTTACAACATCACTTTTACACAAATTGAACTTAAATTCGTCACTAAAAATAACTTTTTTCCATTGATCCACAGTCCAGTCAATATGATTTTAAGCATATTCTAATGGGGCCTTCGCATTCTTTTTGGATAGAAGTGGTTTTATAGCAGGACGGCGACTAAAAAGATCCTCACTAACTAATCTTCTGCGAATAGTTCTTGTTGAGATGTTTTCTTGATCCATTTGTGGCAAAAGGCTCAAAATTTTCTCCGATGACAGAAAGGGGTTATTGGTAGATAAATAAATAATTTTTTTATCAGTTCGTTTTGTAGTTTTTCGTGGCCGTCCTGGAATTTTTGAAACTTCAAACGTACCTTCTTCTCGAAATCGTTTTATAATTCACCACACAGTAGATTTATGAACATTTAAATTTGGTGAAATAACATTTTGCAGCAGCCCGTCTTTAAAACCAGAAATTATTAAGTTTCTAATTTCAATTGAAACAGTTTTACTACGACCCATAATTGACAAATATAAACTGAAATATTACTTGTGCACAACATATTATTTATGGATAAAACCTGCATATAACAAGAAAATTCAAGTAGATGCAATATTTTTGTCCAAGCAAAAATGAAGAAATAATTTATTATTAATCTGTAAGTCAGATTATTTGACTATTGATTGATGTAACAGACAAAATATGATTAAATTATAGAACTAAGAGCCTTTATTTTCCAATATTATTATTAAATATTGAAAAATTGATAAATGTTAAAAGTTGCAATCTTTATGGCCAATACTGTATATATATATATATATATATATATATATATATAGTTGCGAGGAAGTATAACGAGCTACTTCATTGAAATACAAAATAATAAATAATAGCAGGGTGTTAGCTCTGATTTGAAAAACTTGAGTTGTTAAAATTCAATACAACATTTATTTCTTTAATATCCTATATTTCGGCAGTTTTATTCCATGCCTTCATTCAGGGATTTCTATATACTGCATCATGTCCGAAGGTGGTTCTGATATGATCGAAGAAACCCATTTCTGTAAATATGGTTGCGAGGAAGTATAACGAGCTACTTCATTGAAATACAAAATAATAAATAATAGCAGGGTGTTAGCTCTGATTTGAAAAACTTGAGTTGTTAAAATTCAATACAACATTTATTATTTATGGTTATTTGGTAAATATGGTTTATTAAAAAAAAAAAACTGCCGAAATATAGGATATTAAAGAAATAAATGTTGTATTGAATTTTAACAACTCAAGTTTTTCAAATAAGAGCTAACACCCTGCTATTATTTATTATTTTGTATATATATATATATATATATATATATATATATATATATATATATTATTTTGTACATAGTGTATTTTGTAACAGAGTAATTAATGTTCATGTGTATAAAATGTGTGAGAGTAAAATAAATTGAATTGAATTGAATTGAATATTTCGTTTCGAATTATTCATATTTTGTCGCTTTTGTTTTGCCGCTTCTGTGTGAAAAAACAATAACTTTTTACAAATAATAAATGTGATTACTATCATTCTAGTAAACAATGGTATCATGATATATTTTTAATAATTTGTTACTTTCGTTAGGAAAAAATAAACATACAAAATTAAATATTTAATCCAAATGAGTATTAAGTTTAGTTTTTATTAAATTAAAAATAAAATTCTGAACAATTTATATATTTAATTTTTTGCAGTATACCCTAGGAGAAAGCGCATATATCTGTTTTTACATGTTAAATCCCTGAATGATGTACCTGATCAATTCAACATTTTGTTTATCAAATGCACACTTTAATCATTAAAAAGGGAGCTCATGACAACTTAGGAAAATAAAAATTCCAGTTAGTTCCGTTTAAACTTTTGGAATACCCTGTATTACAAAATTAAATATATTATATTTGTTTATAAAATAAATATTAAATAAAAATACGAGTAAACTTTTATTATGTTTTCATTATATTTTCCCGGTATAAAATAATATTATTACGAATATTCAAATATTATTTTTCCAGCAAATACATATGGTACCAGTACGTGGTACTTTGGAAATAAACCTGTACGCCATATCAGATAGTTTGAGATACACTGGCCTAGAGCAGTGTTTCTCAACCAAAAACGCACCGCGGACCACTAATAATAATTGTTGGTTCATTTCTTGCAATAAAACAAATATATTGAATGTACAAATACATTTATTTTATTTGTAGAAAATCACAGAAAGTTTACAGAAAATAAACAAAATATAAATTATTTACATAAAAAATGTGCATAATTTAAAAAAAAAACTGCAAAAAACACTTATAAAAACTTTCGCGGACCACTTAAGTTTTTCTGGGGACCACTGGTGGTCCGCGGATCACCTGTAGAGAAACACTGGTCTAGAGGATGGAAGTTTACTAAAGCTGCGTTCACAGCTCTTAAATTAGTCGACTATACGCTATGACTTGTGCACTGTTAATTGTCACTAGGTTTGTCATATGATAACGCGAGTGACGGTTCACAGCTCTAAATTTAATGCATTATGCTTTGTTGATTGTAATTAGTGCGTTGTTTTAATGAGACAGACATATAAATACACATTAGCTATCTTAGTTTATATAACCTAAAAAATACTGTCACACATATTTCAACAAATTTCAGAAATCGTGAAACGAAAAAGAATTGCAGTAGTTGCGGTTATAATTTTGTTATTAAAATTTAGTAAGATCTCGATCTCGTTGATGACGGGTTCGTAAAAAGTCATAAATGCTTTTATTTCATTGCAATTGGTTTGAAAAAAAAACATAGATGTCACAACATTCGTTACGCATTAATTTTCAGAGCTGTAAACGGGTTTGTTAATCGTTTAAAACTATCTACTAATTTTATCCATATCCAATACATAGTCTATAGTCGACTAATAGGGGATACGCATAAAATTTATATTTCCTTAAAACTAAATTTTTTTGATATGTTAATGTTAGTTATGTCACCTAACAAAACAAAAATCACATTCTAATTAATATTATAGCCAAATTTTTTAATTAAGATATTGTAAATTTGAAATAAGCCGACCACGGCGCTAAGGTTGCCGAGTAAATATGACTGAGTATGACGTCAAACGACTGGGGTTTGACGTCACAGATACAGTTACAACATAATCTTTACGTGTGTATATTGTATTGTTCGAGTGTTTTGTATTTGTTTTTAAACAATTTTTCACGTATTTATTATTAAAATGGCAGATAAACATTTTGTTAGGGCTCAGAGTGATAATTTACCCAACATTGATGCATTTATGCTCATGGAATATATGAAAAAAACATATACAAACATAAAGTTTACTTTTTTCTGAAATATCGGTTTTATTTCGCCTCATAACTTCCAGACACAAATTTCGCCTTTTCTGTTATTTTTCGCCATCAGGTAATGATATAAATTGTTTTTTTGGATTTCTATTTGAACTATTTGTGCACATCGGTACTAAACAATATTTTCGACTATGTTTCGAAGTACTGGGGTCTGGATCTTCCATATTTTATATATTTTAATATAAAATTTAATTCCGTAAACATGTATAAATTGTTTTTATAGAATTAAACTTTATTTTAATTAAAATTACTCTAACTTTACATAACCTATAAAAGTTATACAAGCAAATAAGTTCACGAATGTGTACTGCACGCTGTACACTGGGTAGGCTAGTAGTGTACTGCGTCACTTAGAAGGGGTATGCCGTCACACGTCGTTTTCGCGCGTTACATACATTTATGATTTTTTTAAGCATTCAAATTAAAAAAAAAAAAAATGCGAAACTGCTTTTTATGTTTATGAGGAATATAATAAAAAAAATTAAAAAAATCATGCCTATCCCCTATTTATGACCTGTGAATGCTTAATACCCCTAAATTTACTAACATAATATTGAACATTTTTGGAAAATACAAGGTGTCTCAAAAGAAATTTTATATTTATTTAGCTTACTGCGTGAACGCAACGTATCCGAGGGGCGCGGGGGTTAAGTCAATCGGTAGCCTGGCTCTTGGGAATTCAGTCGCTATGGAGCGTTTCTCGGGAGCAGACCGCGCGTTATGCGTGCGAGAGTTTTACAAAAACGGTGATTCGGCGACTGTAGCGCGTAGAAAATTCTGCAGTATTCGAGGTTTTTGCCATTTAAATGATGCGCCAAGCATTCCTCAAATTCGACATTGAGTTAAAAAGTTGGAAGAGACTGGTACAACGCTGGATAAATCAAAATCCGGGCGACCTAGGTCATCAAGAACGGTAGAAAACGTGGAGAATGTTAATCAGTCTGTTCGTGACGACCCGAACCTTTCAATTCGGAAGCGCGCAAGTGCTTTAAATGTGCATAGATCATCATTACATCGCATTATGCACAAAGACCTAAAGCTGCACTCCTACAAAATTCAATTGGTGCAAGAATTAAAGCCCCAAGATGCCAGTCAGTGGCTTAATTTCGTAAATCAGGTGATTGAGCGATTTTCAATGTTTACCAACATTTTGTTTTCGGATGAAGCTCATTTTCATCTTAATGGCCACGTAAATAAGCAGAACTGCCGCTACTGGAGTGCAACGAATCCGAAACGCAAACATCAGAAACCCCTACATTCGCCTAAAGTGACCGTATGGGCTGCGATGTCGGCGCGAGGAATTATCGGTCCTTATTTTTGGATAAGACGAAAGGGGCGTGCATTTACAGTGAATTCAGAGCGTTATGTGGAGATGTTAGACAACTTCTTGGTACCTGAACTGCAAAACTTTCCTGGCTATAACCAAAGAACATGGTTCCAACAGGACGGAGCAACTTCACACACGTCCAATATGTCTCTGCCACGTGTTCGTGAAATTTTCTCAGGCAAATTGATCTCCCGGAGAGGTGACATAAATTGGCCTCCACGCAGTCCAGATTTAACCCCTATGGACTTTTTTCTATGGGGTTATCTTAAATCTAAAGTTTACGCCAATAAACCGACTTCACTGGCGCATTTGAAAGAAAATATCCGTCACGAAATGGCAGCCATCCCTGAGTTCACCTGCCGAGATGTCATAAGTAATTTTACTGTTCGATTAAATGAGTGCCGAGAACGCGAGAGTCTACATTTAGACGATATTATTTTTAAGAAATTAATCCCTAAAAAGTGTATTTTAATAATTAATAAACATTTTTTCTATATACGGCTTACTTTTTTTTTAATCGATCCACTAAATATAAAATTTCTTTTGAGACACCTTGTATGAGATGAAATAACACAATCTAATTCTCGGTTATTGCAACATTTTAGGACATTTACTGTATATACCCGACTTGATATTCTGTAATTGTTACCCGCGACATCTAAAAATCTATTTCCTTTGTAGCTATTTGGTTGGGGGCTCTAATGAATGGGTCCTTAGATGCTCTTATATGTGGCTTAATGGTGCACGCCGGGGGTCAAATAGACGTCCTTAAACATTCCCTCGGCCGTATTAGACAGAGGACCTTGGAAAGAATGGACCAATTGGACAATTCCTGCGATTGCAAAGATGTTTATTTATGTAACAGTAATGTACATGTGGAGACTAACAATGAAGAACTAGAAAACGAGGTTTATAAGGAAGTTATGGAGTGTATTAAACACCACCAAATAATCATCAAGTATGTATTTTTTGATATGATATAACTGGAAAGATCTGACACAACTCAGTAGTTCTTAACCTTAATAAGTTACGAAACACTCCTTATTATAAAAAAAAAATATGTGATGTGTGAACTTTCACACATTCCAGGGTTTTGCAGGTATTTAGTAAGTGAATGATGATTATTTGGGATGTCAAAACAAATTTTATGTTATAATATTTTTTTTGTTAATTTTAATTCGAATGCCTAATACCATAATTTAGGTTTCTAAATATGTGCAGTATTTTTTTATTTTTTTTATATATATATAGCATCCATTGGTTGTTTTAAGTCATAACCCCGCCCCTCTGATTTCGTGTATTCAATTTCAACAATTTCCACTGGTTATTAAATTTACGGTTTTAAAAATTAAATGCAACATTTGCCCAAATATAACTAGAATTTTGAAAAAATAATTTAAACAAAATAAAAATGCAAAAAAAAAACAGAAGAAACAAAATCGCCTTGAGAGCGGATCGAACTTTAGTTTGCAAATTAGAACGCGAGTATGTTAGGCATTGAACTATCAAAGCACGCTGATTCACAGGCTTAGATATGCTATTAAATATTTTATGTAATGAAGAAAAAACACAAAAAAATGCGTTATTTTCCGAAAACAAAATCTGGTCAAAAATTCCTGTTGTACTATTCCGGTTCACATAAATATACATTACCTAGAATTTTTTCAAATTTTTAGTTTAAACCATCTGGGCTACAGGGTGCAAAAATTTTTTTGCACTATTTTGGCTAAAACCGCATCAAAATAATTTATTTTGCAAAAATAAATTTTTTATCGTTAATCCACGTACCAAGGGCTTTTATTTGATACCTTACACAGAATTGTAAAAAAATATTTTTTTTTCGATGAGCATATATTTGTTTATATTTTTAGGGGGATATGTTTTTTAGATGTTTTAGTATTTTTCCAATGTGCGGGTCAAAGAGTTGTATAAGCATGCCAAATTTCAACTCTCTAGGTTTAGCCGTTTGGTTACAATTTTTACCAAACAGACAGACAGACAGATAAAGACAAAGGCAGACAGACAGACCGACGACAAAATGACGGTTTAAGGGTTTTTTGGTCATACCTACAAAACCCTAAAAAACAATTAAAAAACACTAAAATCAGAATAAATGTACAGAATATCTATTCTATAAGTTTCACTATTGGTTAGTTAGTTGAAATTTAGGTGCACAGCAACAATGGCTATTTGCGCCTAGCACAGCCCGTCTATATGACTACAATACGAGGGCTACCTTATAAGTTTTTACAAAAACTAAGAAAGAATTTTTTTTTGGAACAAATAGT